>JAUTXW010000059.1:952500-1560000 GCA_030620095.1 Kuschelorhynchus macadamiae | reverse complement strand
CTTCCATCTCATAAGTAGCTTTCAACTAAACAGTGAACTAACTCACAGACAGACAAACCGACAGACGAACCGACGGAATTGATAAACATATGTTTTGACATATAGTAACGCTAAAACGCGCAGATATGTAAAACCTGAAAGGGTGATTTTTTCACGATTACAAAAATTGTATTAGGACGCCATTTTGTTCCGCTATCCTGAATAGAACTACAATGTAACTGGTTCATCTCTATACCACAATTAGTTCTGGCACACAATTTGAAATCAGTCCATTAAGTGATTTTTTCAGTTTCAATTTTTAAATAATTTATTAAGCTGACGTTTTATTCCGCCATCTTGGATTCGTACCAAAATTTTACCTGTCGTAGAAATCTATATAACTGATCTATGTGCAAAATTTCAAATAAATTAGTTAAGTAATTCTTTAGTAAATTTTCTTTAAATATTTCACTAGGCCGCCATTTTGTTTTGTCATAATGGATTTTTATCAAAACCTTACGAAGCATTCCTATATGACCCTTAATTTTTGGATAAAATTTAAAGTTAATTGGCTAAGTAGTTTTTTAGGTGCCGCGAAATAACAGCCCATCAGACAGAATTGGGAAAACATGTTTTTCGGCATCTAGAGATCCTGAAACGTAAAGATCTGATAAAATCTTGAAAGGTGATTTTTTCACAATTACAACATTTAACGTTAACACAAATAAGGCACTCTATTTGTTGTTTTTAACCAAATGAAATAAAGGAGTATACTAAAGTAAAAAATCTCTTTTTTCTATTTCTTTAAGACTTTTTAATCCACTTCGCAAACTTTTAAAATAAGTGTAATTTACATATCATATTTTGTTTAGTTTTAAAATGATTGCTCCCCCTTGTAGCAAAAGATAAAACCTTGGACTATTAGTATAAAATCAATTCCACTCATTCAGTTATTTGAGAGAGATCGTTGTCGAAATATAATGTAGATTACAACACAGATATCTAGATGTCGCAATATATATATATATATATATATATATATATATATATATATATATATATATATATATATATATATATATATATATATATATATATATATATATATATATATATATATATATATGATTTGATAGAAAAGTGTACTTTACAACAAGAACTTGAAGTAGCGATAACGAAGTGTACAATATTAATATACATCAATAGATATAGGCCTTAAAATTTGAAGGAATTTTAAGGAATTGAAAAGTACATTTAACAGTGAAAACCGCTACATATTTAACGATGTATGATATTTTCCAGTAAAATATCTGTGGGGGCGCATTTTTTTTAACTTTTTGCAATTGTGACAGTTACTTTTATTATAAGTCTTGAGTCACTTATAATAATTATTCCTTGATATCAATAACATAATAATATTGCTACGGTATCAGATACTGTAATGTTCTATTTACCGACCGCAAATCAATACAAACGAAGTGGGTTTCGAAACAAATTTTTTTTTGGCTTTTTCGCAACTGAATAAAAATGTTTAACTTTAAATTAATTGAAGCAAATATTTAATAAAATTACATATCTCAACGTGTAGACTAGTCTGTGTACGAAATATTTCGATACATAATATAAACAACATTATTTAAGCAAGCATAAGAAATTATGTCATTTACCTTACATTTTATAGACACATAGTAGTTGTACAAATACATTCATCCTCTCGGGACTCAGGGGTAGTAAACAGTATGAAATAAATGAAAAACCCAACGTAATCAATTGGATGGCATATCAGGAACCGAGGTCCTAACCTTTAAAAAAGCTGTTCAAAATGCGGAATTGTTCATTCGGTGTGAGACTTTAGTGGTTTCCTTTTTACATCCCTCGTAAAAGAGAAATATTGTAAGCGTGAAAATCGACCTCCCAGGTTCTTACAGATCTTCACTTTTTAGGGTTCCTAGATGCCAAGAATTTATTGGAATCATCAGTATCATTGATTTGTTGTGATCTAATTTTAGAAAGTTCGTTTGAGCTGCTTTTTTTAAATGATTTATTGTTGAAGCACAAGCTAGTAGATTAGAAAAATGTATATGTTTGAAGCGGGGATCAAGAATGGTAGCCGTAGCTAATAAGTGCGACTTTTCTATATCCCCGAAACGCTTACTAAATTCCTTTAACAAACCTCTTTAAGATGTAACTTTATTTAAAGTGATGGTTTTATTTTATTTTCATATTCTGATATTACGCAGCGTAACATTGGAATTACTTTACTTATAGTCACAAGAATAACTTTTTAACAAAATTTTCTGCACTTATTTCAGTTATCATTTTTTCTAAAGGATTTAAGAATTCAAGAACTTCTCTAAGATGCTCTATTTCTACTGCGGATAACGTAGGAGGACAATTAACATTTCCAATAACAATGGTTGCAATTATAGGTGCTAGCTGCAAAACTCTCCTTATCATATAAAACGAGAAATTCTAGCGTGTTTTGAGCCCTAAAATAATTTTTTTTAAATTACCTTCCAGAATGCCGTTATCTCTTTGTATTCTACGCAATTGGTCACTGGCATGCACAACTTTAGCCAATATCCCATATAATCCTTCGGTATTTTTTATTGCGTTTTCGCAAACTAAGTTTATAGTATAGTATAGCGCAGAAGAAGGGATATGCTTATTTTTGCCAAATTTTTCTATTACAGCCTTGACAGTGTTTGCGCCATGGTCTGTCAAATGCAATAACATTATTAGTAGTGAGATTCCATTGTGACAAAAAATTTTATAACTCTGTAGTGTATATTTCTACATGACATGTCAATTTTAAAAATTGAATATAATGAATAGTTATGCCCAGAAAGCTCTTAGTCTGCGTGTATGTCCAAATATCGGTAGTAACAGTTACATATTTTACTAAACTAATTTTAGTTTTCAACAAAGAGGCAATCTTTCATATTTTTTGTCAATGTGATTTTTAAAAGTAAGTACAAAGGCGCCATTTTTTTCATTATATTTAGAAACCCTTCTCCTTTTACCCTTGAAAATGGGATATTATCTCTATAAATGTAGAAGGCTATCTGGTTGGTAATTTGGCTGTTTTTTGTTCCACCTTCTGTAATAGAGTAGGTATGTTAATTCCCTGTTATATCAAAAAATGCCTAATTTATGAACCTGATAGGATGACAAAAGTATCAAACCTACCAGATAATGACGAGACAGTATGTAATGCACTTGAAGTAGAAGGCTGCGTCGGCAAACTTTACTTTTGGATTAGTGTCACACTGGAACTACTCTTATCTGTACTAGTAGAAGGCAGTGGCTCATTAGGAATAATCGGCTGACACTCAGTTGAAGCTGTTGAGTTGGAGGAAGAAAAAACTTTGCTAATTTTATAAAAATAAAAATTTAAAATTTAAATTTTGTGTAAATATTTTTCAACATATCCGCCATTACAATCTAAAAATTAAGCGTAATGTATTGGTCTAAAATAATGTTTGTTTATTAATACCTGCAATCTATCACTTTTACCGCCGTGAGTAAGGCTGATTTCGGAATTATTTTCTTTCTCCTTAAAAGCAAGTTTATAAAGTGCCGGATGCTTTAAATAAGCTTTGAGATTTGATGTATTTCCTGAACTCTGCAAAACTTTTGAACAGGTATTACAACTTGCAGAATTTCTCACATGTTTCGAAAAATAATTACAAATTTTGCTTTTTCAAGATATTTCAAAGGTAAAGGTAGGATGCAAATTTTTGCTGTTGGTCGTCTGATAATACCAGTTTTAGTTTTAACATTGACGACTCTTACAACATCATCCTTGCCACGAAAAACTTCTGTTATTCTGCCTATGGGCCAGTGCATTGGCATCGTGTTGTCTTCTTTTACTATGACCATGACACCTACATTCACAACACAGTTGCTGTCTTTTGTCTTCCATTTTGATCTTTGTTGAAGACTAGTTAAATATTCGTTTTTCTAACGCCGCCAAAACTGTTGGTAGATTTTTTGAATCCTTTGGTACTGGCTCAGTCGATTCAGGGGCATTTCTACGTAATCATGATCGGGAAAAGTCTTTAAAGAATCTCCAATGAGAAAGTGTGCAGGAGTAAGCACATGAAGATCATTAACGTCCGATGATAACGGAGTCATAGGTCGCGAATTAAGGATAGCCTCTATCTCGACCGCCAACGTATAAAAAAGTTCGAAAGTCAAATGAGCATCCGCTGCAACCCTTTTAAAATGATATTTAGCTGACTTTACCGCGCTCTCCCATATGCCGCCAAAGTATGGTGCTCTGGGCGGAATTAAATCCCAAGAGATATAATTTTCTCTTAAAAAATGTAAAATATTTTCATCTTTGTGCATTTTTTGCAAAAATTGAAAAGTTTCCCGTAATTCGCGACGCGCGCCAATAAAATTACTTCCATTGTCGGATAGCAAGGATTGACAAATTCCCCTTCGCGCAATAAATCTTTTTAAAGCCGCTATAAATGTCTCACTACTAAGATTGCACTACTTCGAAATGCACTGCTCTGGTAACTAAACAAATAAAGACGCAAAGATAGGATTTTATCATTTGCCTGTTTCGATTTTTGCTATCTTTTATGAGAAATGGCCCTGCCAGATCCACGCCACTCTTAAGGAACGCACGGGCAGGCTTAACTCTAGACTCGGGCAAATCTGCCATTTGATTCACCACGTTCGGTACGGGATTTGCTTTAAAACAGATTACACAACTTCTTTTAAAAGATTTTATTGCATTTTTTTCCGTTAATTATCCAAAATCGTTGTCTAATGGCGGCTAAAGTGGCTTGTGTGCCCGCGTGAAGATGTCGTTTATGCTCGTATTCGATAATTAAATTTGAAAATGGATGTTTACTGTTTATAAGTAGAGGATGTTTGTGATCAGGTCCAAGGTCAGAATTTTTTATTCGTCCCCCTACACGTAACAATCCAGATTCATCCAGATAAGGATTTAAACTCAGAATTTTGCTGTCATTACTTAGTTTTTTATCTTTTTGTAAATTTTTAATATCCTTTGTAAACATTTGAGCCTGTGCGATTAAAGTTAATTTTAATAAAGCCTCTTAGTATTCACGAATTGTTAAAGATCCAAAAACCATTTTCTCCATTTGATTTTTTATTTTACATGACAAATTGTGAATAAAACGTAATATGTAGGCAATAACACGCTGTAATTTAGTAAAGGATGAATATTTAGTACAGATCAAAACCTTGAAAGTTTATTGAATAAAGTGATAAAGTCTCGTCCTTTCTTTTTTCAGGTAGGTTAAAGATCTCATTTTCGCTTGATTCTAAAGGTTCGGGCCAATGATCAGGCGCTAAAACTAACCACGAAGGTCCCTCCCACCAAAGTTTACTCTCTAAAAGTGAACTAGGCGTCGCCCCTCTTGAAATAATGTCCGCGGGATTATGATGCGATCTAACGTGACGCCACTGTTTTACTTTAGTCAACTGTTGAACCTCAGCAACACGATTTGCCACAAAACATTTTAAATTCGAAGGTTCAGAATTTAACCATCCTAAGACAATAGTTGAGTCGGTCCGAGAAATTTATTTCTAATGCCTTGACAACTTTGTCAACTAATCGACTTAAAATGACAGCTCCCATTAATTCGAGCCTCGGCAAAGTTTGTGTCTTTAAAGGTGCAACTCTGGCCTTTGCGCATAGCAATGAAACAGTACAGTTTTTCAATAAATCAACTGACCGAAGCATAACGCATGCGCCGTACGACTTTTCACTACTATCACAAAAGCCATGAATTTGTACATGTATAGTGTTTTTAAGAATAGCTTGTCTGGGTATTTTAATATTTACTAGACATTTTAAATCTTCACAAAAAGAAATAAAAGACGTTTGAATATCAGGGGGGACAGAATCATCCCAAAACAGCGATAATTTCCATAAATCTTGTAAGATTAACTTAGCCTGAATAAGAACTGGCCCAGCTAGCCCCAACGGATCAAACAATCTGCTGATAATGCTTAAAATAGTTCTTTTTGTGACCTTTGTTATTGATGGAGTTTCAAATTCTACCGAAAAACCAAACAAATCTAATTTTGTATCCCACAAAATTCCCAGTGTCTTTAATTCTTTGTCATCGTTAATAACGTATTGAAAAATATCATTTTCTTGTGTACTTTGCAAAATACTTTGTTCATTCGATGCTCATTTTCTTAAAACAAAATGTCCCTTCTCCAAAAGTTCAGAAATTTCCCTACGTAGCTGTATACAACCGTCTATTGTATCACTGCCTGATAAAAAATCATCACAATAGAAATCTCGTTTTATTGACTTTGAGGCTACCGGAAAAGTTTCCTCACTTTCAATTCCTACTTGAAATAAGCATCTTATAGCTAAAAATGAAGAACAAGCTTGACCATAGGTAACGGTGTTAAGTCGGTAAATGCCTAAATTCTCGGAGGGATCAAAGCGCCAAATAATCCGCTGAAGATCACGCTGATCCTCCTCCACCGCCACGCATCTAAACATTTTAGCAATATCTGCAGAAATTACGTAATTATGTTTTCTAAATCGCGCAAGTATAGAAAATAGATCGTCTTGTATTACGGGCCCTGTTTTTAGAACATCGTTTAATGACAGCCCAGAGCTACTTTTCGCACTTGCGTCGAAAACCGTACGTAACTTTGTAGTTAAACTTGATTGTTTTAACACCCCGTGGTGCGGCAAATAATAACATGTATTTTTTGAAATTACTTCTGAGACTGGGATTAAGGTCATGTGCCCCATGTCGATGTATTCAGACATAAATTCAGAATAAAGGATTTTTAACTCAGAATCCTTTTTTAACTTACGCTCTAGAGTGTAAAATCTTTTTAATGACATATCGTAAGAATCACCAAGACACTCAAAATGGTTGCGAACAGGCAGCCTAACAACAAACTGACCATTGCTATCGCGCCTGGTAGTATTAATAAAATTTTCTTCTACTTCTCGCTCCTCTTTGGAATACATTTTAGTTGTCGTCTGACACTCTTCTATATTCCAAAAATGTTCTAACTGACCCTGTATATCAGAATTATTGATACGAGAAGTCAAATTACAAAAGGAATTTTCACAAGTATCGAAATTTGAATTTAATGACCCTGACAAAATTTAGCCCAATTTTGTTTCATACAAGATTGGCTTGTCTTTACCTAAATAAATTTTTGCTTTACCTAAAAGCTCGTAAAAAATGTCGGATATATGACATTGAGGGTCTGCCAAAATTACATTATCTGGTAATTTTAAATCGCTAATATTAAAAGAAGTGCATGGTATTTTCCCTGTTATTTTATCAACAACCAAAAAATCTAATGTCGAATGAAAATTGTTTTGAGTAGATTTAATTGATGTTTTTGCTTGCCCCCGTATATTAATGGCACAACCGCTTACACCCGATCCCGAGGTCTGAGGTCTTTCTAGATTGAGACCTAATTTTCTAGCCAACTCAGTTGTAAGAAAACTTCTCATGCTTCCCGAGTCTAAAACACATCTAGCCGCTTCTGCCCGACCTCCCCTTAAGCCGCCAATAACAATTACAGCCGTCGAAAGCAACGTTTGACGCGGTACGAGTAGCGCCCGCCGGCGACCTTTGATGTTGAACTATTTCTCTCTCGCTCGTGTAGCCTGAAAAAGAATCATTTGAGTTCTGGGAACATATCACTGCGCTCCTTGTTTCCCTATCTTGAGAAATTTGGCTGATATGGCTGGATTGAACTGGTTTGGCTGTCGAGTCGTAATGTAAAAGAGTGTTGTGTTTTTTATGACACAGTTTGCAATTCGCGGAAGGGCAATTATTTTCATCTAAATGTTCCGACTTAAAACAATTTATACAAAGTTTTAATTTTCGAATTTCTAGTTCGCGTTTTCTGGGTGATAATTTTAGAAAGTCGCTGCAAGTATAAATGTAATGACCTTTTTTACAAAAATAGCAGGCAAATTTTTTATTTGAATTTGACGTTAAATGGGATAACCTTTTATCATGTTTTTCTATTTTTCGGTAATGAACTGGATTATTATTTGTCTGTTTCGAATGATCAAAATTATCTAGGGTTTCTAAAAGTTGACACTTGTTAGAAAGAAATGAAATAAACTGATTATAAGAGGGGAATTGTTGTGGTGATTGAATAGTGTTAGAGACATGTTGTTCCCACTCCTTTTTAGTCTGAAAATCTAATTTTGTAGAAACTAAATAAATAATTATCGTATCCCAACTGTCAGTCGGTTGTTTAAGGTTTTTTAGCGAACGAATATGACGTTGTAGTTCGTCTAAAAGTTTTCTTAAACTAGTTTTATTTACATCTTTACTTACTGATACTAATGGCATATCAAATAATAATTTTAAATGGTGATTAACCGTAATGCGATTATTTTGAAATCTGTTACAAAGCAAATCCCATGCGATTATATAATTATCATTGGTGGTTTCATAGTGATCTATAATATTTTTTGCGGCACCACATAGACAGCCCTTAAGGTACCTTAATTTTGTGCTATCTGACGTTCTTTGATTTTCATGAATTAAGGCCTTAAAAGCGTCATGGAACTGGGACCAATTTTCCCGCAGCCCATCGAAAGTAGGCAAATTAATCGGTGGTAGATTTATTCGATCCCGAATCGCAAATTGGGGCTCGACATTTAAAGCTGATTGTTGAGAGTTTGCTGATTTATACTGAGTAATATATCTATTGGCCTTGCCCATAGAATCATAAAATTCAGCTTCAAATGTCTGCCTCTCCTTTCTATGATTTTTTATTTTTGTGGCACTGACGTCATTGGCTTCTAACTCAGTCGAAATTTGATCAAAATCGCAATAGGTTTTGTCAATCTTTTCTATGCGGACCTGTAGCTCCTCAATCGAATGTAAATTAAGATCAAAATCTCCCACAAATTTAGTGAAACCAGCCAACTTGGCTTTGTAACAATCTCTAACATTTTTTAAGCTATTAATTTTAGCTTCTAAATCTTCGTCACTCATGATTTATTATTAAAATGACTAATAAATAAAAATGTGTGACTTCGTAATGAAAATGACTACCTATATAAAGTGAAAATGTTTTTATTTAGGCATTTTTTTAAAGTTGCAGCGAATGACTGCAATTTTTTAAATATTTAGTAAATAAAATTTATCGCGAATGTCTTGATAAAAGCTATTCCTTTAAATTTGACGTAGCACAAACTGAGAGGAGGCGACAGATGCACTTAGACACGCTGACTGTTCTAAATAATGACTAATAAAATGGAACAGACTTACAGTTCAGTTGCACTTTGGTCCAATGGCACTTGTCAAAACACTAAACAATGGCTTTTTAGTGTCTTGTTTTCTTTTAAGCAAATATCACTGTGCGAATGACTTGCACTGTCCGATTCACTTATAAATTAAGAATGTCTTGTGCGTAAAGTCTTGCACTGGTTTCCCGCGGAATAATGGCTTTTTCACGAGAAACTGTCCCAAATTCAAGGTAAAATGACTTATCTGGCACGTAGGACCAATAAATATGGAGGTATTTTACCATATACCATTAGGACTGTATATTAAAGACTTATTGTACAAACAAAACTAATTACTAAAATTTGGAACATTGCGAAAAAGTCCTTGAAGATGGGGAAAACGATCGTCACACCCCCACGTCTAGAGTGCGAGTCTCTCGCTTCTCCTCGCGCTTGCGGTTTCCTTGCAGTCGCTAGTCCGAAGAGTGACCTGAACTTTCATTCTTACTAAAATTAAAGGGTATTAAATTGTACGTCGAATGACCTCTATAAACATTATAATGATTCAGCGCATTGGTCATAACCAGCAGTCCAAGATCAGCTAATTTTTCCTTTCGACACACAAAAACGGTTATTTCAAATGAAAAATATAACATACGAAAGTTTTAGAGCATAAAATTTCAAATTTTGCAGTTTCATGACATTTGAATTCAAAATCACTCGCATTCGTCTGAGGAATCTTCCTATGTAATTTCATCCTTCAATTTGTCTATCTACGTTTTATTTAGGATAGGTGAGGTGGACTGGGGGTGACGAGTGGGGGGATGGTTGAACCTCCTTGTATGGATAAATTAAATCATATTATCATATAAAATTTGCTAAAAATTGAATGTACTTATTTTATTACCGAGTTGGTCTTTTGTGAAGAAATGTTAATTTTTACTTCAGGTTGCCAAGGGATATCAAGTCAGGGTTTTGTGTGACTAGAATTACAGAAATCCCTCTTTTTGAAGTCGGTGGAAAAGTTGCCTATTCGTGCCCTTTTGTTCGGACGTTCTATAAATAAACTGCCAAGACGTCTTTTAGGAGCCACCTGACTTACTCCTTTACCTCACTCTCGTTTTTCGTAGTCTTTGCCTCGCTTCCTGTCATTCCCAGTGGCTTCCTTTCCCGCTTTGAAAGGGAGCCCCTGTTCTATAAAAGTATGATCATGGTGGTACTTTGGAATGAAATTAGTATTGCTTAAATGGAGTCGAACGCAACACTTTAATGTGTATAGTATTTTGACCTATAGAACCTTAATTAATTAGATTGTTTAGCACTGAGGGCTCAGAGTTGATTTTATTGGGTGGCTATAAGTTTCGATAGGTGTACTAAAATCCATTGACACAAGCGATACTAGTGACAATGATGTAGGACAGTGATATGTTTTGGTTTAATTTAAGGGCGGTACCGCAATAAATTTGCCACGAAGGACAGCGATGTCGGCTGACCAATTGGAATCTGGGGTTTCTTATATATATATATATATATATATATATATATATATATATATATATATATATATATATAATAAATTTGAAGCAAAGGACAGCGATGTCGGCTGACCATTCTTATATATATCATGTAAAACCTGGTGGTGATCGGCTTCACAAGTAGTTTTAATTACATAAATAGGTTTTAATAATTAGAATATTCGTTTGCCGTATTTAATAAGGCGTTTGAATACCTGGGTTGGATTATTCTTCTTAGTTGAGTTCTTTTATAACCTATACTTACTTAAAGTACTGTCTTATCCAGGGGTGATTATTTCAAGGCTGAATCAACAATGGACTTATCGAGATCCCGCCCTCATTTACCCGAGTTCTCCCTAAGCAATGTGTACCCGCCTCAATGAAATTTGTAGTCAGTACTCAAAAAGGGAAAGAAAAGAATTTAACATTACCCATATTTTATAGGAAAACAAAGCCAGAAAATTGGCCTTTGCCTAAATATTAGTAATTTTGGAATCAAACGTCATGAGACTGCAGAAGAGCGACTTAGCGAAAAATGAGCGCTACTACTACTTTTGTTTTTTGCGTATATCTATACGGAGAAATTAACAAAATTTGAAATTTTATTCCCTAAAATTTTCATATGGTTTATTTTTCACTTGGAATAGTGGAATATTTTTCACTTGGAATAGTGAAAGCGTTTAAAAGAGAGCGTAACGCACTTTTCCGCCGAAAAGAAAAAAATTGCTAATTTTTGACCACTGATTATGTCCAAACCACTAAACCAAATTTAATGTTTAAAGAGGCCATTCGACGCATCATTTAAATTTAGTAAGAACAAAATTTTCTGTACGATGCACTCCTTAAACTATAAACCAAAAATTTTAAAAAAGTAATAACATTTCGCGGTGTGTTTTGGCCCCCAAATGTTTAGCTCATTTCAGAAACCCTCACAAACTCATATTACTGTTATTTAGGATGCCCAAAGTCAACTAAAATCATTTTCAGGTTTTCAAGATTTAATGGAAACCAAAAATCTAATTTGATTGAGCTATGAACTAAAATTATTGATGTTCATTTTAATTGGACCTATTTAAATAATAATAATATTAATAAAAATAATAACAGTTTGTTTATCATAATATATAAATTTAATCAAAATATTTATTAAATGAGATACTTTTTTACGTATTGCGTTTTATGCTTATTTATAATTTTAACTAAATATAATAACCAAGTTATTTTTATTTCGCCATTTCTACATTAATATAGAAAGGTAAATACACGGGAAGTTTAGCCTGCAGGAACACTATGCTGTATGCAGGGCTTCGCTAACTGGTCCAATTAAACAATCTATCACTTGATATTAAACTTTAAAATCAGGGTATTATTATTGTATATTGTAATGTTTGTAGGAAATCGTTTATGGAAAATTTGAAACTCGTGTTTATTATTTTTCATAGTTAGTGTTAAGTTTGAGAAATTAATTTAACTATCATTTTATATTTTTGTGTAAGTTATTTATATATTCTAAAAATGAATTTAATTGTATGTCAGTACAATATATATTATAATTTTTACAAGAGTAGATAAAGGAAAAACTATTTTTAGCTATGAACAATGATCAAAACATTTCTAAAACACTCCACTAATCCGACAGAGCTATTATAAAAACCGTAATGTTAAAATATAAAAATTTAATTTTAAAATGAATGGTTACCAGCAGCAGAATTTTTTTTTATCAAAGTTGGTGCAAAGTGGAATTATTGTCATTTGTAAACTAAAGGAGTGAAAAGTACAAAAGCACCTACTTCTCAAATTTGAAATAATTTACCTTTCAAACTATAATAATGAAATACAGTTTAATATACTCAGCTGTAAAGCGGTTTCTATTTTCGCAAAAAAAAAATCGGTAAATTTCTTTTACCCGGAACTTCCCTGGTTGTGAATCTTTCCTTTGATTAGGAATAGTGAAGTGTGACCAAATTTAGTTCAGTACATAATCATTTAATAATACGTTTATACTATCTGTTTAAATATTTTCATTATGCGCCATTTTGTTTCATCATAATGGAATCCTAGCAATATTTTACCAGTTTCTACCTATGCTACACTTGATATTTGGGCATAATTTAAGATAAATTCAGTAAGTAGTTCTACATTGACACACGCCGCCATTTTGTTACGCCATGTTGCATTCGTACCAGTTTATCCCTATATGACACTTATGGCTTACACAAAGTTTGAAATTAATAGTTATAATGAGTAGTTTTTTCAAGACGATTTTTTAAATATTTTATTAGGCCGCCATTTCGTTTTGCTATCTTATATTCATAACAAAATGTTACCAGTTCATTCCTATATATCACTTGATTTTTGTGCAAAATTTGAGGAAATTGGATAATTAGTTATTTAGTAATACTTTTTTTTAAATTTCACTAGGCCGCCATTTCGGCATATCGGTTTTTTGCCAAAATATTACCAGGTCATCCCCATATAATCCTTAATTTTTGACTAAAATTTGAAGTCACTCTGAAGAGTAGTTTTTAAGCTACGCTGCGAACTGAGTAAAACACGGACTGACGAAATTGATGAAAATATTTTTTCACATCTGACGTTAAAAACCTGATATATGTAAAATCTGAGAGGGTGATTTTTTCATAATTACAAAAAATTTTATTTCACCGCCATCTTAAATTAGTACCACAGTTTTACTAGTTGATCTCTACACCACAATAAGTTATGGCACACAATTTGAAATCAGTGCGTTAAGTAGTTTTTCCAATCTGAATTTTTAAATATTTTATCAAGCCGCCATTTTGTTCTGCTGTCTTGGATTCATACCAAAATTTTACTAGTTGATTTCTACGTAATATTTTATTTTTGTGCGAAATTTAAGATCAATTGGATAAGTGGTATTTTAGTAATATTTTTTTTAACATTTCACTAGGCCGCCATTTTATTTTGCCATATTGGATTTTGACCAAAATATTACCATTCCCATAAAATATAAATTATTTTTTGACTAATATTTTAAGTCAATCTAATGAGTAAATTTTAGGCAAAGCCACGAATTGATAAACAGACAGGCAAACCGACAGGTGGACCGACAGATTTGATAAAACATATTTTATGACATCTAGGGACGCTGAAACCAGAAAATATGTAAAACCTGAGAGATAACGTCTCACGATAAAAAATAATTTATTTGGTCGCCATTTTGTTCCGCCATCTTGAATTTGAACCACAGTTGTACTAGTTCATCTCTAACAAAATTAGTTATGGCACAAAATTTCAAATCAATCCATTTAGAAGTTTTTCAGGTTAAATTTTAAATATTTTATTAAGCCGCCATTTTGCTCCGTCATCATGGACTCATACCAAAATTTTACCAGTTGATTTCTATATAATACTTCATTTTTGTGCAAAATTTGAGATAAATTGGATAAATAGTGTCTTAGTAATAATTTTTTTATTATTTCATTAGGCCGTCATTTTGTCTTGCAATATTGGATTTTTACCAAAATGTTACCAGGCCATTCTTATTGATTTATAATTTTTTACCTAAATTTGAAGTCGAATGGGTAAGTAGTTTTTTAGTTATGCTACGAAAAGACGGATCGATAGACAGACAGACTGACGGAATTGATAAAACATCTAGGGACTCTGAAACATAAAGATCTGAAAAAATCTGGGGAGGTGATTTTAAAAACGGATCCGAATTCGAATTACGTAATTCTTAGTACCATCAACATAAAAAAGACGCATTCGGTTAACCTAGTGTAAAAACCATAGATTTCCTACGCATACATCAAATGTATACGAAAAGAAAGGACGATTCCTAAAGAAAGAAAGGCAATCCATTAAAAAGTGAAATTTTTTACTTTGAAGAAGGATCATTTGGATATGAAACGTTGAAAATCGATTTGATCTCAGATTCGTGATCAGCGGCCCAAAATCTATTAATATAAACCAAAATTGTACTATATAAGGTAAATTTTAAATACAAATTTAGAACGAGTATGGGGGATAGGCCATCTGACTCTGCATTTTATCGCACTCGTTTTAAATGGAAACCATCGGTGTATTTCCTTTACCCGGAACTTCCTTCGTTATAGATCTTTCCCCTTTATTAGGAATATAGAAGTGTGACCCAATTTTATTCTGTAGAGTCATTTAGTAACACATATTTTTTTATTGATCGCTGTCGTGTTCCACTATTTTGTATTTCTACCAAAATTTTTCTTAGTTTCTACCTACGCCACACTTGACTTTTGGGCATAATTTAAAATAAATTAAATAAGTAGTTTTTACAATGACACATCGCCATTTTGCTCCGTTATGTTGAATTCGTACCATTTCATCTCTGCAACACATTTAATATTTGAGCAAAACTTAAAGTCGATCGAATAAGAAGATTTTTTGAAAATTTTATTTGGCTGCCATTTTTTTTCGCCATCTTGAATTCGTACGTCTATCTCTATAGAACACTGAATGCTTACACAAAATTTGAAAAATAATCCAGTAAGTTGTTTTTTCTGAATGATTTTTTAAATATTTTACTAGGCCGCCATTTTATTTTCCTATTTCGGATTCATACCAAAATGGTACCAGTTCATTCCTAAATAACACTTGTCTTTCGTGCAAAATTTGAGGTAAACTGGATAATTAGTTTTTCAGCAATAATTGTTTAACCTTTCACTAGGCCGCCATCTTGTTGCGCCATACTGGATTTTTACCAAAATATTACCAGGTCATTCCCATATGGTCAAAATGTGTCAATCGGGTAAGTAGTTTTTATGCCGCGAACAGACAGACAGACAATCAGACAAACCGACGGAATCGAGAAAACATATTTTTCGGCATCTAGCGATCCTGAAACAAAAGTATCTGAAAAAATCTAGGAGGGTGATTTTTTCACGATTAAAATACTCCCCTTTTACGAGCGAAGTTAAAAACGAGAAATCTTTCCTAATGTCGTCGACATAGCAATTGCACTCGAGCAGTATATAGCAACCGTACAGATAAGAAACCTAAAATATAGTAAGATATATTTACTCTTTTGCTATGAACCTTTAAACTGTAAAAATGTGATTTTGTTAAGAATTCGATCTCTTTAACTGAAGTTCCTGTTGACGATAAAAGAAGGGCTTTTTATATTCTTCATCAAGTTCTATAATTCAGAAATGACTGTTTCGGTAAAACCACATAGGTCAATAAGGAGATATAAGTATGTTAGGTTGTACAGGGACACAGAATTCTCTATTTTATGTTTTTGCACCAAGTTTTTCCTAAGAGAAAAAAAATTGATGTTGGTATTTTTTCGAGTTTGACAAAAATAGGCGTACATATTACACCTATCTTTGCCAACGTTTAAACAGGCAAAGTTACCTTTATCAGGCATATGTCCTGCGGTATAACGATTTGCTCGCAGTAAAAACAAAAAGCAAATTTCGTTCAACCGGAGCTTCCTTCGTTATGATTTTTTTAATTTTCTCGTAAATGGGAAGTATTGTAATGGTAAAAAAACATCCTCCGAGATTTTTTCAGATCCGCACGTTTCAGGGTTCCTAGATGCCGACAAACATGTATTTTCAATTCCGTCGTTCTATCTGTCGGTCTGTGTGTTCGCGGCATAGCTAAAAAACTACTTACCCGATGACTTAAAATTTTTGTAAAAAAATAAGGGCCATATGGGGATGACCTGGTATCATTTTGGTAAAAATCCAATATGACGAAACAAGATGGCGGCCTAGAGAAACGTTATGAAAACTATTACTAAGAAACTACTTATGCAATTTAACTCAAATTTTGCACAAACATCAAGTATTATATAGTAATCAACTAGTAAAATTTTGGTATGAATCCAATATTTAAAAATTCAGTCTGAAAAAACTACTTAATGGACTGATTTCAAATTGTGTGTCCTAATTAATTGTGGTATAGAGATGAACTAGTAAAACTGTGGTACTACTTCAAGAGGGCGGAACAAAATGGCAGCCAAATAAAATATTTGTAATCCTGAAAAAAATCACTCTCACAGGTTTTGCATATTTTCAGGTGTCTCTAGATACCAAAAAATATGTTTTATCAATTGCGCCGGTCGCGGTCTGTCGGTTTGGCTGACTGTGAGTTCCCGCCATAGCTTAAAAACTACTCATCAGATTGACTTGAAATTTTAGTCAAAAAATAAAGGGTCATATGGGGATGACCTGCTAATATTTTGGTAAAAATCCAATATGGCAAAATAAAATAGCGGCAGAAACGTTAAAAAAACCCTTATCCAATTGATCTGAAGAACCAAGTATTATGTAGAAATTAACTAGGCAAATATTGGTATGAATCCAAAATGGAGGAACAAAATGACGGCTTAATGAAATATTTAAAAATTCAACCTGGAAAGACTACTTAATAGACTGATTTGAAATTGTGCGCTATAACTAATTGTGGTATAGAGATCAACTAGTAAAAATGTGGTACTAATTTAATATAGCGGAACTAAATAGCGGTCAAAAAAATATTTTGTAATCGTAAAAAATCACCCTGTCAGGTTTTACATATTTTCAGGTTTTAGCGTCCTTAGATGCCAAAAAATATGTTTATCAATTCCGTCGGTCCACCTGTCGTTTTGTCTATCTGTCAATTCGCGGCTGTTTCTCATTTCGCGGCGTACCATAAAAACTACTTATGAGGGTCAAAAATTAAGGGTTATATGAGGATGGCCTGGTAATATTTTGGTAAAAACCTAATATGCCGGAACAAGATGGGGGCCTAGTAAAACGATAAAAAAATGTATTACTATTTATCCAATTTATGCAAATTTTACATAGGTTACAAGTGTTACATAGGAATGAACTGCTAACATTTTGGTATTAATATCAGATAGCAAAACAAAATGGTAGCCTCATAAAATATTTAAATAATCGGCCTGAAAAAACTACTCATTAGATTAATTTCAAATTTTGTGTAAGCATTGAGTGTGATATAGGGATAAACTGGTGCGAATTCAACATGACGTAAAAAAATGGCGCTGTGTGTCAATGTAAAAACTATTTATTGAATGCATTTTAAATGATCCTCAAAAATCAAGTGTGGCATAAATAGAAACGGGTAAAATATTGGTAGGAATCCAATATGATGAAAAAGAAATGGCGCCCAATACAAATATTTGAAAAGATAGTATATAGGTGTTACTATGGACTATGTACTAAACTAAATTGGATCACACTTCACTATTTCTACTAAAAGGGAAGATTCATAAGGATGGAAGTTCCGGGGACAGGGAATTTACGGTTTTTTTTTACCTGTAATTCAGTAATTACACTTCATTTATTTCAATATTGATAATAGCACGTGTCTAATATTGCTATGCATTTGTTTTTCCGGACTTCACGTAGTTTAAAATTGTTTGAAAGATTTTGTCGCAACAGTAACAAGATTTGGCGAGGAGGTAAAACACACATTATATTAAAATTTCAAGCTCTTTGATCTGGATCCTTTTACATAAGTCCACGGTGGTTGCCCTAATACTTTATATTTATAATATAAATATACGAGAATAAAACAATTTTGCAGGTTCTTATCTACCTAATGTATATGAAACATAATTTATTGAAATAAACTGTTGTAAAACTAGTACGATTAAATAATCCAGGTATCTTTCTATCTCATAATTACTACAAATGAATAATGAATAACATATAATACATTTGTTTAAAAACAAGACAAATACCTGAGCAAATAAATTGATTCTCATTGATTTGAATATATTAATATTAATATTATACACAATTTTAATTAAAAAGTAACCGACGAGTTTTTATTAAAGTTAGTTCTAGTAACTGCATATTATTATTTAGTCTATTCATTTCTTTTATTTAAATTGAAATGCATTTGAGTCCTATATTAAAGTGATTTGGGTCCATAAGCATCCTTAAAATATTATTTATAGAAAAATATTAAAAAGGAAATTATTTATCTGTCTTGTCTCCTCAACATTCAGTCAAATACATTATTTCTAATATGGTTATTTCGTTTTATCGAATACGGGAAACTGTTTGCGACACAAACAGGGTTACTAATGGGTAACAAGGACAAAAAGAATAATGTCGAGTTAGACTAATGATTTTATCAATGTACGTGTCTGATAAAGAGCTAGTGAAGTTTCACGTAACTAGATACTTCAATATTAAAAAACTTTTTTATACTGATGCGTTTTTATTATAGAAACTGAATACGAATAAAAAATATACTGGGCGGCTCTAACAAGCAAATATGGATTATCAATATGTGATGTAACACTTTAAAAACGTTGAATGGAATTTGGTTATTTTTAATTTAAATAAAATCAGATATTATTATTTAAATAGCAAAGCATAAATAATATTTTAATGTAATAAACCAATATAGAACCGAAGCTTCCACGGCTCTGGTCAATTAAGAAATCATGGTTCTTGGGATTAGACCATGACAAATTGAAATTACTATCCGACGTTTCGCCTTCGATTGCACGAAGCATTTTCAGAGATCTTGAGTCCACGAGATCTGAACACAGTTATTAGAACTAACTGAAGGAATTTAACAAACGGCAGCGAATATCTTTATGGAAACCTTTGAGGATATTGCTCTAACATCCGCTCCACTAAAACCAAAACACTGGTTCAGATATGTAAGTGATACTTTTGTTGTTTAACCTCATGGACAGGTTAATCTCCTCATATTTCTGGAAAATGGTGCATTAGGACATTCTGTGTATAGAAATCTGCCGGATACAAATAGATACTTAAATGCAAATTCCCATCACCATCCAGCACAAAACAAATCGGTTATTAACTCACTAGTATTAAGAGGCAATTCGATTTCTGATGAAGATTCTATAACATAGGAAACATCGAAACTGACCGAAGCTCTGAGAGGTAATGGCTATTGCACTGAAGATATTACGCGTTCAATTAAAAGATATAGTAACCCAACTCCGCCAAAGGGGTAAAATAAGGAGCCACCATTCGGTAGTGTTGTTCTTCCCTACATACATGGCACTACAGACAAATTAGGATGATTACTTCGGTCCAACATACGTATAATTTTAAATACACATAAGAATATTGGAGAATGCTTGCGATCTCCGAAAGATTTTGTACTTTTTCAAAAAGGTGTATATAAAATTTCTTGCTCCTATGGAGAAGTGTATGTAGGAGAAACAGGATGCTCAATATCAACTAGACTTAATTAAAGAACTTGAACGATGTATTAAAAAGAAACAAATTATTCAATCTGCTGTAGGTGAACACCAGCATACCACTGGCCATATTACAAATGTAAAGGAAACCAAGGTTCTAGCATTGGTTCCAGGATATTATAAACGAACAATTAGAGAATCTATTGAAATTTTTAAACATATAAAAAATTTCAATATAGGATATACGGATTACGGTCTACATCGAACGTGGAAACCGATCTTAACACAGGGTTCGGCGTGCCTGAGTCGGGTATAAAAGCCCGCCTGAATCTTTTTGCGTTTTTTCAGTGTTCAGATCTCGTGGAGTGAAGATCCCTGAAGATACCTCGTGCAATAAAAGGCAATACGTCGGATCGTAATTCCACTTTGACACGGTCTAATCCCAAGAACCATGATTTCTTAATAATAAAACAATGTTAGTTATAAAGTTCATAAATAAGATTAATATTCGGATTACAAAAATGTCATAATGTAAACATTTTACTTCTTTAGCAATGCAATATATTGCGTAAATATGTATCAACTTTATGCAAATTAAATCATATAAAAAATATAATTTTGCAGAAGGAAGAGTACACGGGTAAAACGATAATAGTCCAAATTTTAAAAATGTACAGGAATCCGTTTTTTAACTTTAAATTTTAAATTAGGAGCAAGGTATTTATATATTTGGCAACTAATAACTGTAATACAATTACCTGATATCCTATCTCTTTACTGTTTAAATATTTTGAAAGCGTTTCCTAAATGAAAAACACCATTAAATTACCTATTGTTTCGGGAAAAATTGATGGAAGTACGTTTCTCGATACCAATATCTTATTTATGTTAGCAAAAAATGCGAAAATACTTTTTTTCAGATATAATTATGTGGCAGGTTTATAAGGAATTTCGTTGATTTTTTAATACAATACTTCGATAACATTTTAATGTCTTCATATTTTTCTTTAGACAAAGGTATTAAGACTAAAAGATATGGTAAACAATAGTAATAGTAATAATATTAATAAAAATATACCTGCATAAAGATAGTCCGGGAGCCTAAATTCTACATTTAGTTTGGGTGACCTCGGTTTGTATCACCATTCAACGCTGATTTAAACTACATATTATTTCAATGCATATTTTGTAAATAAACAGAATCAAAACGTTGGATCCTCATCATTTTTTCTACATGCATTCGATGTTTATGGCTTTATAAAAGACTGGTTTAGGAGTATATATGACAATATCTCTCTTGAGAAGCACTCTCTGTTTGACACCTCACAATTCGGGTTTCGGTCAGGCTGTTCAACAATCGGGGCCATTCTAGATGTTGGGGGCATTGTCAGGGCCCTTGTATTCCATTATTACTCTGTGTGATTTGACAAAGGCCTTCGTCTGTCTATCCCACGATATCCTGCCGGAGAAGTTGACATATTTCGGAATTAGAGGGCTGGCTCTGGATGTTTTAGGTCTTACCTTTCTAAGAGTCTACAGTGATTTACTGTCAATAGTCGGGTTTCTTTCCCCAAGCCCGTAACACATGGTGTACCTCATTGTCTACGTCAACGATCTAGGTCTTATATATCAACGGTCGACAAGGTCGTTCTGGTTGTAGACGACACAACCTTCTTAAATGTTAGTTCAAATTTCAATGTTCTCTTGCAGCATCTGTAAAGCAAGAGAAAAATGGATTCCCGTTAATAAATTAAAATTAAATCCATCAAAAACTAAAAATCTTTTTGTAAGTAGCAATAATAGGCAGCACAGGCTTACCTCGGCTAAGACTTGTCAACTACTGGGAATAGTTTTAGATGATTCCTTGTCTTGGTCTGCCCATATCGAGACCTTGAGTGGTAAACTTTCTTCGTCGTTGTTCGTTTTGAGGCAAGTAAAGCATTTTGTTAACCCAAATGTGCTTAGAATTGTATATTTTGCATTGTTTCATGGCAAGATTACATATGGAGTAATTCTATAAGGAAGTACAGTTAACTCAATTAGAATTTTTCGCTTGCAGAAAATAGCAATAAGACTAATGGTTAATGCCGGCTTAAGGGACTATTGTCAACCCTATTTTAAACATTTTAAGATTATGCCTTTGCCCTCAATCTATATTTATTACATGCTATTGGAAATACACTCTAACTCCAATTTGTTGACACTACATTTGGAAACTCAGAGAATATCTGAACGAATCTCCCTAAACATAAAATTATTTAATCACTTGCCTATGAGAATCAGAAATGTTAACAAACCTCACCTTAAATCTAGGATAAAAAATCACACTTTGAAAAGTGATTTTACTCAGTTTACGAGTACCTCAGTACTATTTTTACTTAAAGTTGTTTTTTTTGCCTCTTTTTGTTTGTCGCCTTGTTGCAGGCATTGACCTACTTTGTAAAATGTTTTCTATATTGGTTTGTTTTAATTATTTTTATTGTAGTAAGTAAATTGTTTGATTTGCTGCAAACTGTATGTAACGTGGAATAATGAATATTTCTATTTCTATAATACTAATCAAGCCCTTTTCGCTAATATCAAATCCGGCAATCCAAAGTTACTGTTAAACAAGAAGGTTTTTCTATTTTTCTCGTTGGTCTATGTTTGGTCACCATGTAGGTAAGGTTAAGGTATTCATTGTTTAGCAGCCATGACCACTATTAAATCTTGACGAATGGAACTCTAAGATTAGTCGGAAAATTAAGTTTTCATTTCCTATAGTTGGAGTTACAAATTTAGGGTAAATATTGCTTTTAGTAGCGATTTATCTATTTTGACTTTTCAGATTTCTAAACTGAACCAAAATATTTCTGATAACCTGGTTATTTAACTTGAAGATAACTAATTCGGAAAAATTGCTTCCCGAAAACTATACCATAAAAAAAAATTCTTATTAAAAATTGTTCACTTCCACCACTACTTAAATACTATTTTCAATTAGAACTGAATTAATTTCAAATTTCCCACAATTAACAATTAAAGCAAATAAGTTTACTATCACTGAAGTTTACAACAAGTATTTATTAAATACCAATTTTACAATTTATTATTTAGTACTAAATTAAATATTCTCTTAAAGAAAAAAGCATGAAAATGAAACATGTAATAATCAATATTTTCATTAGTTTAACATCTGACATACTAATGGACGTTGGAGAGTTCTTTTCTCTAAGCCAAATATTTTGCTGCTTTTACAAGATCACATTACGATGTTATGTTGTTTAAATTTAAAATTACATTATTTTTTGGGCGACTACGTATAAAGCTAGGTGTATAGGGATAAACTAATTGAAACTTGTGTTCTCTTTATGAATAATCAAGTGACGATTACTCGATACATGCCAAAAGATAACTGAATGATTTTACTGATTGGCCTAATGTGTAAAATTTATGGTAATGTTTATTTAGATAAAACAGAATTATATAGCATGTGTTAAAAAATCATAAAAAGCGTGTCACGTACGATTTTATTTCACGTACGTCAACATCAATTAGCGAATTTTTTGAAAAGCCTGACCTAAAGACTTGCGGGAGTTTTCCAACTCACTCAAAAGATAAGATTTTAAATATAGATACTTTTTTAATGTAATAATTTGAGCGAAAATAAGAAGGACTTTTGCTTTATGAAGGTCATGCATGGCCAACTATATAACTTTAGATATCTTAAGCATATTCATCGAGGTCCCACATTAAAACATGAATATCTGAAAAATCGCTGAAAATATGCATTTTACATTTTTAAAATAAGGATGTTTTAAATAAAGCAATACTCAATAAATATACACGCGTTCCACTCGAAATATCGAAGTTTTTTAAAAAGAAAATCTGTCAACTCGATATTTGATCTCACTTCAGGTCTAACCGAAAGTGACGGAAATGTCAAAATATTTTACCTCGATATTTTTGTTGAATACCCCATGCGAAATTAAATGAAAATTGTAAGTGAAGGTTAAAGTACTATCAAATTTGGAGCACTCTGTATGTACAGGGTGATTTATTATAAATTTAGCCCCCCTTCTTTTCAAATCATATTTTTTCAAACAAAATCGTATGAAAGTTATAGATAAAGGTCTTAATTTTTTTAACATTTAATTTGCTCCTATACAGTGTGTAACAAAAGTGGATGTCAATCTAAATTTTCAATTTTTTTTAATGGAACACTAGGTATGTTTTTAAATTTTTGTAGCCTGCGGTAAATTCTAGACATTTTTTATTGTACACACTAAATTTCTAAATTCATTTGTTTTGGAGTATCTGACTGTGTAACCTAAGCAGATTAACTTAGAGCAAAATGATTTACATTTTCTTACTTTAGTTTTGAAAAATATATGACCTGATATCAAGTTCCGGTTTGACAATAAGGGACACACTGATATATCAACTTCTGGATTAACCGCAACTTGATATCAAGTAATAGATCTTTTAATACTAAAAAGAAGAAGATAATGAAAATCATTTTGCTTGTTAAACCGTTTCGATAATACAGAGCGTAGCAAAAAATAGCAATTTTCAGATATCAATTACTCCAAAACAAATGACTTTAGAGATTAATTACTAGAATTTACCATATAATTTAAAAATGTAAAAATATGGCGTGTGTTCTATTTGAAAACACGTGACTTTAAGTTGCCACCCACTTCTGTTAAACCCTGTATAGGTATTAACTAAATATTTTAAAAATTTGGGCGTGTATCTATAACTTTTATATGAACCATTTTTTCTGTAAAGGCAACATTTGAAAAGTTACGGGTAGGCTACGTTTGTAATCTGTCACCCTGTACGTAAAAAGTTTTTTAGTTTCTATGTCCAGCTGCTTTAAACAGGAAAACGTTGTTTTAGGTGTAAAAGATGCGTTTTTGTACGTTTATGGAGACGCGGAAAATGAAGAAGGCGATCTTCACGGTTACTCCAAGAAAATGGACGACAAAGGACAAGATGGATACAGGCATTATGACGGATTCCACAAGAAAGATGGTGATAAATACGGTTATGAGAAGCATTCAGAATATGGACAAGAAAGCAAAGCAAACATTGATACACAAAACGAAAAGGACTATGAACGAGCTCATGACGAAGGTATTTTTTTGTTATAATTAATAAAGATTTTGTTTGTTGATTCCACTGGAATAAATTTGTTATTTTTAGAAATCAATAATACAGTGGTCGAAAAAATTAGTGGCGCACTTTCTTTAGCAGGGGTGAAGCTAGAATGATGCCATTTGGCCTGAGGATGCACCTAGGACCTAGATTAGGCTCACCTTGCGTCAAATTCGTGGGTTAGCTCTACCGAAATTTGCAATTCTTAGAATGTGTCAAAACGAAAAACTTCATAAAAAATTGGTTTAATTTCGAAAGAGCTGATTTTTGGTGAACTGTTCCGGAATGACCGGTGACCATGCCATCAACACTTCCGGAAAAACCACCCCCTCATGTGTCAATCCATCTTTGACTCTTTCTTGCTCTACTCTCACACGGGGGTAGCCACCCTTTGTTAATTTACATCTCTTCTAGGGCGTGGTAGGGGTATTCTCGCTGTGCTCAATATGGAATCCCTAGGTGCGTACCTACGCCATATTTCACGTTGAAACTTCAAACCGTCCTCGCGTCAGGGGACGAAAACCGAAACTTAAAAACTCCGTTAGGGGTGATCGACGCACTTGGCGCTCGGTGAGCGTCATATACGACCTTAGGTGCATCCTTAAGCCAAATAACATTACTCTATCCTCACCCCTTCCAAAATGCCGACAGTTTCAAAAAGTACGCCGCTAATTTTGTCGACCAGTGTATTTTGTACTGTATTTGTTTTTTTCTTTGCTTAGCTGAGGGAGGCAAAAAATCCAAAGATGATGGTGAGGAGTCGAGGAACTCATATGCTGTAATTGAAGAATTAAATGAGTAAGTTAATAGTAAAATAAATAACAGTGTGTCAAAAGGGAACAATTGCGTTATTAGCATGACAGACGCGACGATCTAACTAGCTAATGGACCAGTTGTTCCCATGTGTTTAAATAAAGCCTCAAATACAATAATAAACAATTTTCTAATTTCAGGTAAGAGGTAAAGGATAATGTTAAGTAATTAATTGTTTTTGAAAAATTAATTTTTTACTTTACATTAAAAGAGCGTATATTACAAATTAATGCATACAAAAAATAAGTAAATACTTATTGAGACATTGGAGAAAGTCCTAAAAAAGGAAAATCCCTTAAATAATTAAATGCCTATAATTAACGAAATTACATTAAAACACTACAGAGTTAGATTAAATGTTTTATAAAACGAGTATTATATACCAGTGGGGGCTATTCAGGTGAAGCGCTACTTCACCAGGAAAAATAAACAAGCAAACATCTAACTATATTTATTATATATCTCTTAAAATTCTAGTTTTTACATTCATTTATTCACCTAATTAGTAAAAAATAAAATGCAATCTCGAATAAATATTTTACTTGACCGTTGGCGGCATGTCTTTTTAAAACTTTCAATCGAACTTTATTATAAAAACTATAATAGTGGCGCAAACCGCTTTGACTTTGCTGGAGATGCTATGTTTAGTTTACGATTTTTCTACTATGTTGCCATGAGAAGCAAGCAGGCAACTCATCCATTTTATGAGGATGTTATAAATAAATTTGCTGCTATGAAGGATAGGAGAATTGATTTAGTATACAAAATGTAGGTAAGGTAAAAAAATATTCTCTAATAAAAATATTCTCTTTTTCTCTTTTGCATATAAAAAAATTCTGAGAAAATATATATATATATATATATATATATATATATATATATATATATATATATTTCTTGCTTCATTTGCACTTCACTTACTTTTTCACCCGCGAGCCGCCACTGTTATATACTATTTTTTCTAATTTGTGCACTATATTTAAAAAAGCAATATCTTTAAAAAATATATTTACTGTTGAACATTTGCAAGTGGGTAACAATGTATCCCAAAATTGGCAATTACATGTGCACCATTTTCGTTTTTCAATTTTGAGACGTGATCGGCTTCAAATTCGAGGTGGCCATGTCCAATGATATCGAAAAAATTTTAGACCTCGTTGGATATGACTACTGACACTTTGTAGAGAAAAAAAGTTGTGTCGAAAACTGCGACACTACTTCTCGTAGGTATCGAAAAGAAGTCTTTATGATTGCAAAAGAGAAAAAGTTTTTGGCCCATGAGGGGATCGAACCCGCGACCTTCGCGTTATTAGCACGACGCTCTAACCAACTGAGCTAATGGGCCATTTATACTTTTTTTTTTGTTTTACCTGTACTTAAACCAAATAGTATGATAACCTGTTTTAAATTAAAAACATTTTTGCTACGTTCGATTTATTTTAGAGAAATTGTTTGACTTTTTTACAACGTAAAAATATGTTTAAATATAGATTAAATAAAAAATAGTTAAAGATCTTGTGTGTTTCAACATGTAGAGTAATATGTCCACAATCGCTTTAGACCACACAAATATATTAACGTAACTTAACTTTTTATTGAAGTAAATAGTGAATTTAGTATTTTCAGTTCTCGGGGTTTCGCCAGTCAGTGACAAAATAAAAGAGGCGAATCCTCACTTAATTTTAAGACAAAAATGTAGTATAAAATGTTTTTGAATGTCGCTTAGTTTTCAAAATACAGGGTCTTTTTAAAATAGGGTTTTTTATTTTTATTTTAAATTCCCTTTACCCAGCTCGCTAATATAGTATATATATATATATATATATATATATATATATATATATATATATATATATATATATATATATATATATATATATATATATATATATATATATATATATATATATATACAAGGGGTCTAAGATAGACTAATTCCAAAAACTTACGTAGGTATGTCTATAACGAACCCGAAACTTCATGCTGTAGCTTTCCTTAAACAAAATATATTTTAATCTGCAATACGGGAAAACGGGCGTTGCTTTGTCTACCTGTCTACTATTATCTTGTGTTTTTTTTTTTGAAAATGGGAAAACAATAAAATTTGCTTTTATTGTGTAGTAAAACTATACAGCACTTTTAAATAGCTAAAAGGAAAACAGTCTTTAACAGAAATGAAACATTTTAACTTTTTTTTTGAAAATTCGAATTCTATTACTGAGATCTATATAATCTGTTTGAATGGTACTTTGTCAATTATTATACGGGGTGTCTGTAATAAATACAAACATCTTTAAAGCTTTGTCTTAATTGGGGAGTAGAATGGAATTATGTGATATTCTCTGATGAGATTCGGTTTAGGCTACTAATTGACATAAGATCGGTACGAGTCTGTGTAGACCTCTGAATACTAGAGTAAACGATAGATATGTACAAGCAGTTCAACCATTCAGGAGTGGATCTGTAATGGTATAGAGCGAGATATTTTTTTTTAATTTATAGATTTTTGTATTTTATTATATGCATCCTCTATAATAAATTACCAAAACTAAAGTAAATATTTTTAAAAAATCTTACATAACAAAAACAAAATTTGCAAAAAAGTTAAAGAGCAAAACAGAGAAATGTTCCTCTTAACCAGGTACCCAAAGGTAATACCTAGGTCTACCAAATAATAAATAAAAAAAAAATGTTTTCTAATTTTTACAAAAATAAAATTTTGTTATAAATATGTGTAAACTGTATATTCTCAGTGTATTATTGTATCACGTATCAATATCATTGTATACGATTACCATAAAGGACAAAGAAATGCTATTTTAATTTTCGTATTCCAGATTACGGGTACGTTAAAAATATACTTAATTTTTTGGGACTAGTTTAAAAACGCAATTCGGTTTTTTGTTTTTCAATAGTGTATTCTTATTTAACATTTAAAACATAAAAAATACAGATTTTTTATGTTCTATGTTCGAGGGACACGAGAGAGCTCTAGAGAAACGATAAATTCTCGTCGAGAGAAGACCACAATCTCGTCTCGTACTACGAGAGAAAATTGTTGTCTCCTCTCGTGGGCGAGAATCTCTCGTCTCAGCGGCGCCTTTTTAATACATTTTGATAAAAACTTGGGAAAAGATAGGTACTTTTAACATCTAGTAATACGCATAGCAAATCTTAAGTCATTGTAGCTAATAGAACGGCTAAAAACTGCAATTCAATTTGAGAATTTAATCGTCTGTAGTTTTTTTGCAAACTAGACAAATTAAATATTTCAGATTATTTGAAGGTTGGTTTTTTTATTATCTTCAAAATGACACTAAAAAAACTATTTATTGTAAAAAAAAATCCAAATTTTTGGTTTTCTTTAATTTTTGTTGTGTAAATTTCGTTTACCTGGAATTTCCTTCGTTATGAATCTTTCCATTTACTAGGAATAGTGAAGTATGACCCAACTTAGTTCCGCACGTAGTCATTTATTAACACTTATATACTACCTTCTTAAACATTTTTATTGGGTGCCATTTTGCTCCACCATATTCAATTCGTACCAATATACTATCATTTTCTACTTATGCCACACTCGGTTTTTGGGTATTATTTAAAATAACTTGAATAAGTAGTTTTTTACATTAACTTTTTTAAGACTATTTTATTCCGTCATGTTGAATTCGTACTAGTTTATCCCTACATCACATTTAATTTTCGTACAAACATTTTAGTTGACGCCCATTTTGTTTCGCTTTTTTGAATTTGTACCTCAATTTTACCAGTTTATCTCTATATCGCACTTAATGCTTGAAGCACAAAATTTAAAAACAATCTAATAAGTACATTTTTCAGGCTGATATTTTAAATATCTTATTAGGTCGCCATTTTGTTTTCTTATCACAGAATCGTATTAAAAGATTACCGGTTAAGGTCTATATAACACTTAATTTTGTGCAAAATTTAAGGTAAACTCTTATTTTGGGATCAAAATTTTAAGTCAATCGAGCAAGTAGTTTTTTAGCTATACCACGAACTAATATACAGGCAGTCATACTCACAGACATACCGACGAAATTGAGAAAACATGTTTTTTTGGCATCTAGGAACGCTAAAACGTGGAAGGGTGATTTTTTTCATGACTGCATTTTATTTCGACGCCATCTTGAATTCTTACCACAATTTTACCAGTTTATCTCTACATCATAGTTAATTCTTGCACAAAAATTGAAATCAATCTAATAAGTAGTTTTTTTCAGGCTGATTTCGTTTCGCAATCTCGGATTCGTGCCAAAATTTTACCAGTTAATTTCTACGTAAATACCTACTTAATTTTTATGCAAAATTTGAAGTAAATTGGATAATCAGTTTTTTAGTAACATTTCGCTAGGCTGTTATTTTGTTCCACCCTATTGGATTTTTACCAAAAGGCTACCAGATCATTCCCATATGACCCTTACTTCTAACCAAAATTTGAAATCGATCATGTAAGTAGTTTTTTAGCAGACCGACAGAATTGAAAAAAACATGTTTTTCGGCATCTAGGCACCCTGAAACGTGAATATCTGCAAAAAATCTCGAAGGGTGATTTTTTTTCACGACTACAAACATTTTATTTGGAGGTTTCGAGACCTTGAATCCCTACCACATTTTTACCAGTTCATCTCTACATCATAGTTAATTCTTTCACAATAATTAAAATCAATATAACTTAATACGTAGTTTTTTCAGGCTGAATTTTTGAATATTTCATTAGGCAGCCATTTTGTTTTGCTATCTTGAATTCGTACAAACATTTTACATGTTAATTTCTACGTAATATTTATTTCTTGTGAAAAATTTCTAAATTTGAAAATTAGTTTTTTAGTAATTTATTTTTTTTTACATTTCACTAGGCCACCATTTTGTTCCGCCATATTAAATTTTTTCTAAAATGTTACCAAGTCATTCTCATATAACCTTTAATTTTTGGCCAAAATTTGAAGTCAATCGGGTAAGCAGTTTTTAGCTATGCTACGAATAAACAGACCGACAGACAGACAGAACGATGGAAGTGAGAAAATTTGTTTTTCTGCATCTAGGAACTCTGAAACGTAAATATTTGAAGAAATCTCGGAGGGTAATTTGTTGCCTTTTACGAGGGAAGTAAAAATTATTTGGCCACCATTTTGTTCCGCCATCTTGAATCCGTATCATAATTTTACCAGTTTATCTTTATATCATACTTACTGCTTGCAGAACATTTGAAATTAATCTAATAACTAGTTTTTTTTCAGGCCGATAATTTTAAATATTTTATTAAGCCGCCAATTTGTTTTGCTATCTTATAATCTTATATTCGTACCAAAATGTTATCAGTTTATTCCTATATAACAATTGATTTTATTGTGCAAAATTTGAGGAAATTGGATGATTAGTTTTTTTAGTAATAATTTTTTTACCGTTTCACTAGGCCGACATTTTGTTTCGGTATAATGGATTTAGTAGTGATGAGTAGTTTTTAAGCTATACAGCGAACTAACACACAAGCAGACAAACCATCAGACGGATCGACTGAATTGATAAAACATTTTTGGACGCTAAAACCTGAAACTATGTAAAACCTGAGAGGGGAGTTTTTTCACGATTACAAATATTTTATTTGGTCGCCATTTTGCTCCGCCATCTTGGATTCGTACAAAAATTTTACCAATTGGTTCCTACAGAATACTTGATTTGTATGCACAATTTGACATAAATTGGATAGGCAGTTTTTAGTAATATTTTTTTTAACATTTCCCCAGTCCGCCATTTTTTTTGCTTTTGGGACTCCACTGGACGCGGAGATAAACTGATGAAATTTCGGCGCAAATCCTATATGTCAAAAAAAAATCAAATTTCACCTTTTTCTTGTTTTAGCAGAGTGAAAATGTAATGGTATCACAGAGGAAGGAATTCTAAATTTTTACATTGCACGACGACCAAACGACATTTTTTTAAACTAAATCATAGTATAACAGCCTGTATTGGTCCGATCGGAACCAACAAAAGAAATTTCTTCGTTTGCAAATAACCGATAAAACTGCATTTGGTTTAAACAGTTTTATTACAAAAATTTAATAGTTTTGCCTGAATTTTCATAGCAAAAACAGAAAGTAATTAGAATAATATTTTTCCGTATAAGGTTACATTTTTTAATGGGGCACCCTGAATATTACATCACAGCAAAAAATATTTTTATTTAATAAATTATTTTTAGTACCAATTTGTAGAAAAAAAACTTCATTTAAAAAAATAAAGCATTCAATTTGGCCGGTTTGAGCAAAAACTGCAAACGATTTAATTTTCAAAGTGGGTTGCACGTTTTCTACTGAATATAAATACTTAAAGTAATTACTACAAAAAGTATTTTTTCACAGTTTTTCTTATCAACATCAATTTAACACAAGTAAAATTTTGAAGAAAATACGAAAATTCTTTATGAAATGCGGTTTTTGTAGTCTTGTAGATTGTTAAACAGAGTAATACCTCATAATTGACCACAACTCTTTATCTTTTTATTTGAAGAGATAGAAGAAAACTTTTAATATAAGAGTTCAATAGTTTTGTCTGAATTGCCAGAATTTCATACGAGGAAAAACAAAAAATAATCAGAAAAGTATTTTTCGGGATAAGGTTACATTTTTAAATAGGTCACCCTGTATATTACATCACAGGATTTTTTTTCCCTGATTTCAAAAATATTTGGTTTGTTGATATTATTTTGAAAGGTTTTGTAAATATTCAGCCTCAAAATCTTGAAAATGTACGAATATACCCCCAACACTATTACACAACAATTGTAATGGTTTCTGACAAAAATATGTTAAAGGAAAAAAACGAAGTTCGGGAAAAATGACAACTAGATATCATTTTTAAAACAACAATTCAAATTAAATCATATGGTAAACCATACCTTTGATAATATACCTTATGATACCTCCATAAAAAAAAGTATCTAGGGGACTCAAAGCTGGACTATTGGGTTATCAAGGAATTCGTCCACATCGTCCAATCCATGTTTCAAATCGATTGTTCAAATAATTTGTCACAGACGCAAGGCTATGAAAGAAGCACCGTCTTGATGCCATACAATGGTGTTATATTGCCTTAAGGGATTTCTTCCAGAAAATGTTCAATTTCATTCTGCCCAAAACTGAGTTAATTGGCTCAATCAATCCTTCGCTAAGGATGCCCCACTAAACATGGATCGCTTGACGTCCCTGTTTTCGTAAAAGGGAAGTATTGCAATCGTTAAAAAATCACCCTCCGAAATGTTTTCAAACCTGTCTGTCTGTTCGCGGCATAGCTAAAAAACTACTTACGATGAGGCTGTGCCCGATGGCATGCCAGTACAAAATGGCCTGCTGCCTGCAACCTCACCTACTAATTAAAAAAAACGAAAAGACACATTATAGTAATAATTGGTGTAATAAACTGTAGGACAATGCAATTCTCAAGAAATTTTCTTACGTTGCACAGATCTTATGGAAACAGGTTTGCGAAATAGTAGGTATAGACGTGTTTTCTAGTAGAAGAAAGTAAGTCTTTCATGTGGAGGAGATGCTTGGGCACCATATTAATGACCAAGAATTCCTGGAAGAAGCTCGTAACGATAGTGGCCAGTTAAGGAGCGCACTTTTGGTTAAGTCTTCTACGAATATCCTAAATCTGCTAAGCTCCGAATGTTATTTCATATATTTTGTAAGGTAAAGTCGAATCTAATGGAAGAAGGAAATGGGGAGTGAAATTGTTTTGCAAATAGTTTGGTTCCTGCTTCAGATGCCGAAAGTTTTGATTGACAATGCGGCAAAAAACCTGTCTACAGTTTTGAGAATAAACAATATTGCTCTCATGTGTGTTAAAGGCTATTTGTTGTACAAGTTTTTTTATAATCAAATTAAGCATTTTTTTAAAACAAGTGGTACAATTAAACAACAATGATACAACATCAGAACACAACTACACAATACAAGTTAAAACAATGACAGACATGAATGGTAAACATCATGGGCATATTAAGAGGGGGAGACAAAATGTCACATGCCCCTAGTGGTAACAACCCAAGCAAACTGTTTTAAACCAAAAGTAATTCAAACATATCATCAGGCTTTTTTTAATTTTTAGTCGTTGATTTTCATGATGGTGTTACGTTTAAGTTGTTCTAAACAAGAAGCAAATACTTTTTTCGAGTTGTCGAATTAGATATCAAACCGCTCCAGTCCAGAGTTAAGATAAGAGAAATTTTCTGGGAGTCCTCTAGCACTTATCTCCCGGATTTATGTATATGGGGCAATACATCCTCGAGCAATCACAAAAGCCCCTCTCTTGACCTCTGAAAAAAATTATATCAAATACATAAATTAAACAAACAACATAAAATATATGGAATATAATAATAATAACATAAATTATGATAATAATTGGATATTATTATTCAAGGAAACTACTTTTTGCCTAAATCTCTACATCGTCCGGCCTGAGTTCTAATGCCAGTCCGCCTGCCTGTTTCGCACGTGACTTTTTTGTCAAACTTCAAGCCAATTTGATAAGTAGTGTTTGGATATTGAATTTTTAAAATTTTTTTAGGTAGGCATTTTTTTCTTCCACAATGACTTGACACCAAAATTTTACCAGTCCATCCCTATATCACACTTGATTTTTCTTCAAAATTTGGGGCTCTGTTGATAAGTAGTTTCTTAATAATGAAATTTAAAACATTTTGTTATGGAGCCATTTTGTTTCGCTATATTTTTCTCAAGATGTTACACTTTCATCCCCATCTGTTTTTTAGCTGCGCCGGACACTGACAACGACAGTCCAACGGAAATGGTTTCACGTTTCTCGGGATTTCTAGAGACAAAAGCATTAGGTAATTTTTTCGCCATATTTTACTTCCCTCTTCAGCAGGTAAAAAATTTTTAATCTATAAAATACTTAGGAAAACTAATATGGGTTGGAAAAATGTTATCTTATGGCTTATGATTGATTGCGTTAATACGAAGATAGGAAATCCGATAAGTTCAGTCATTTCATTAATTTTAAAATTTTTATTTTTTTAATTTCAGGTATTATTATTAAATTAACATGTGCAGGTTCGAATTAAAGACTTGTGGGGCCTGGGGCTTTATCTATTGAGAGCTCTTGAGCCGTGCGAGGATTTGTAGAAATAATTAATGACTAAGTAAATGGATCCTGCTCGGTCTTGTACTGCGCTGATGAGGCCCTAGGGTTTTAAGTAATTGGAGGACCCTGAGCCGCGCGAGGTTTTGCGACGGCGACCTTCGTCTTGTACTGCCCTGATAAGCTGCTATTTCCCTTCATGTCCTGGTCCACAACGGGGCCTGGGGGTTATAGCCCCTCCCCTTAATCCTGGCCTGAACATGGGTGCTCAATTAGCGGAGCACCCAGAGTGGCGCGCTGACGCTGTCGTAAAAATATGGTAAAAAGTGATAATTTTAAAAATATTCAAGAAGGTTTAATTTTAAAAATATTCAGTAAGTTTTAAAAAACAAATTTTCAATGAAAAGGATACTTTTCCTTGAAAACTAACATTAATAAAGCACATTAACTAAAATGCTACAACCTACGAAAATAAGCGTTATTGTTTAAAAATTTTTATCAGGCCCATTAGCTCAGTTGGTTAGAGCGTCGTGCTAATAACGCGAAGGTCGCGGGTTCGATCCCCTCATGGGCCAGGTTTTTTTTATTTAGAACAATTTCTAATTTTTTTTAAGTTATAACCTGCAAATCTTATCTAGAAACATGTATTATAGACCAGTTATCAGAGTCAAAAAATCAACCTAAACATTACACAATTAGAAAAGAGGGATTTATGGGCTGATTTAGCTGTAAATTGGGAGAATTTAAAAATGCACGGTCGAATTTATAATATTTGATATCGCCGATAAACGCTCGTATGTAGATGTCTGCTTTTACAACTATAAGCAAATCCAACAAATGCCCAAAATTAAAGAGAAATAATTTATAGTTTAGAAAACTACAAAACATACTTTTACCATGATTAGATCAGCTCGATGATGGTATCAAATTATTGTATTGTCATCCGAATTACATATGCTTGCAAAGTTTCAAACCGATAGTACAAAATGAATGATTCGCCATACAAACTTTTCGAATCTCGTTCACCTCCTTAGAAGATGAATTTTTAGAAGTAATTAAACCCGTGTTATTTATTTGTTTTGATGACTATATTTAGTGTGTCAACAACGTAACTTATAAAAAAATTTCCTCATACAAAATTTAACATCCATTTTCACCTCTTTATGAATGGAATTTTATAAAATCTCTCCTTAGTTCACTTTTAGGGTACTAAGAATATTTCGACCACATTTCAAATCTTTAGGTTCACAGGTTTAGGCTGTGCGTTGTCTGCTAGTCAGTCAGTCACGGTGCTGTTTTGTCACCCCAGTTCACCCCCTTTGAAGATGAATTTTAAAAAATAACAAAACGTGTTATTTTATTTCTTTTGAAGACTATGTTTACGCTCATCGTAACCAAATTTTTTTTCCTCATACAAACTTTACCATCTTTTTTTCACCCCTCACGAATTTTCCTTAGTGCACCCTTAGGTACTCATGGGTTTATGCTGTGCGTTATCTGTCAGTCAATTACGGTACTGTTTTACTATACAGAGTCCTTGATGTCCTTTGGTTAAGGAATGAACTTGACATTTTATTTAAAAACCAGAACTATTAATTACATCTCTTGTTGTGCCTGTGACGCAAGTTCTTCCCATGAAATATAAAAAAAAAATTATCTTTAATTTTCTATATTATCATTATATTTATAAATTCCTTTGGTTAATAACTAAACTTGATATTTTAATTTTAAAACAGGAGTCTCGTTCGTACTTAAATAAATAATATATTTTCTGTTGCATATTAAAAAAATCGGTAAATTTCTTTTACCCGTAACTTCCCCTCGTTATAAATCTTTCTCTTTGTCAGGAATAAAGAAGTGTGACCCAATTTAATTCGGTAAATGATCATTTAGTAACACATATCTTTCACTGTGCGCCATTTTGGATTCCTAACAAAATTTTGCAAGTTTCTACCTGTGCCTCACTTGATTTTTGGGCATAATTTAAAATAAATTGAATAAGGACTTTTTACAGTGACATATCGCCATTTTGTTCCGTCAATTGTTGAATTCGCACCATTTGATCTCTATATCACATTCAATTTTTCTGCAAGACTTAAAGTCGATTGAATAAGAAGATCTTTTACGTTGATTTTTTAAACAATTATTAAACATTAAACAATTTGGCCTCAATTTTTTTTTCGCTATCCTGACATCGTACAACAAATTTACTATTTTTTTCAGATTATTTTCATTAGGCCGCCATTTTGTTTTGCTATCTTGGATTTGTACCAAAATGTTACAAGTTTCTTCCCATATAACACTTCTTTTCGTGCAAAATTTGAGGTAAATTGGACAACTAGCTTTTTCAGTAATAATTTTTTAGGGTTTCACTAGGCCGCCATCTTGTTGCACCATATTGGATTTTACCAGAATGTTACCAGGTCATCCCCATATGACCCTTAATTTTTGACCAAATTTTAAAATCAATCGGGTAAGTAGTTTTTTAGCTATGCCACGAACAGACAGACCGACAGACAGATAGACAATAGACAGATGTAAATGAAATATAAAAAATTCCCTGGTGATTCACATGGCTGTTAATCTGTGTATTTTTAACTAGATGCCATATGTATCACACGTGATAAATGTAAATTAAATATAAAAAATAACATTAAATAAAAAAAATTACTTAAACTAATGTATTTCGGTGAACTAGTTTCGGTTTTTTATACCCTCGCTTCTCACAACAAGATGTGCATATATTTCGCTACTTTCTTCCATTTTTTAATCTTTCTTCCGAATGGTTTAGGATGTGTTTTTGTTCTCTGGTTTATTCTTTTGCAACTTGGGACGGACTCATTATGAGCTCCTCTCTAAAGTCCCCAATTTGTATATTTTTCTTTTTGAACTGCTTGTATATAATTAGTGAACTGACCACAGCTGTGTTTAGAAGAATTTCAAAAACTATTTTATGATACCACCTAATAGTTTTACGGAGAGGTGAAAAATAACTTATTATCCTTATAACATATCTATGTGAGTGGAAACATCTATTCCGTCTTTACCAGCATTTTAGTCAATCACGATTGACGACTTTTTTACAGCTTCTCTAATATTATTTTTTCCAGTCGCCTTTACTTCCAAATCATGTAGCTGCTATATCATCTTTAGGGATGCTTCTTCTATTTTTTGTAACTGCATCTAATAGATAAGTTAGATAATCTAGTTTTTGCAGCCGGTATCGATGTATAAAAATTATCTGAGATTACGGTTGTGCCCTCATTCAAAGAATCTTGAGGTAAAACTCTCTGCTTGTCCTCTATCACTGTTAGCATTTTGGAAATTCTGTCCTGCCTAGACAGACATTCGTTAAATATAGACTTTCGGACCGCATAATTTAAAAACATTAATGGCATAGCTGTGGCGCTTTCTGGGAATATACTGCTCGAATAGAGGACAAAGGCGGAATCCACATAAGATATTACCGGGGACAGATTCGCTGAAACATTATTTTTAAAACTTCTCTATTATATTATTGACTTTATAAAGTCTATCATTGGTATCTGCAGACTCATTATCTGCAAAGTGTATAAGCATTAGTAATAACTAAGATCGATTCCTGCTCATAACTGACGGTACAAAATTGTTATTGTAATGTTGACATTTTCTTCAATTATCTGAAATTTTGGGGTACTTTACTAGACCCATATACATTACTAAACCAAAATTTTTTTTCTCTTTATTTATAGAAAACCAGCGATTAATTCTAGTTGAATGAGATATGTTTCTTTTCTGCCGGAAATTCTGTCTTGCATTCCTGTTCGACTCCAAAAGTATGATGTCCAGGATTCCGTCGTCGAGGAAACGTTGATAAATATCTATCAATCAAAAGTCATTTAAATTTTCAGGATAGATTCCTTGGAGATATAGGTACATGCTGTTTTGACCCTCTAAATACTATAAAAAAGTCCTGACATGGAGCTTGTGCTGGAAGATAGATCAAAATACAAGAGTTCTAACCACACTACACCACAACTTGTTACTTTCTGGCCGCGCGTTTCGCTAACCAAGTTAGCATCATCAACAGATGATATAAACTAAAGTAACTTATCCTAACCGAGACTATATATAGGTAAACGTGGTCACACTTGGTGAGGACTATAGGGAATAGGCCCTCTGTCTTTATTTAGTGCTTTTTTACCACATTTAACTATTTCTATACTCTTAAATGCATTCAATAATGTATTATTAGATACATTTTTAATTAACTCAAGATTATTTATTTCTATTTGGTGATTGTTTTCCAAAGCATGTTGGGCAAGGCTTAACTGTTCTGTTCTTCCGTATCTTAAATGTGCCTTGTGTTCTTCAAAACGAATGTTTATGGAGGGTTTAGTTTGCCCAACATATTTTAGATCGCAGTCATTACAGCTAATTTCATAGATGCCATTCCTCTCCTTCAAGCCGACTTTGTCTTTAGGATTTGTAGGCTACTCTAAAACCTACGTTTTTAAATACTTTTTCTAGACCTCTCGTCGTATATCTGACATTTGACAACGGAGCAGTCGGGTGCAACCAAGTGTAACCACATTTACCTATAAATAGTCTCGGTTAGGATAAGTTACTCTTGGTTAGCGAAACGCGCGTCCAGAACGTAACAAGTTGTGATGTAGTGTGGTAAGAACTCTTGTATTTTGATCTACTATATTAAAGCAAAGGGAACTACATTCCACCTCATGCCAAATTTTCCTTTTCCATGATTTTCCCTGCCATTCCGCCCACAGCATCATTTACGTTGTTTGTTATATCTACATAACTGCCTGGCTGATGTCTGCTATTGTATCGCTATTCTCATATGAGTTGGAGCAACTTTATTCTTGTGACGATTCTTGATAATCTTCCCATTCTTTTAGATTGTCGACTTCTCTTTCAACTCCTTCTATTGTCAGAAATCGTTCTTCCCACCTCTGCTTCTTACTACATGAACGTTTTAAGACGTCCTGAACTTGTATTTCTTGTAAATGGCTCATTCATATTTTATTATAAATGTACTGTAACACAACAGATACTAAAAATCTAAATAAAACGAGACGCCTATAAGCAAACTGATCACAAGACATAGAAGTCGGCGTATTCCCACCTGTTTGGAATCGACGCTATCCTCAAAAAACTAGAGAAGCGATTTATTTCGTTTCCTCTTTGCAGGAGGAAAAATTGTGTATGGTCAAAAACTGTAGAGCTCAAAATTTGTCTCAGAGCGAACTCTCTGCATTTTGCTCTTAAAAAGATAGAAAATATCAGTTTTTCCTAGTTCAAATATTGTTTAAACCGGAAAATGTTCCCATAGATTCTATAGATCTTAAAACCAAAATTATTGAAACATATTTATTATATATCAGTTTACTCAAATAGTCTCTCTGAGTTGCCGTGCCTAAAACTTCGATACGCTTCAAAAATTGATGAATTTCTTGAAGCTTTCACAGTAGTTTTTGTATAATCTCAGAAATAATTAATAGTGGTATTAGAAATTACTAGCCAATCTAACAAAAATATCTATAATAGTTTCCTTACACACGATTAAAAATAAATCCAGGGGTTATCTAAAAAATTTGTAATTTTAAATGATATAGGACAACGAATTCTTGGAAGTTATTTTAAAATTGTGAAAAAAGTTTTTAGTTATTGACGTAAATATCCGAAATTAATTGATTTATTATTTCCTTAATAATAATTCTTTTATCTATTTTGCAATCATACAGAAGTCTTTTCGATAAGCCAAGTATCGTAAAAAAAGGCTTGCTAAGTCATGGCCAATTGGAATTTGAAACCGTTCACGTCCCAGAATTGAAAAACAAAAATGGTCCGCATGTAATGCCACTTTTGAATTTGAAAATGTTCAACAATAAATGTGTTTTTCTAAAGATAATGTTTTTTTAAAATATAGTGTTTTTTATAATATTGTTTCATAAAATATATAGACAAAATACTATAAAATACTCGTTACAAAAGACATTTAATCTCATTCGCCCTTTAGAAAACACGCTTACGACTCGTTTTTTAACATAGGGTTCGTACTATAAATCATGGCTTATGAAGCAGGTACTGTTTCGAAAAAATATTATGTGGAATCAATGTCAAACACAAAACCCCGTCATAAAAGACCATTTTTCGTCACTTTCTAGCTGCATCTGACTGCCTCTTTTATAGTCTTTATAACATTTTTGGGGAATCTTTAAAGAGAAAAGTATCAAACCTAGTCTATACGCATAAACCGCGGAAAGATCTCCACTCACAAACTACGGGAAGAAATTACTTTCAAGAGGTGGGTGATAAAAAGTAGTCTGCCAGACGTAAAAAGTGGCGGGAAATATCAATATATATCAAACAATTGTTTCAACAATGGTATTATTGGCAGTTATTCATAATTTGACCCTAAGGAAGATAGCAAAACAGATTCCAGTTTTGAACTCAGCGGGGTGCCATTAGTCCTGGACGGGCCTTTTTGCTTTTTTTATCACGCTCACAGCGAAAATATGCTGATTACGGGAAAATTAGGCAAACAATTCAGCTTTCAAAATTATTTAACCTTAGCCATTTTTGTTTTTTTATTTTTTTTTTCATATTTGCATATAATCTCTAATTCCCCTGTTGTTTGAAAGTTATTGAATTTCCCAAAAATCCAAGGCCTTAACTTTTTTCGTCATTCTGCAAGACTGCACCAAAGTATTAAAATTCGAGTTATTCGAAAACGGTTCGCCGTACATACTTTTACGAAATAACTAAAGTTAATGACCTTGAAAATGCTAAACTTCTTTATTTAAAACATTTTTCATATCCTAATTTTTTTAACTCCAGAAAAAAACAGTTAATATTTTCGATATTTGACGAAAATGTGCAAGAGTAGAAAAAAATCAATATTTGCTCTTTTATACGATGGTCTATTCGCATTTGATCGCCGATAACTCGGATCGTTTAGGTTTTTTTCAAAAAAAGTGCAAGTGCAAAAATAAATAAATGTCGACGAATCTGATAATGGTCGATAATTCAGTATCTTTTATCGCTATGCTTCTGAAACCAGCAAAATTGAATTCTGTACATCAAAAAACCCCTCTAGATGTAAATTCAAATTTATTTAAAGGTTTGAAAGCACTGGAAAAGGGTCTCTGGAACAAAAACAATTTTTGTTCGTGTATCTCAGTCCCTAATTTTTTTAACAGAGAAATTTACTAATATTTTTCAATACATCTTGAGTCAATGTCTTGACCTGGGAGGTATTTTTGGGCTCATTAAACTGTTCCTCTGGGACACACTTTTTTGAGATATGTGAATACTTTGATATTGTCGGCCAACGAATTTATCCAAAATTTTTGGATGAGAAATCCGAAAATAAAATGCTCTCTCAGAAATTTACCCTTACGGCCACAACCTGAACCTTGCGTTAAGTACTAGCGTATCCAGAAAAATCGTATCGGCTGGGGTGGAGGCCTAAAATTTAGCGCAGACATTCAGAGCCGTTTCTAGAATATCACGCAATGGGTCCGCGAGCAAAAATTAGCAACTAAAAAACTTTTTTTATCGTTTTTACCCTTATTTTCTTTAACATTGGGCTGAGTACTTAAGTAAATCTAAAGAATATCTGTCTTGGATGGTGTCTTGTGGGGTGCAAATGCAAGGGGCACCCCATCCTAGCTACGCCACTGGGGTTAACGGGGTTTCGAAAACAGTGCCCGGTATCGGACGCCAGTACTCGATAATAATGGACTGGATTAAATGTTTTTTCCGCCACGAACCCCTTTTCTCTTCGACGCAGTATTACAAAGATGGAGAGTGTGGATGGCCAAAAACTCAAGAATTTAAAAATATGTATATTCTTTGTTTCCCCACCATCTTTCGCAACGTTTGTGCGAAGGCTGACGGCGATTTTACTTAACAGTATAGCATCAGAATATTTATCGCTTCAAAAATCAGCTCTGATGTAGCTCTCAATGGTCCGTATAAAGATTTATTATTAATATACAGATTATAACAAATGTTTCAGGTGTTCCGAAATCTTTCAAAAACAGTTATACCGAAGTATTTCATAATTTGACACTTTAAGTATCTAGTACTTGTGACATTCATTTTGCTACCTTATGATTTGGTTTAAATAAAAATTTGGCAATCTAACTTATATAATTTTATTCTGTGCTTTTGAAATATGACATCAATTAACAATTGACGGTCAAATTATGATTCTGTATCTCTACAGAGATTTAACATTTAAAGCTCTAGAAAAAAAATTACAATGTTATATTTACCTGGAAACGACATTAAAATCAAATTTTGTATATTTAATCCATGGCCGCACAGAGAGAATGCAGGAGAAAACTTGCCCCCCCCCTGCTACGTGTTATGGTAGAGATTGGTCCTCCCTCGGCAAATTCTAATTTTCTTCAGACCGCTTTTGGGGTACATTTACATATCAAGTGGATAATGGATGACCTTTTTTTAGACATCAGTTATTTTTGGACATTCTGCGCCCCCTTTAGAAATATTTTTGTGGGCGCCCATGATTTAATCTAGGTAATAATAATTATTTTCAATAGTATGATAATGCTATTTATTTTAGCTTTAAAAAAATATGTAAATGTATTGTATTACGAGTACTACGAGCCTGATCTATAATAAGACAACTAAGTAGATTTAACATTGCTGCAGATATGTATTTTTTGTAGAGATGATAAAAAACAACCCAAGAAGAAAGCAGAATCTGAATACGATTTCTTCGGTGAAGGAGACTTCTTTGGTGGTGGTGAATCCTCAGAAGGAGATGGTAAAGCAGAATCATCAGAATCGTCAGAAGGTCAGTAAGAAATTGTTACCATAATGATGCAACTTCATGCCAAAACTTTAGTGTGAAGTGTACATATAGTCAAAACAAACTGACAGACAAGTCAACTACCATCATTATTATAGTGTCGGACTGTTAGCTTCGGAGTTTTTTATTTCTATGACTCTCAAAAACGCATAAATCACTTCGTATGTAAAATTCCTCCATCTTCTTTCTACTACTATGCCACAATCGTAAAAAACAAGAAATAAATGAGTAAACAAAAGCTAAGCCGGCAAACATTAAAGAACCAGGCATAAACCTTATGGAAAATCGGCTTCCGTGAATATAGCTGAATTTTTTAAATGTATTTTTTAACCTCCTAGGCAAGAGACATCACTTCTTTAGAGAAACTTAATAGTGCAAAATCACTAAAAAACTATTAATTTTAAATTCACATGCCAGCAAGATTGTATTGGGATTACTTTGTTTTAGCTCTTTTAAGATAAGTGAAATACAATTCGGTAGATTATAATTTGATATGTTTAGAATGTCCACGGACAGGGTTATAGTACCAAATGAACCGAAAGAAAAAGTTGTTCTTAAAAATGTTTCTGGCCAAAAAATATACCGTTCACGTTGAAAAAACTTAATTTGGTATAGTTTAGTTGGTTTAGCTTACTTTGTGTGCCATTTCGAAAAAAAAAAACGAATTACATACATAGAAAAATTGTTTGATTTTAATTAAAAATCACTTGGGAAATAAAATACTTGATTTTTGTTGAAATTTTCAAGAATTTTTACACTTCATATATTTAGGGCGTTTCACTTCTACAAATAGCAAACATTTTAAAATTAATAATTTTAATATCCCCATATTTTGGGGATCTATTAGGGTCGCAAATATCTGTAAAAGGATGTGCTACTTGACCTTTTCGTCACATAGTTTTTCCGCCCAATCAAAATGTTTAATGAGAAAACATAATATACTAGAAAGGAGATATAATCTGTTATTGAAAATTGCAAAATTTTGTTTTTTAGACTGGCTCGAGAAATAAGGGGGGTATATTAAAAAAGCACACTGTATAAAAATAACAGCATGTTAGGGTTGCATGAACAAAAGATTTATTAACTAATTGTTTCGAAGGACCATTTTAATTAATTAAAATAAAAAAAAACAACTTAATGGTTGGTATTTCCGTAAGGCGCTAGTTGTGTAATTTTAAATTACCATTTTTGTGAACTTTTATCAATAAAACTCAGGTATTAACAAAACCAAAAGTGTATATTATATATTAGTTAAAACAAAATTATGGTACACTGAGAGAAATACAAGTCTTAAGTTAAAATTTTCATTCATACGTTCATTCAGTAAAATCTACTTTACTAATAATCAGCAATGAATTATTAAAAATAACGAGTAAACTAATATGAACAAGTTTACCATACAAGGTATAATCAGCAAAAGCCTTACTCTTGCCCTGTTCTGCAATTTAACTCATCTTCCTTGAACTGAAGATTCCAACTGCACTTTTGTGTTACCTAATGTTATATAATTAAAAATTCACTTATAACATGACTATAAAAATTCTCAATTGGTTACAAACGAAACTGTTATGACAGCGAAATTAAAACTTTAAATGGCCACAAAAAAGAAGCACTTGTTTCTTACAAATCGATTAACTGGTCCAATTAGTGATAATAAATAAACAAATTACTTCGAAGCCTCTCATAGGTCGGTTAAAAGGAAACACACACTTGTGCTCTTAACTAACGCTTTCATAGTAATGCCTTCAATAGGTCATAAACTAGGTAACTACTGTGCCTCTGATCAAATTTCAATCTTACTGTACTATACAGTGCGTGAAAATAAATTAATTACGCGTTTTTCATCGGTGGAATACGAAGCCAACACTTGTAGCTTTAACTAAAACTTAACGGACACTGAGTATGTAAATATTAATTGTTATTGGTGGACTGCAAAGAATATGACTCTATCGTAAATAGGATAAAAGATATTTGGTTAGAAAGAGTAAAAAGTTATCTTATATTAAAATATTTTTTCGGAACTGGTTGGTGAGTGGAAATCAATAGATTGCAGATGCGATAAGCTAAAGCTTGTTCGCTATGATATTATAAAAATAAGATTTATTGTTTGAAGCAAAAATTGCATTTCAGATGGGGTTAGAAATATATTTAGATTGATTTTATTTGTACTCTAGGTATTTGGGACAAGTGTTTTCCGAACAGTATTTACTTAAAGCAGCAAAACACGGAAACAATTTGCAAGAAAAAGAAAAGTATTAAAATCATAAAATTGGTTTTAAATGGAAACTAACGTGTTAGTTTTGTTAATGTATTTATAATTCCATTTTTTCGCGTTCTTTTACATTCATAAACATTAAATAATTTTCGAGATCCGGTTCTAAAAGACGTCTTAAATGTTTCACTTACTCTTTTTATTGAGATGTTGCGTCGTCAGAATTAAAATATTTAAGAATTTTGGCCTCTGATCCAGATTTAGCCCTGGAGTGTCTGGATTCTTAGATCCCGGATCAGTCCGACCTTACTAGACAATGCCAACCAACAAATCTTCTTTCAATTTATTTTCCATTAAAATGTCATATGTATGCACTGTTGAATTATAGGCGAACATATACATATATTTATTTTTAGGTAAAATGATTATCCTTTTACTACTGGGAATCAACTTTTATATTTATTTATCACGGGTACATGAAATATGATAAAGATAAATATAAAAAGCGTAACCTACAGAGTTCAACCTGTTTGGTTAATGTTATTAGATCTGCAGGCACTGCGAATTAATTGTTCTCCAGTCTCCCGTAAATTTCCTTCCTCAAAAAAAATATTTATTTTGAAAATATGTAACTAAGAATTATGACGTTTTTTTGTATCAGTTTGGTATTGCTTATTAATTATTAGAATTTAATTAGCTTATATCATTATATGATTTATAAAAGCTATTGTTCAACATAAACAATGGACATTTATCTATATTAACCAGTCATAGTAACCTAGCGGCTTCAGAAATAATTTTCGCAGCCAAATCATTTTCTCTGTATTTGATCCATCTGCAAAAATTCTATTATTAAGGGCGGCCTCTCTTTCACTCGTTAAGTGAATTCTGCAGACAAATTCTGGAGAAATCCTGTTCCATGCTTTTTTTTTCTTGGTAACTTTGGCATACCTAGAATTTAATAAATGAAGTAATGCAAAAATAAAGATATTTTGTACTAACATTTTTCATTTTTCTGACTAATAACACACATTTAACAAATGTTGAACTATGCTTAAACAAAATTTTGGATGGCATTAGCCATAAGCAACTATAAAAATTGATTCTTAAGAGATTTTTAACTGTAAAAACTATTTTTTTCACTGTGTGTTACTGTGACCGGCGTTACATAATATTATATTTTTAAATCTCCCGTCCCTATCTATATAAATCTGACAATTCTTATGGTTAAAAATATCGTTGCAACACTACGGGCGTTAAAGTTTAAATTACTCTGTTCTTTAATAAAGCATATAAGTAAATAAAAATAGTAACAAAAAATAAGAAAATTAAATATTCAATCACAAAAATTTTTTTAAGATTAATTATAGATGAAAACTTAAGTTGGAAAAATCATATTCTGAGTATAACTAATAGGAGTATTATACAAAGTAAGATATTTCACATCATTAAAATTCTTAAAAAACATATATTATTTTTTGATATATTGTAATTTCCAATCATTCATTTCAATTTGGGGTTCTGCTTGTTCATCACATATTAAAGCTAAAAAAGAAATTGCAACATAAAACTCTAAAATGTATTTATAAACTAACATATTTGGAATCTTCTATTAAACTATATAAACCTAAGGAATCTTAACACTTATAAAATATTTATAATTAAAAAATTTGCATTTTAATACACTCATTACACTAATATATTATTAATAATGGAAAAAAATCAAATATTATATTTAAAAAATCGGGAAATTTCCTTTACCCGGAACTTCCCTCGTTATGAATCTTTCCTTTTATTTAGAATAGTGAAGTGTAACCCAATTTAGTTCAATACATAGTCATTTAGTAACACCTATATACTATCTTTTCAAATATATTTATTGGGTGACATATTGTTCCATAATACTGGATTTCTACCTATGCCACACTTCATTTTTGGGCATAATTTGAAATAAATTCAATAAGTAGTATTTACATTGACACACACCTAATGAGTATTTTTTCAGGCCGGTTTTTTAAATATTTTGTTTTGCGATTTTATATGCATACCAAAAAGACCAGTTCATTCCTATGTAACACTTATAGTGCTAAATTTGAGAAAATTGGATAATTAGTTTTTTGGCATATTGACGTTTTACCAAAATCTTACCAGGTCATCCCCAATTTTTGACTAAAATTTGAAGTCGCTCTGATTAGTAGTTTCTAAGCTACGCCGCAAACTGAGAAACAGACTGACCGACTGAATTGATAAAAATATTTTTTGGCATCTAAGCACGCTAAAATCTGAAAATATGTTAAAACTGGGAGGCTGAATTTTTCGCAATTACAAAATATTGTATTTGACCGTCATTTTTTTCCGCCATCTTAAAACCACAATTTTACTAGTTGATCCCTATACCACAATTAGTTATGGCACACAATTTGAAATCAGTCCATTAAGTAGTTTTTTCAGGCTGAACTTTTAAATATTTTATTAATCCGCCATTTTGTGCCAGCATCTTGGATTAGTAACAAAGTTGTTCATTTCTACATAACACCTACTTGATATTTGTACAAAATATGAGACAAAAAGGGTAAGTAGTTTTTTAGTAACAATAATTTTAATAATTTACTCGGCCGTCATTTTGTTTTGCTATATTGGATTTTCACTAAAATATTTCTTAACATTTGACTAAAATTTGAAGTCAATCTAATGAGTAGTTTTTAGGCTATGCCATGAACTGACAGACAGACAGACAAACCGACAGACGGACCAACGGAATCGATAAAACATATTTTTTGTCATCTAGGGATGCTAAAACCTGAAAATATTAAATTATAATTATTCTTTATTTGGCCGCCATCTTGAACTACAACCAGAGTTTTACTAGTTCACCTCTATACCACAATTAGTTATGGCAAACAATTTGATATCAGCCCATTAAGTAGTTTTTTGCAGCCTGAATTTTTAAATATTTTATTAAGCCGATGTTTTATTCGGCCATCTTGGATTTTTACCAAAATGTTACCAGGTCGTCCCCATATGACCCTTAATGTTTGACCAAAAGTTGAAGTAAATCGGGTAAGTAGTCTTTTAACTATGCTGCGAAGAGGCAGACCGACAGACAGACGTAAAGATTTGAAAAATCTCGGAGGGTAATTTTTTTACGATTACAATACTTTCATTTTACGAGGGAAGTAAAAATCTAACTAACATCATCAGTTGGTTTAAAAATATACCAGAGAGTATAAAACATAAAACAAAATTCTCAATATTTAAAAAACAATTAAAAATGTATTTTTTACAAAAATAAAACTCTAAAGATCTTTTAAATATTGATTTCAATCTAATTTTATATTATATTACATTATAACATATGATTTTTTCCGCTTATTACAAATTTTTTTATAATTATTTCTTTAGTGTTATATGTTAAATTCCTTGTAGTCAGTTTGCAAAGGTGGTTTGGAATAAAACAGTTTCAAAGTAAATACATCACGTGACCGGTTTTACAATACAGAAACAGTTGGAGAAAAACTGGACATATTAAACTTAACATTGCTAAAACACACACTTTTGAAAGAATTTAAAACATTTTATTGATAAAATAAGCTTTATCAAAAGCATCTTTATTAAGGTAAAACATGTATTTAAGGCTGAGTATATAACGCCCCTAACGGGTAATTTTTCATTGAATTTAGATCATGACTGGAGTTACGTGCAATTTCAAGGAAACAAGTTTGAGAGTCTTTAAAAAATGTTATTGATAAAATAAGCTTTAAAAAGTATTTTTATTAGGGAGAAATATATTTTAAAATATATTATTTTTACAAGTGCTTGATTTCCTGAAAGGGTATTAAAATAACGTAGGGCCTATAAACAAAAAAAACACTAAATATACAGTAATAAAATCATTTGGCCAGCCTGAGACTGCAAATTGCCTGTAAATAAATGTTCCCCCGAATGTAATTTCAGTACAAAAACATTTAAATATGAATAAAATCTAAATTCAATAGTTCTCTTTTCTGCGCTAAGTTACCTTAAACGAATGAATATTTTGTCAAATAGTCAGAATCGTCACATAAAAAAATCCTTTGCCCAGAACTTCCCTGGTTATGAATCTTTCCATTAGTAGGAATAGTGAAGTGTCGCCCAATTTAGTTTAGTACATAGTCATTTAGTAAAACATATATAATGTATTTTAAAACATTTTCATTCGTCGCCATTTTGTTAGATCATATTGGATTCCTACCAATATTTTACCAGTTTCTACCTATGTCATACTTAATTAATTAATTAACAACATATACCGCTCTTTTATTACGTCATGTTGAATTCGTACCAGTTTTTCCCTATATCACGTTTAATTTTTTTTACTTTTTTTTAAATATTTTATTTTGCTGCTGTTTTGTTCCGGCATCTTTAATTCTTACCACAACTTTACCAGTTTATCTCTATATCACACTTAATTCTTGCACAAAATTTGAAATTAAGTATTCTTTCCAGGCAGATTTTAAAATATTTTAAAAGGCCGCCATTTTGTTTTGCTATCTTGTATTCATACCAAAATGTTACCAGTTCATTTCTATGTAACACTTGATGCTTGTGCAAAATTTAAGGTAAATTGGATAATTCGTTTTTTCAGTAATATTTTTTTTTAACGTTTCACTAGGCTGCCATCTTATTCCGGCATATTGGATTTTTAACAAAATATTACCAGGTCATCGCCATATCAACCTTAATCTTTGATCAAAACTTAAAGTCACACACACACACACACACACACACACACACATACACAAGTAATTTTCACTTATGCCTTGAATTGACAGACAGACAGACAAACCGACAGACGGACCGACGAATATGATAAAACATATTTTTTGGCAACTGCAGATGCTAAAACGTGAAGATATGTAAGACCTGATATGATGATTTTTTTCACGATTACAAATATTATATTTAGCCGCAACTTTGTTCCGTCATCTTGAATTAGTACGAGAGTTTTACTATTCCATCTGTATACCACAACTATTTAGTAGTTTTTTAGGCTGAAGTTTTTAATATTCTACTAAGCCGCCATTTTGGAATGGTACCACAATTTCACCAGTTGATTCCTAAATAATACTTGATTTTTGTGCAAAATTTGAGTTAATTTGGATAATTAGTTTTTTAGCAATAATTTTTTTAACATTTCACTAGGCCGCCATTTTGTTTTGCCATATTGGATTTTTAACATGTTACCAGGTCATCCCTATATGACCCTTAATTGTTGACGAAAGTTTGAAGTCAACCGGGTAAGTAGATTTTAAGATATGCCCTGAATTGGCAGACAGACAGACAAATCGACAGACGGACTGACGAAATTGATCAAAAAAAATTTTTTGGCATCTAGAGACGCTAAAACGTGAAGATATGTAAAACATGAGAGGGTGTTTTTTTTCATGATTACAAACATTTTATTTAGCAGCCATTTTGTACCGCCATCTTGAACTAGTACCTCAGTTTTACTAGTTCATATGTCGACCACAATTATTTTTGGGCCACAATTTGAAATCAGTCAATTATGTAGTTTTTTAAGCTGAAGTTTTAAATATTTTTCTAAACCGTCATTTTGTTCCGCCATCTTGAATTGGTACCAAAATTTTACCAGTTGATTCCTACATAATTTTTGCGCAAAATTTAAGATCAATGGGATCAGTAGTTTTTTAGTAATATTTTTTTTAACGTTTCAATAGGCCGCCATTTTGTTTTACCATATTCGATTTTTACCAAAATGTTGCCAGGAGATGACCTAGTAACATGTTTGTAACTTTTGATCAGAATTTGAAGTCAATCGGGTAAGTAGTTTTTTATCTATGCCGCCAACAGACAGACCGACAGACAGACAGACCGACGAAATTGAGAAAACTTGTTTTTCGGCATCTAGGGACCTGAATTAATTTATGCCAAGAGATATTTTGGGCCTCGCAAGTTGTTTGCTTTGTAAATCTATTCAGTTATAAAATATTTAATCGCAAGACAAGGTGTCTTAAAGATTTAAACAGGGCAAAAGCATCATTAGTGCATATTTGTTTTACTTTAATAAGAATATTGGGCAATAAGTCAGAACACAATCTTCTATTACTCTAATAAAAAATTCTTACTGCCAAAATAAATTCTTGGATGTACTAGTTTACGCAGGAAAAATAAAAAAGTCAAAAATATTTCCAAGCACTTTTCTTTTTAAAGAAAAAACTATCCTTGGGTTGTTGATACTACTTATAATAATATAGGCAAAATACAACTAGTAGCCAACCGTATTTCCTAAAAACAAAATGAAATATTTTTTTCTGTGGGGTAGATAGATGGGTTAAGCCGTCTGAGTCGTTTCTTTGGGCTTAACCCAACTATTTTTACTTTCCTCGTAAAAGGGAAGTATTGTAATCGTGGAAAAATCACACTTCGAGACTTTTTCAGATCTGTACGTTTTAGAGCCCCTAAATGTCGAAAAAAATGTTTTCTCATAAACTCCTTAACCGATTGATTTCAAATTTTGGTCAAATTAAGGGTTTTTAAAGTAATTTACGAGACATTGCGCGCCCTCGTTAATCGTTATAAATCTTTCCTTTCATTAGCAATAGTAAAATGTAACCCAATTTAATTCGGCACCTAGTCATTTAGTATACTGTCTTTTCAACCATTTTTTCTGTGCACCATTTTGTTTCGCCATATGGTAATCGTCCCAATATTTTACCAGTTTCTACCTATGCCACACTTATTTTTTGGGCATAATTTAAAACAAATTGTTTTTTTACACTGACTTTTTAAGACTGTCATTTTGTATGATCATTTTGAATTCGTACCCGTTAATCCCTGTATCATATTCAATTTTGCTGCAAGATATTAAGTCAATTGAATAAGACTATTTTTTACATTCATTTTTTAGAAATTTCTCTCTATTTCTCCGTCTTAAATTCGTACCACAATTTTACCAGTTAATCTCTATATTACACTTAACAGATGTCCAAAATATAAAATTTATCTAAAAACTAGTTTTTTAGACTGATTTTTTAAAATAATGTATTAAGCCGCCATTTTCTTTTGGTGTCTTGGATTTATACCAAAATATTACAGGTTGATTCCTTGGTTTTTGTGCAAAATTTCAGATAAATTGGATAATTTGATTTTTAGTAATACCTCTTTTAACATTTCACTAGGCCGCCATTTTGTTCCCTTATATTGGATTTTTACCAAAATAATACCAGCTCATCCCCACATAACCCTTCATTTTTTATCGAAATTTGAAGTCAATCGGGTAGCTTTTAGCTACGCCGCGAACTGATACGACAGAAAAAATTTGTTTCGCTATCTTGAATTGGTACCGCAACTTTGCCAGTTTATCTCTATATCATACTTAATGCTTGGACAAAAGTTGAAGTCAATCTAATAAGTAGTTTTTTCTGGGTCATTTTTTAAATATTTTATTAGGGCGCCATTTTGTTTTGCTATCTTATATTCATACAAAAATGCTACCAGTTCATTTTTAGGTTACACTTGATTTGTGTGCAAAATTTGAGGTAACGAATAATTAGTTTTTCAGAAGTAATTTTTTATGCCTCAGTAGGCCGCCATCTTATTCCGGCATATTGGATTTTTACCAAAATATTACCATATGACCCTTAATTTTTGACTAAAATTTGAAGTCAATCTTATAAGTACCTTTTGAGCTATCCCACAAATTGACAGACAGATACACAAACGGACAGACGGATCAATGGAATTGATAAAACATTTTTTTGGCGCCTAGGGACGCTAAAACGTGAAAATATGTAAAACCTGAAAGGGTGATTTTTTTAGCGATTACAAAAATTGTATTTGGCTGCCATTTTGTTTCGCCATTTTGAATTGGTACCACAAGTTTACTAGTTCTTCTGTATACCGCAATTAGTTATAGCACATAATTTGAAATCAGCCATTAAATTGTTTTTTCAGGCTGAAATTTTAAATATTTTATTAAGCCACCATTTTGTTCCACCATCTTGGCTTCGTACCAAAATTTTATTTTTTTTTAAATTTTTTAACATTTCACGAGGCCGCTGTTTTATTTCGCGACATTGGATTTTTACCAAAATGTTACCAATTTTTGACCAACATTTTTCAATCAGGTAAGTAGTTTTTTAGCTATGCCGCGAACAGCCCGACAGACAGACGGACCGACAGAATTGAGAAAACATGTTTTTCGGCATCTAGGGACCCTGAAATAAAGATCTGAAAAAATCTCGGAGGATGATTTTTTCGAGATTACAATAATTCTTACTTACAAGGGTAAAAATGCCACATAATTTTCAAATACCTTATACAATCCAACCCCAGATGCGGATTGCATATACTTAAAGGCTTCAAATAGTTATTTTTTTAGATACATCATTGATAAAGGTTATCGTAACATAACTGAATTTTTACAAAACTTGAATCTAAACTGTGAATCCCTCATAGAGAAGAAAGACATTTTTCAAGAAAACTGAGAATAACAATTTATGTTTAGGACTAAATATTTTATATTTAAATAGGTTTACAAAATACCTTGCGAGGTCTGAAGTAGGTCTATTAAAAAATTGGTAAATTGGAAATATACTATTTTTGACCCCTGATTTCTGTCCGACCCTGCAGTGTGCCAAGTTTGGTGCATGACAAAAAAATTCCTCTTAGGGTCGATAACATGGGTTTACAAACAACAACTTGGTTGGCCCGAAATTTATTTATGCAAATATTGATTAATTCAAAATTTCTCACTCACCCTGTATTATTGTGAAATGGCAAAAAGTTTTCCTGTAGAGGAAAAGGAACATACTAACATACGTTTACAAACAACTTGTGAGGACCGAAATATGTCTATGCGAAAATTGGTAAATTCAAAATATATAATTTTTGGCTCTCGATTTCTTGTTCACCCTGTAGTTTGCGAGGTATTGCGCGGAATAGTAAAATTTTTCCTTATAAGGACAACAACATACTGAAATAACCAAGGAAGTTTCTAGGCAAATCTGCGTGTTTGGACATCTATAAGAAATTTTATACTAAAATTAGTCATCAAATCTCGAAGCATTAGCCTTAATTTACCCAAAGTCCGGAATATTTGATAAACGTTGGTCATAAGTGTAAACACAAACGATTTCTTTCGTTTTCTGTGTCATCTGGACACAGAGTGGGAATATTCAGCTTGATTCTGATCTGTCGTATATAGGGCTGCCACCTTCTAAAAGAATTTCACCCGCGATAAAAAAATAGTTCTTGTCAAAAAGTAAAATATAAAATCGATTTTTACCGACATTGTGAATTCCGAGATAAATCCTTTCTAAAGCCTTAAGAAATCATGGTTCTTGGGATTAGTCCCTGTCAAATTGGAATTACATCTTTTGAAGATGCCTCGTGCAATCGAAAGCGAAAGGTCAGATAGTTATTCCAATTTGACACGGACTAATCCCAAAAACCATGATTTCTTAATTGACCAAAGCCGTTCCTTTCCAAAGACGTTTACCTCGGAAATATTAGTCTGAAGATTCAGTAGCAAAACCCGGAGAGGGTGTATGGCAAGTAAACTGTTAAATTGAACTTCATGTTTGTTCATTAACTTTAATCTAATACTCGTTATAAAAGGCATTTTTAATACAATTGTTGTTTTCTTCTATATAACGTTCACTTCTCCGACGCGAAACCTGGGTTATGTGAAAACAAAAATGTGCTACCAAGAGTAAAATATGTTACTTTAAATACTGGGATAAGTTCAACGAATGATATAATCGTATTTTTTAATGAGAGTAATTGATTTTATCTCTACGTGCATCGATAAGTACTGGAGTACAGGTACTTAAGTAGTAACAAGGGCTTGCGAATTTACTTTGATTTTTTGTGCTCCAAAAATAATATTATTAAACTGTTACTCATATAGGTTTTATTTTATATACTGTAGAAATCCATTGTCTGAGAAAATATGTCGCGTTGGGCAATAAATAAGACAATAACATGCCGATTTTAAGCATATTGTTTACAATACTGTAAAAGGGGATTTTCACTCTATTATTAGACATATGTGATATATATATATATATATATATATATATATATATATATATATATATATATATATATATATATATATATATATATATATATATATATATATATATATATATATATATATATATATATATATATATATATATATATATATATATATATATATATATATATATATATATATATATATATATATATATATTATATATATATATATATATATATATATATATATATATATATATATATATATATATATATATATATATATATATATATATATATATATATATATATATATTATAGTTACAAAATCACAGAATTCTTGAACCAGTGTGTTGTATATTGTAGGGTTATTTTCTTGGGAATATGGTTCAGATAGACAATTACGAGTTTATTACAAGGACTTTATATTGTCTGCAAGACGTTTCGGTCGTGGGTACGGCCTTTTTCAACTGCGTTAAGCTAAAATTTTTTTTTTTTTTTTTTTTTTTTATTTGGCTTGTATGTAATTTTAGCTTAACGCAGTTGAAAAAGGCCGTACCCACGACCGAAACGTCCTGCAGACAATATAAAGTCCTTGTAATAAACTCGTAATTGTCTATCTGAACCATATTCCCAAGAAAATAACCCTACTATATATATATATATATATATATATATATATATATATATATATATATATATATATATATATATATATATATATATATATATATATATATATATATATATATATATATATATATATATATATATATATATATATATATATATATATATATATATATATATATATATATATATATATATATATATATATATATATATATATATATATATATATATATATATATATATATATATATATATATATATATATATATATATATATATATATATATATATATATATATATATATATATATATATATATATATATATATATATATATATATATATATATATATATATATATATATATATATATATTAGGATATTTTGTTTAAATTTGAATCCTATTTCAAGATAAAATATTCTCTTAATTTTGCGATATATTAAATAATTTTGATAAATGAGCTTGAGCTATTTACCTTTTGGCACTCCATAGAGGCATTTTTTTGAAAAGACTGTAAAAAGTAAAAAATAATTGAACTTACATAAACAGTGAAATTTTAAAAATTTGAACTTTTGTTTAGAAGCTTGTTGCTTTATTTCAAGTGTCTCACGCTTCCCGCTTTTAAGAAAATATTTACATTTTTAAATGTTCTGTGTTTATATAAGTTTAAAATTATTTTATACTTTTCAATTTAGTAAATAAATGAAAGTTTTTTTTTATATTTTTTACATTTATTTTGTTTTGTACTTTTTAGCATTATTTTTTGCGCACCTGTATAACATATTCACGATTGGACACAATAATATTGAATTGTTATCGTGTTTACGTATGTATATCAAATCTCAGTCAATTCCGATTACGGGAACGGTTTTGTATTTTTTAGCATTATTTTTTACGCACATTGTATAACACATTCATGATTGGACACAATAGTGTTGTATTGCCAACGGGTTTATGTATGTATACCAAATCTCAGTTAATTTTGATAAGCGGAACTGTTTTTTAAGTTTATTTTATTTTGTACTTTTTAGCATTTTTTTTACGCACCCTTGATGAGACATTCACAGTTGCACGGGAACTGCTTCAAAAGTTACTTGAAAGATTTGACCGAAACGTACGTACTAACTAACTAAAAGCTTTTAACAAAGGCAATAACGGATTTGTATACTGCTTACCTTCATAGAAAATTCCTATGTAAAGATCAACATGCGCCTATTTTATGTCGTTATATAGAGTGACCAGGAAACTGACGCCTTAAGTTTCTAATATTTTTATTATTCGCTGGAGCACAGGCACTTAAATTGTAAGCAGAAACTTATTGGTAATTACTAATTTATTTTCAACAATGATAACATATCTCACCTTTCACTTTCTTAATTGAAACATTGCCATTTTTCTTATCGTTATCAAGTATACTGACCATACACTAATCGAATACTGCTGGATATTCTGAATTAAATGAGATGTTGCTTCATTTATAATAAAAGGATAATCTAAATCCCGGATTTAGTTGTCCAGATATCAGTTTTTTGAGGGGTTCAAGCTATCATTAGTTGTCAAATTATGTCACATTTTTGCAAATAATCAGAGTCGGCGCGAGGCATGTGCATTACCAAGATTACAAAAGACATTATTTTAATAAAGGATGCCTTTTTTTCTTTTCAGACATATTTTAAGAACAGTTGGTTGTTGTTATCCCAATATAAAAGAGATCACTCACTCTAATCGAGTTCTGTTAGATATTCGAATTAAATGCTGTTGCTTCATTGTAATAGAAGGATAATCTAAATCTCGGATTTAGTTAGCTAGATATATTTTATTTTATATACTGTAGAAATCCTACTTCAGGGAAAATATGTCGTGTTAGGCAATAAATAAACAACAAACAACAAACAAACAAAAGTATGCTTTATTGCCGCAGAAAAATTCTACAATTTTATGGACAAAGCAAAATATACCTAAAAATAAGACATATCAAAACATTAATCGAAAATAATTTCGACAGGTCAGTGCTTTTTTTTTTTAAATGTAAATTATCAATTTACCAAATCGTAAAACACACGTTAGAATATAGCATAACATTCCAAACAGTAAATGAATCATGATAACCTTATAAAAGTAAACAAACACACATGTACGAGGTGAATAATTTCGATGACATTGAAATCAAAATTGCAACTATGCGACCTTAAACTCTATGTTATTATAGTTATACAAATAATTGTGATGTTAAACAGAAGGTATATTGAACTAGTGTAGAATGTAGTATACAAAAAGAATTAAATTGTTTTTAATCCAATACCTAACAAAAATAATTAAGTTTTAAGTGAATGTTCGACAGTTCTTTTCCCTATATAATGATTTACAAAATTCTATGCTATGAGTTAGGACATGACTCACAAAAGATTTAAGTAAACAAGCGAGTTTAGTGACAATTTAAAGAGACTTACTCACTGAAAAAAAAATCATTAACGCTGTAAAATGGTCTCTCAATGAGGTATGCTTTGGTGTTTTTTCGAAATTGTGCAAGCATAGGGATAGATTTTAAATGTACTGGCAGATTGTTGTAAAGTTTTATGGCGTTGTAAATAATTGATTTTTTTATTAATTCTGTGGAAGGAATGGGAAGATAAATATCATGCCTAGAGTTTCTGGTAGGGTATACATGTTGTGGCCTTTCTGGGAGGGTGTTTATATGTTTTCTCAGCAAACATACCGTTTCCAAAATAAATAATGCAGGAAGTGTTAATATTTCATGTTTTTTGAAATAGTATTGGCAGTGAGCTCTATTATTTAGACCAAACAAATAACGAATGGCTCTCTTTTGAAGCATAAAAATACTACGAAATTGCTCGGTGGTACAGCAGCCCCAAAAGGGAAGGCCATAGCGGAGGTGGGATTCAAATAAAGAGAAATAAGTAAGTCTGGCAGAAGGAACGTCTAGTTCTTTTGAAACTGATCGAATGGCGAAGCAGGCGGTAGAAAGTTTTTTAGTTAAGGTGTCAATATGATTAGACCATTTTAGGTTGCTATTTATATTTAAACCCAGGAATTTAACCGACTCTACGTATTCAATATTGCTGTTATGTACCTGAAGTGGTTGTAAAGTTCCCTTATAAGATAACGCCACCGTTTTATCGACGTTAAAACAAAGCATATTGGAATCGGACCAAGCCTTAATTATAACCAAGTCTTTGGAGATACTAGAGTGTAAAGACGTTGTATCAAAATCACTCCATGTTATGCTTGTGTCATCAGCAAAAAGGGAGATTCTTCCATTAATTTTAAGGTTCGTGATATCATTAATGTATAACAAAAAAAGAATAGGTCCCAAGACTGAACCTTGAGGAACTCCACTTGTAATCAACTTACAATCAGAATCGGAACCATTAGCCCTTACAAGTTGTTGCCTTTTTCCAAGATAAGATTTGAACCAATTTAAAGAAGTACCACGAATTCCATAAAAATGTAGTTTGTTTATCAGAATTTCATGACTAACACAATCAAAGGCTTTCGCATAGTCACAAAAAACTGAGGCAGTTGGGTGGTTGTTATTGAGAGATGAGTAGACGCCTCTAAGCAACGTGAACATGGCGTCACTGGTGCACTTGTTGGGTAGAAATCCGAACTGCTCCGGGGATATTATCTGATGTTTCAGGAGAAATGGCATAAGACGGTTCTTCAGTAGCCTTTCGATGATTTTTGATAGCACTGGTAGTAGTGCAATTGGGCGATAATTGCAAGAGTTAGTTTTTTCGCCGCCTTTATGAAGTGGAATAATTATAGCTGTTTTAAGGCAATCAGGGAATACACCTTTTATAAAGGACTCATTTATTAATGTTGTAAGGGCCTCTATGACTGGGAGTGGCAAGTTCAGGAATATTCTAATTGATAGGCCATCAGTGCTACACGAAGATTTACTTTTGATATTATGTATTACCTTCAATAGTTCAGTGTTGCTAACGGGACTTAAGAAAAAGCTATCAGCTAAATTTTTTGAAGGAGGGAGAAACGAAAGAGGGTCCAAACTTGGCGAGATACTAGAGGTAACATTTTTGCTTACATTAATAAAATAATCATTTAGATCATTAGCCCCTGGCAAGATCTGAGTCACAGGGTTTGATTTGTTTCTGAGGTTATTGATGATGGACCAGGTTTCTTTTGAAACGTTATTAGAGTTTGTTAGACGTTTTCGGTAGTGTAATTTTTTTGCTGACTTAATAAGAGTAGTGTAGATCCTCCTATAATTAGAGATATAGTCGAGAATAAGAAAGGAGTCGGTGAATTTTTTTATATAAGAGAGCGAGCGCATATTTTTAGCAGAAATTCGTATTCCTTTCGTGGTCCACGGTTTATGCCGCTTAGGTTTGATATTCTTAAGCGGGAAGGCCTTGTTAAAAGCACTTAAAGTTTTATTTAAAAAAGTTCTGAAGTTTGTGTTGACATTATCAGATTCAAAATTCCAATTGGTGTTAAAGCAAATATTATGAAATACTGAGAAATTTGCGGCCGAGAAAATTCTGCCCCGATGGCGAGATCTTGGTAAGGGCCTAATAGGTAAACTAAACCTGGAAATTACCGCCTCGTGATCGGAAAGACCTGAGTTATAGACCTGTGATTGCACCTCTGATGGAGAAAAATCAGACGCCATGTAATCGATGATAGAAGAAGAGTTTTTTGAAATTCTAGTTGGCGAGGATACATGCATTGAAAGACCGAAAGAGTCGAATATAGAAATTAGATATTTCTGGATGGCACAAACAGTAGCATAGTCAATATTAAAGTCTCCGCATAGAATTTTTTTACCTTTAATCGGTAGGCTGTCTAGCAAACTTACCAGGCTATTTAAAAATGATTGTACATCAGAGTTTGGTGATCTATAAATACAAATTACATAAAGATCAAGGTTTTGATTATATACTATAGAGAATTCAAAAGAGCTATCCGCTAACAAATGATCATATTTAGATACCGACATGAAATCTCCATTTAGGGATAGAATCAGTGTTCCCCCATGAGCTGAGTTTTTTCTGTCATATCTAGCTACTGTGGTATACCTCTCAATATAAAAGGGTTCGTTTAGATTCAGCCAGTGCTCAGTAATTGCAACAAGTTGGGGGAACTCCAATTCTTCCAGAAATAGGTACAACTCGTCAGTTTTATTTCTTAGAGAAGCAATATTAATTAGAACCATATTAAGACTAGTAACAACAGGAAGTTTTGAGGAATCTAGTTCCTCAGGACACGTCGTGTTTTCTAAAAATTTTTTTTGGGAGAATTGCTGGTAAAATAATTTTTATGGCATTCTCTGGTCCTCTGAAGATGAATCGATCTCTCCGAAGATATGTAGGATCCATAGGCTGCAAGATCCGCTTCCACTTCTGCTGCGTTAAATCCGTAAGCAGCATGAAAATCGAAATATATCTTGTGTAGGGTTCTATAATCTATAGGAATGCCTTCAGAAGCCAAAAACAGCCTGGTGCTTGTATTTGTAAACCCTTCAAAGTGAATTGGCGCAGGTTGGTCGTGCAGGAAGGCGAGATATAACTTGAAGGCCTTTAAAATGGCTGGTTCTCTTAGTCTAGACATGAGGAAACGGTTATCAGAACTTTTTTCGGTTCGCGTAAGCTTCACTGTTGGGGGAGACATTGGATCAAAAATAGGTTCTTGGTCAGTAGGAGCTTTCTTGGAAAGACTATAGCAGTTGTCGCTCAACAAGACATCTGCTTTGCAGGCAGCAATGGCCTCTTTGTCAGAAGATATTATAGTGCCCTTTTGAGAAATTGGAGAGGAGACAACCAGTGAACTGACGGAGCTCGAGTTGGTAGGCAGTTTTTTCGGTGTGGAGGGAGGTGGGAGGTTCGGTGTAGATTTTTCTGTAAGTTCGGATACAGCTGACCGTTTTATTACTACGCCATGTGGCCATAGATTGCTGTCTAAAAGCTTTTCAGCTGACTTTTTTGACTGAGTTCCAATTTTAAAATCAATATTTGAGATATGATTGATTAGGTGGTAGCATCGAATAAACTCTGTAGTCCCAAGCTTTTCCTTAACGTAGTGAACTATGTTGTTAGGCGTAAACCCTGCAGGAAGATTTCTTACGACTACATAGTGCCACCGTTGTGTATTATTACAAGCCAGCTTGCTGGAGCCTTCAGTAGTACTGGGAATATCCGTAGGTGTTACCTCAGTTTGTGTAGAGGCGGTGGAGCAGGTAGTTTCCATAGTTGGTGTAGGCAAGGGTATGGTGGTAGGGTATGTATTTTTGATATGCTTACACTTATGTTGGCTTTCATATTTGGAGTATAACTCCTTTACCAAGTCAGTTACACAAGTTAGGTTGCTCTTAATGTTAGCAATACCTGCTTTTAATTCAATTGAAGAGGAGTCCTGTACTTGGATTTTTATCACTTCTTCGGCATTGTTGAAGAGGATTTGGGAAATATTGAAAATATTCTGTTCCATATCCCTTAGAGACTTTAATAACATATCTGGTTTGTAAGCGGAAAACTCCCTCGAGAGATTATGGATATCGTCAATTTTTTTCTCCATGAGATCCCACCTGGATTCACTCTTCACTAAAATGTCATACATTTCAGAAATTGTCGGTACACTACTTGACAATTGAGATACACGGTTTGCGACTGAATCAAAAAGTTCATGTGGAATCATATTTTGAGATACCTTTGTGATTTTATCGTTGAGATATTTCAAACTAGGGGAGTCGCACAGGGCGCAGAAAAATCGGAGGTGGGTTGATTTTTGTAATATCAAGATTTTTGTGGTAGCCTTATCAAGGCCCGTGCAATTCATGCAAAAAGATCGTTTACACTCGCCACTACAACGAAGTTTATTGTATTTGTCTTTCTCTGAAAACTCTTTACGGCAATTGTCACACTTGTATTCAGCCATATTTAGAAAATGAATAATTCGAAACAAAAATATACAGCGAAAACAAAACAGAACAAACACACGTACTGCGAAGCAGCTCGACTGCGAGGAACGCAAAACAAAGCACACCCGAACGGTACCGCAGTCGAACTGTGTGTGACATATAACAATAACATGCCGATTTAAAGCATATTGTTTACACTACAGTAAAAGGGGATTTTTCACTCTATTATTAGATATATGCTGGGTTTTGAAAGAAGAGATTTCCAGTAAACAGAAAGTTACTAAGGATTTTTCGTTAAAATTTTGTTTAAAACTTAACCTTATTTTAAGATAAAACATTCTCTCAATTCTGCGATTTTACTAAATAGTTTCATAAATGGATTTGCTTGAGCATTTACCTTATGGCAATCTAGAGAGGCGATTTTTTCGAAAAAGCTGCGTCTAAAGTTATGGTGATAACCGTTATTTGTAAAAGTTCTACCCCAAGTAGCACATATAATCATATATGGGTTCAAATGCTGATATCAGGTAATATCCGTGGCTAATTAGCTGAAATTGCTAGCCAAAATAACAGTTCTATTACATTATAAAGACGGAAATATGGCTAAAGTGGAGAATAACAATTTGGACATAATGGGATAAAAATGGCCAATTAGCATTTATCTGACCCTCTCTTTTGATTTAATGGTTGGATTTATTAGCCTACTTTTGTACTTTAAAATCGAGCTTTTTTAGCTGAATTCTGACTTTAGCCGAAATTTGAGTAACATTTTTTTCCGAAATTTTCCTAAATAATTTCTCATTTTTTACTTTTTCTTCATTTATATGATTCAATTGTTTCAAATTATGTAGAAATAGTATTAACAGAGCCAATTAGTGTAAGAATTTATGCGCCAAGAGGAAATGCATCATGGTTTCGTAGAAATACGTACACTATGACTTATTGTGTAAAATATTTTAAGAAGTTTGACGGTTGGTAGGGATAAAAAACACTTGCGCAGGAACTTTTACTGTTAAAAGAACCTAACATAGGCGTGAAAAACAAGCGCCTCTTCTTGAAACTAAAATTTTTTTTTTAGTTTGGAAATGTATTTTCTAAGAAAATTGATTAAAAGAGTCCATAACGTGTTTATAAGTAGAACGAATATGTTTGTTTATAGTGGTCAAGTAATGGCTGCTAGGAAATTAGGTTAATTTTAATTTCAATCATAGCAGAACATAAAAATCTTTGGCCTACTTTTTAAGCAAATATTCCTTTTTATTAGACTTTTTGTATGTTAAATAATTTATATTTCGTTTTTCTAAATAAATCTTCAGTTTGGTTAAATATAGTTTTATAGGTTGTAAACGTATATTTGAAAATATGACATTTTTTGGCAATATTATAGCAAAAATAAGCGAAATAAAACTACCCAATTTTAGTTTAATTTTGAAACAAAAATAGGATAACAAAAGCCAATTTTTTTTCTCAATTTTTGTTGTCTTAAAATGTCATAATCTGGAATTCTTATATAGCTATTATTACTATAATTAAACTTAAATACTTGTTAAAATATGATTGGCTGGCATTTGGAAAAAATGCCTACTTATTGATGATATTCTGACCTCGATTTCTATTGATTAAAAATGCCATATTCTGGCATTTTAAACAGTTATGCTTACTATAATTTAACTTCAATAATTACAGATTTTTCTACTTTTTGGCCACCCAATATTACAAAAAAAAATTGGAGCTTTAATTACCCCATAAAAGATGTTTTTTGGCCAAGTAATTATGCTATTATTGTCTACATTAAAAACTGCTACTTTTGGAGCCAAAAAATGTAATTTGAAGCGAGTTTTCATGGCTAGAAAACAAACCAAGAATCATTTGCCAAAATTTGAAAAATAGTTTTTATGTGTCTTTTATGGCTAACTGTTAAGCAAAAAGCTCATCAGCTAATTTGTGCTACTTGGGACGCTTACCTACTGCTAAAAGTATGTATAAAAATATAAAAATATTTAAAAAAAGCTTTTATTTATGAACTATTGAACTGAAAAATAAAAAAATAATTAAACTTACATAAAAAGAGACATTTTAAAAATTTTATTACTATTTTAAAAGCTCGAGGCTTTATTTCAAGTGTCTCACCTTCAAGTTTTTAAAAAAATATTAACATTTTTAAAAGTCTGTGTTTATGTAGGTTTAAGTATATAACAGAATTTTGAACAGAAAATATTGTATGTGATTTATTGGTATAATAAAGTTAATATATCCTCACGAAGCGTCACTTGCGCTCGTAACATTTTAAGGGGCTGGTTAACTTTGTGCAATCCAGCATTACTTGTTAAATTATATGACACCTTTGCAAGCAATCAGAGTCAGCGCGAGGCATGTGCAATACCAAAATTACTAAAGACATTACTTTAAGATAAAAGGAATACTTTTTCTTCTTTTTAGTCATCCGTTAATAATAGTTGGTTAATGATATTCTAATACAAAAGGGATTACCTTTTTTTAGTCCTTGGTGTTTTTAGTCCTAAACCCTACTAGTCTACATTAACTAAATTTATTTTCTACCAAAGTACCGCACAATTTATGTTTTATAAGGGACTTATTAAATATCATAATTACAAAAAAACAATTTAATTTAGTGCCCAGACCTTAAAACCTTGTATGACGATGGACCTTCAACAGTTACTTACATAAGTAATTTATTAGCTTTAAAATTGAAAAAGTTCACACGAGCTTAACTAACGTCCCCCGGAGAAAGGCAACTTATTCAGGTTACTTGATTTCAATACATTTGTCTGAAATGTTGTTAACCTACATATGTATTTGCAAGATCTATAAATTTGAATGAATCAACAACAAATATCAATATCATCAATGGTTACATCTGATACCAAACGTTTAAAATATTTTGAGCGTATCAGGTAATTCAAAGTTTAGTAATTTTAAATGAGCAACAATTTGGAAAAATATGATTTCTGGAATTAAAAAAAAAGCTTTGAGTTGTCCAGTTAACGATTTTTAATTATAAACAACTTTTTATTTATCTAACGTTAATGGGTACTCAAATGAATTATAATAGTATTTATTATACCGGGTGATACAGAATATAGGGTACACGGTCTAATTTTTTTACCTTTCCAGATACCGCTTTGAAACTTAGGTACGTTTAATAACTTATTAAGATGCATATTGTGACAGATAATTGCATTATACATCACTTCCGATTTAACCAGAAGTGAGCTAAACCTTAATATTAAGAGGAACCCTGTATAATTCACAGTAGTACTTTGTGTAAAATTCCCTTGCCAATGATGTATCACAAGTTATATTTTTCTTCGAAAATGGCCGCAATAAAACCGGTTTTCTGAAGAACGTTATATTCACCATTCAACATATAAAACAAAAGACAGTGTCAAACTTCTGAGGTGACCTGATTAAAATGAAACTTTTTAGGTTAGAAAAAACATATTATTGTGTTTTTTTCAAAATATTACGCCTTTTCGAAAAAAATAAATAAAAATGTGTACGTTTAATGTAAATTTTCTGCCAAAATTTAAATTGGACCTTGTACATTTTATTTATCCGTTCAATTTCGCGTTAAATTACATTTTCAATAATGTGCTACAAGTTAATCCTGTTGTCGTTAAAATACAACAATATTTCGATTTTTCCTCCGAGTTACATAATTTTTTATCGGAGAAACTACTAAATACATTTACCATTTTTATTGGTTAAACTATGTTTGATTTATTTACCCATCATCTTTAGCCTCCTATTTAGTCTCAACATGTGTCATGTGTATTTGTTATAACATTTAAGCTTAAATGACCAGGCATAGGTTCTCCATTTTATACCCATACCTGTATAAGCAGTGTTAGCGATTCTAATACTCTAATGTCTATATTTCAGTTTATAGAAATTGGTAAACTGACCATTTTATTTTTAAAAAAACGTGACAGGTGATTAATATAAGCATTTTAAAATAATTTTCGCTTATATTAATTCTAAGTTTACTTGTTTCTAGATGCTTGCTGACGACCATTCAACGTAAATGCAGCTTAAATCGCATACATTGAAAAAAAGTAGAGGCTATGAAAAACAAAATCGCATAATATGGTCATCATTATCTGGTTATTGGCAGTTGCATGCGATTTAAGCTGCATTAACGTTGAAGGATCGTAAACAACCATCTAAAAATAATTAAACTTAAAATTAATATAAGCGAAAATTATTTAAAAATGGGGCTGGGAGTAAAAAAACCAACTAAGGACAGTAAAATAATCAAACCCGTTCTCAAGTTATGGTTATATATGATGGGCACTAAATATATTTTCTACCAAAGTACTGTGAAATTTGTTTTATCAGAAGACTATTAAATATCATTGTTACAAAAAGCCAACTTAATTTAGTACCCAGACGTGTACCCGTTACTAACATAAGTAATTTATCAGCTTTTCAGACATATTGAAATCGAAAAAGTTCACATGAACTCACCGCAGGTCTCCCGATACCGAGACAGGCGCTTTAACCAAGTTACTTAATTTTAGTACATTTGTCCGAAATGTTGTTAACCCACATATGTATCTGCAAAATCTATAAATTTAAATGAATCCACAATTATTAATATCATCAGTTGTTACATCTGATAACAAACGTTTAAAATATTTTTGCGCATCAGATAATTCAAAGTTGGGTAATTCTAAATAAGCAACAATTTGGGGAAATCCAATTTCTGGAATTTAAGAAAAAACTTCGAGTTAACCAGTTAACGACTTTTAATCATGAACAGTTTATTATTTTTCCAGCCTTAATGGGTACACAGTAGGTATATATTATAACTGAATATCTAATTTAAAAAATTCTCTGTTCCCAATACTACAGTAGACCTTTCTTAATTCTGTACATATTAGACATACCTACACATATACTAATAACGTTTATTAATCATAGTAATCACTGATCACAATACAAACCCTGCAAATTATCCTACAAGCACAATATTGCTGCCAAATTTAAAATTTTTCCTAATTGTAACTGTATAATTGAAATAATTTTTGATTCCTGTGTGCATTCTTAGATGCTGAATTAGAAATATCACTGAAAGTAAAGGCGTTACAATAAGAAACACGTAAAAAACAAGATGGCTACATAAAATCAAACAATCTATATTTATTATTGAACTTTATTGTTATTCGTTCTTAACACATAGTTACAAAAATATTCAGTTTGCTAGTGTCAGGTTGAACTCAACAATAAGACTTGTTTATTGACAATATATAAAAAGAAAAATGGCGAGAATTTAAAAAACTTAGCAAAATTAAAAAAATAACTCGTAATTTGTCTCCTAATTTAAGTAATCCGGATGATCTTAATAATTTTTTCATTAATTCTTTACAGACTAATTTTAATCCCAAACAGGAACTTTTGGGAACCTTTAACTTAGCAAGCAAAAATGAGATAAATGAAATTATAAAAAAATTAATATCAGCTGCAACGGGTACCGATACATTTAGTATAACCATGATCCAACTCGGTCGCTTGTTATTCGATTTTTCACACACATTATAAACGAATATATACTCCACTTTTATTTTTCTCATGTATGGAAGCATGTGCACGTAATTCCATTACTTAAGACGAATAATCCCACTAATTACGGAGAACTTTGTTGCATAAGCATAATACCTGCTTTATCAAAGGTATTAAAGAAAGTTAGGTACAAACAAATAAGACTTTTCTTAAGTCAATATAATGTCTTACCCTTGCAGCAGTCTGATTTTAGTATACAGATGTGAGACTGCCATGGCACATGTAATTGACGACATTATTAGAGAACATGATGATGATAAAGTAAGTGTTCTGGCAACTCTTAACTTTAGTAAAGCGTTTGATATGCTGATACATAATCTCCTATATTTAATCCTAAATTATGTAGATTTCAGCGATAATGCACGCTTTTTTATTAAATCTTTCCTCTCTGATCGGATGCAGCAAGTTGTCGACAATCAGACATATTCATCGCTTTCGAGTGTCATTATGGGTGTGCTATAGGATAGTGTACTGGGTCCCCTTTTATGTACAATATATACCTTAAATTTTTCCGAATCTCTCAGATATTGCGATTTTCATTTCTATGCGAACGATACACAATTGTATCTATCTTTTCCAGAGCGTGATTTGGAACGAGCGCATTAACTAATTAACTCAGGTCTTAACTGATTCTATACTGTAGCCCCTGATCGTCTACTCAAACTTAACCCTAATAAACCATCAGTTACTCTTTTTGGTAATCAAACTCAGATAGCACGTTTTAAAGAGCAAATCAAACTGGATAACATTACCATCATTTCTCCGATTTCTGTAAAAGTCTAGGTTGAACTACTGACACAAAGTTGCGTTCTAAAGAACAGGTTTGATTCTTTAAAGTTACGGATTGCTTTAGGCAACAGGCATTATATTTCTAGAGGAACGAAGAAGCCGCTCTGTGATGCGCTTTTGTTATGTCAGTTTAATCATTGTACTGAGGTATACTATCCTTGTCTTGATGCCTCTGATCGGTAATGTCTTATAAAGTCTTAAAGTGTAAAATTCATCTTTAAGATTGATTTATGGTGAGAGGAGGATATAACTCCATATCATGCTTAGTCGGAGTAGTTCAATGTTCAATTACTCAGTTATTTTGGATTCAAGAATATTAACTATAACCAACTGGCCTACCTGTATCAACAAATAACATTTAAAACCGATACTCATGACCTAAATTTATGTGGAAGAGTAATTCTTATAGTGCCGCAACATAAAAATGAACTTTTCAAAAGATCTTTCTCGTATAACATACCTAGTTCTTTAAATTTTTTAGGTTACATTGATTACACTAAATCTAATTTAGCCTTTAAATTTAGAGTCAAAAAACTATTGCTCAGCTTGAAGTAGCAATCTTGATTTGAGATATCTGTTCCTAGATCTCCGTGGTCCCGTCCTTTCACTACCTCCCAGTCCTTCCTATATCTCACTACCCACTTTTTAATCTTTCATTTTTCTTGTTTAAATTTTTGAAAAAGAAATATTAGTTTATGCTTCTTACTGTATTTTGGTTATTTAATTTCGTTTCAAAGTACAAATATTTTTATAAACAAATTGGGGCTTAAACAGTATCCAGGTCTTCGGGCTGGAGGGCTGCATTTGCAAAGCCTATTGTATCACCTAGTCTTCAAATATTATTATATTAATATAATTTAACGTATGAATTATAATCTTTTTGTAACAATAAATGTATTTATTTGTTTGTTTTCTAGGATTTTCAACAACTTTCCTATATCTTTTAACGTGTAGCGCCGTTACCAAACTTCACGCCTTTTTTTGCGGACATGCTCACGATTTATTTTTCCTTCTCGTTTTAAGAATTCATCCGCACAATCATCTTTCTCTTTTAGTTTATCACTTTCGGCTTGGATGTTACGGCAGGTCACCTCTGTAGAGACGTCAGAAATGTATCCTAAATTTTGGATTTTGTTCTGGCCGAATTTACAAATGTATGGCTGGCTCCTCGCAGTGAATCCACGTTTATTTGTTTGTTTTCTAGAATTTTCAACAACTTTCCTATATCTTTTATCTTGGTTAAACTGCTCTGCTGGTGAAGTCTAATAAGATTGAAACACGTGTAGGATGCTGGATTTTCGACATTTGCACCTTTATTCCTCATACTTCTTGATACATGTGCATTCAATAAGTTTCAAACGCGTTATAAGTGCAGTAGGCCAGTTGAATGAGGATCGTAAATCTCATCAGAGGTTTTGGTCTATCCCCACTGGTTTTGTCTAGTAACTCAGAATGTACACTGAGTATTGGTTGGCACTGGTTCTGTCAAACAATAAGATAACGAATATCCTAAGAGTGTGCACAATTCATTGTGGCATTTGTTTAGGAGTATGAGATATCCTAATAAGTACATCAGTAGACTCAGGCAGAAGCTTCCAATTTGTCTAAGCTTTCTCGTTGCCAAGACCTGAAAAGCTACCAGAATAGATACAGCTAACACGACCACATCAGTATCCGCAATACGTATTAGTATTCCAGAGTATTCATTTCAGCTCCTTTAGAGATCGCTAATAACAATTTTTCAATCTCTCATAAAAAGCTGTTTCTTTCCTTTGCCTAATAGTAGCAGTTTTTGTATGATATTGATAAAAATGTAAAAGGTTCTGCTTTATTATCATTGACATAAAGAGAGGTTTGTCTGTTAAATACCACGAATCGCGCTCACACTTGTGCTACGTTTCAAATCGGAACATTCTTTCAACAAGTTTTTTTAATAGGTGTCCCAAACCCGATTTAAGCATGTTAGGTTTGAAAGCTTTGAAGTGATATATGAAAGGAATATTTTACTGGCGTGATAATTGATAATTGTGTCTATTTTAGTATCTATACATTTCCATCAACGATTAAGCAAGCTACTTCCGGAAACGTAAACTCTGTTATCCCATTTTCTTCCATGCAAGTAAATAGATAATTCTTGGTACCTAAATAAAATGTTTGATTTTTGTTGCGAGAGATAAAATCCATTGCAAACATGAGAAAAACATTTTAAACTGTTTTTCATTGATAAAATTTGCGACTTTCCTTTTATAAGTTTTTTATGGAATACAGGCACATAAGCAATAGACTATAACGTTGATATCACAATGGCTCTAAATTAAATATTTTACTTTCTTAGTAAGAGCATATTGTAATCGTCAAAAAATCAATCTTCGAGATTTTTGCAGATCTTTGCATTTTTAGGTCCCTGGATTTCGAAAAACATGTTCTATCTCGATCTGTCGTTCTATTTGTGCCACTGTAAATTTTGGTGAATAAATCAGGAGACATATGCGGATGGAATGTTAACATTTCGTTAAAAATCTAATATCCTGGAACAATATGGCGGTCTCAGAAAGTCCGTCTTTATTCTTCTTTAACAGCCTTTCACTATCCACTCCTGGGCATATGCACCCCTTGATGTCTCCATTCGGTTCAATCCTTTGCAATATGGTGCCCACTCACTCCTTTATATTCATCTCTTTTGGGGTCCTCCATTCTACGCTTATTTTGTCTCGGTCTCTACTGTGTAATATACTTGGTCCATTTATCGTCCTCTTGTCTTGTGACATGACCCACCCAGCTCCATTTTAAAGCAGTTATGAGCGCTATGACATCGTTTACGCATGTTTTCCTTCTTATCTCAGCACTTCTTACATGGCCTCTAAGTGTTACAGCAAACCTAATCTTTCGATTGATTTTTGGGTTTGTTGCTAGCCTTAACAGTTAGTGTCATTGTTTCTCTGCCATAGGTCATGACATGGAGAATGCATGTATGGAAGGCTTTAGTATTTGTGTGCTAAATAATCATTATTTTGAAATTATCAAATAGATTGATTGAAATTTTGCACAAATATCAATTGTGATGTAGGGATAAATTATCAAAGTTTTAGTGGGATTTTTATAAAGTAAAACAAAATGACGGCATAACAAAATATTTAAGTATTCAGTAAAATTCTATTTCCTGGAACAGAACCTTCTTTTTATGAAACAAAATAATAAATTGCGCTACTTATATTTTATAGAGTATGAAAATAAAAGTATTAAAAACAAATAGGAATAATAACAATATAAATAAATTAAAAGAAAATTTAAAAACTCGGTATATTCGCCTTTATCCACTACTTCTCCTGGACAGTACACACAAATAAAATATTTTCTGAATTTATATACTTGCAATGGCGTCTGGGGGATATTTCAAAAACTTTTCCATGAACATGTAAATATGGGGCCGGAGGGGGAGGGGACGATTAGCGCTTACTTTATAACTGTATACTGCTTATTTTATTTCACTTCCACTAAAACTGTCTCTAAGAGGATTAACCCCCACACCCTCCCTAAATACACCCCTGTATAGTTGTTTTGTAATAACTGAAAAAAAAATTTAAATAACATGTATATTAAATATATTATCTGTACGCTGTAGGATTCTGCACGAGCGATGTTCTAGGTAAAGGCTAATTTTTATAAATATAAATATATGAACACCGAAGATCAACAAAATCTTATAATTAATGTAAATTGGGTATTTTTAAGAGCCTTCCTCTTTTCACGAGGTTTCTATAGTTAAACATAAACTTTCAGGGTTATTTACTATTTAGCTTCTAAAAATATATACAAAAACCGAAAATTAGTATACTGATACAGTTAACATAGAAAATTAAAAATTTTGATTTTGAGTGCTTTTACTGCATACTGTTTTTACAGAAATATGGCAATAAATCAAAAGTCTCAAAAATAAGCTAGATACTTCTATGTTAGCTCGCTGAAATAAAACTCAAAAACCTCCACAAATTCAAAGCCTACCTTTTAATAGCGGCAAACTGTAAAATAATGACCGCCCAGTGAATTTAATAGTATTTTTAGTTTATTTTGACTAGCTTATAACATTTTATTTAATGATTTTATTTTTTTTACACTTTTATAAAAGGTATTTTATGCATGGAAATGATTGAAACAAATTATAAGTTTTGCTTTATATTTCAAACAACCTGAGGTGGGGGGACAATCATAATTTAATCGAAGAACTTTTGAAATATAAGAATCTATATTCAACTGACTATCTATTATTTTCAGAATTTTCTAGAGCATACAAATACCTAATAAAATACGAGAAAAACGAACTAATAATCGTTTATGGTCTTAGCGGTAAAAGGGCCATTTATTGCTTTATTGTATTGTAATTTAAGGTATCGGCACAAAAATAGATTTTTTTTTGTGTTATCAGTCCACATCCTACTTTTTGGTATCAGCATGTTTTCGTCAAGATTGCCTACACCCTGAGAGAAAGATTCAGAGTGTCAGCCGTTTTTTTAATATTGAAATATTTATTCAGCATGAAAATGCAGTTCTTAGTATAGCAAACATCACACTGTTAGAACAGGTAGCCCCGGAAGAGTTCAAACTTTTAACAAAAATAAATGTCAAAAAATTAACAATTTTTTTAATAGTAACACAAACAGAAAGTCTACAGTCAGCACTGTTAGAATATTGCGATAAAAAATTACCATAATTTTATAAATTATCTATTGTGACCAATTAAACTTATCAAACAAAAGGTTAAAAGGCATTTTCAAGGTATTAATATCCAGGCATGTGCTATAGAGTATACTTTTGTAAACGCGCGTGATTGACTGATACATTGTGAGTGTTTATAGTTAAAACTTCATCATCGTTGAACATATTTATTTAACCTTTAACCGGATAGGTTAATATACTTAAAGAGACGAGATTACTCAAAAAAGAGACGAGACGAGATGAACCCTTAGTCTCGTCTCGTCTTGCAGCATCACTAGCAGTATTCTTATTGTCTCTACTATGTAGTAGAACGTTCTCCGTCTCTTTCTTACATATTACCTCTTGTGGCACAGTTTTTCTCAAATTTCTCGGGTATGTTTGGAGATAAAGGTATCAGGCCGGGTATATTTATAATCAGTAAGGAGAGGTCAATTAGACGGACATATATTATATAGGGTTTAAAATATATTTATGAGGGTTTAAAATAATGGAAATGATGCTCATTTTGTTAACTTTCCGATCATCATTTGTTTACTACTTTTGTAAATTCTAACGATTCTGATAAAACCTAAAAATTTGTATATTTAATGTTTTTTGCTAACTCATAATAAAGTCTTTAGGGTAGCGTTTACAATATAACCAGACACCCTGTACGTAGAAGAATGCTTTATACAAAACAACGCCCTGTCATGCCTTTTGATCTTATAATTTTAAATTAAGTACCGGATATCTGTTCCTAGAATGTTCATCTGTGCTGAATATTAAATAATCCCAAATGGATTGGAACAGCAACGAGTTAATACCTAAATAAATTTCTTGAATCCCACCCCCACTTAATGCATGTCCAAACACACACAATTTCAGATTTGTGCCACCGTGTGAAAGCGTCTGTTTAGGATATATGGCAAACTATAGGCCCAGTCTGGCACAGATTTATACGTCAGCTAGGTACAATAATGTAAATTAAGTTACTATTCTCTATGTCCATGCCCATGAATAATGCGGTCGAAGTTCGGGGAGCCTACGCTTATTGTTTGTTAATAGTGACATTAACCGAAGTGTACGCTATGCGTTTACAAGTCGAGTAGTATATATAACAACCCTTGGTTGCTTCAACTAAAAATTATCGAAGAGTAAATCATTTTACTATAATGGCCAACCCTAATATTTGTCCAGTAAGTAATTTTCGGTCATTTATTAGTAAGAGGTAACAAACCTCTTTATTATAGAACGGAAGCTTTCACAGCTTTGGACAATTAAGAAATTATAGTTCTTGAGATTAGATAATTTCAAACTGGAATTACTGTCTAGACATTTCACCTTCTATTGCACAAGGCATCTTCAGGGATCTTTACTTCATGAGATCTAAACACTGAATGAGCTCGGAGAAGTTGAGACGGGCTGAATTTCTCCGTTTGTTAACATCGGTTTCCATGTGTTATGTAGATCGTAACCCGGATCACTATTGAAGTTCTTTGAAAATTTCAATAGATTCTCTAATCTACGTTTTGGTTTTAGTAGAGCGGATATTAAAGAAATTCATAAAGATAATATTCGCTAATAAGGTGATAGAGGAGATCCCATAGCTGCCCCTAAGGTGTGTTCCTAAAAAGTTCCTTGAAAAATGAAATAAGTAGATGTAAGACAAGCTTCTACAAGGTCTTTTAAGTTAATTATTTAAATATTATGTTCCAATATGTCAAATATAATGGAAACTACGTCGTTAACACTAACATTTGTGTATAGTGATTCTACATCGAAACTAACCAAAATATCTTCGGGATCCAACTTGATTGCTTTAGGTTTTTCCACGAAATTTACAGAGTTTTTTAAAAACGAATCTATTTTAAGGAAATTTGCAAAATATTTACCTAAATTGTATGTGGGCGAGTCTATTGTACTGACGATCGGTCGAAGTGGTACATTATTCTTGTGTATCTTGGGAAGACTCTAGAACCTGGGGATCTTGGAACTGCTTCGATTTTATAATTTCTTCTCCCCTGGAGGTAGGTTGGTTGCGTTAATTAGATTGGTAGTACGTCTTTTTATTCTACTTGTAGGGTCTGCCTGCAAAACCTTATTGGTATTGCTGCTCAAAAGTTGAGTTACCTTTTCCACGTATTCCATTCTGTTCATGACAACTGTGACGTTGCCTTTATCTGCTAGAAAGACTAGGAAATCTGTGTTTTCATTTAAGGTCTTTATCTTCGTTTTTTCGGCTGCGGAGAGATTCGACTTCAGTGGATTTCAATTCTTAATGATCTTCGCTGTCTCATCATATCTGACTTCATCGGCTTGCTGCACTGGTAATCTTCTGATTGTGGCTTCAACGAAGGATACTATGTTTCTACATGAATGCTTCTAGGTGCTATTGCGAAATTTTGGCGAAGAGGGAATATTATGCAGGTGATAACTGTATTCTCCGGAGATTTCATTGCATTTTTCTGTTTACGAGTGCTTCAACCTTCTTTTATTTGTTGCTAAAATGTAACTTTTTGGTGTATTATTTCTGTCTGTGCATTGGTGATGTTGGCGAAAGTTGTAAATATGGTTCCTAGTCTAAAATCTAATTTCAGGTGAATTTCTGGTAGTTTACGGGCATTTGTACATAAATCACGACTATTGCCTTAATCCTTCTTCTAACTAATGCATTGCTGACACGCTTATAAATATTCTTAGCGGTTCTAGAAGTAACGTGACATCTCACCTGTAGTGATCTCAGTACTACTTCTTCATCTCGACACCTAAGGAGAAAGACCAACTGGTAGAGTAACTTCTTTGTGCTGTTCCGGAGATCTCCAAAAATTTGAGCATTCTTCTTGTTTTCGTCTCCATAAGGTTAACTAACATAGAATGGAAGTTTTTCGGTCAATTAAGAAATTATGGTACTTCAGTAGACTTAAGGAACATGAACGATGTATTAAAACGAAACAAATTATTCAATCTGCTGTAGCTGAACACCAGCATATCAATGACCATATTACAAATGTAAAAGAAACCAAGGTTCTGGTCTCTGTTTCGCGATTTTATAAACGAAAGATCAGAGACTTTATTGAAATTTTCAAACAAAAAATTTATATGGATTATGGTGACATGTGGAACCGATTTTAACACAGGGTCACGGTTGGGTTCGGTGGGCACAAGTCGGGTATACGTGCCCGTCTGAATCTCTCCGAGCTCATTCAGTGTTCAGATCTCGTGAAGTAAAGATCCCTGAAGATGCCTGGTGCTATCGAAGGCGAAACGTCACATAGTAATTTCAATTTGACACGGTTTAATTCCAAGAACCATGATTTCTTAACAGACCTCTTTATTTTGTACATTAGCCATATTAAGTCAAAGCTACAAATCAGATGGAATAGGCCAGCGCACAAAAGCATTTCCTTCGTCAATATTATCTTCACATTAACTTCGCCTTGAAACTTAAAACTTTGTCAATTAGGCGTTCTCAATTTAAAGTTTGAAATATCTTTAACTTTCTGAATGGTTTTCGTTATGATACTCTTGTTATGTTAGAGTGGTTGGTTTAGGATCCAGTAAAAACAAACAAGTCTTTTTTTAATTGCTGACATAGGTATTGATTAAATAGTTTCACATAAAACATCAGTCGAAAACCCATACAAATATTAACCTAACTGCTTGAGTCTCCTTTCTATGAACATCTACAGCAGATATTCACACACCCTCTATTTTTTTGGGATATCAGAAAAGATTAAAATAAAATTAAATACCCAAGAAAATGTATAGGTCAGCGTAGCCCTATAGAGAGGCCAGTACGGTCGATAGAACTTACACCTCTAGACTTTTTTTTCCCTGAGGCTACATAAAAAAGGTGTTTAATATATTTATTGGAAAAGCTGAAACACCCATTCACATAACGTAAAACTAGCCCTCATTTAATTGATCGCCATTTTAAAACAGTTTATTAAAATGTTTTGAATATTTGGGGTAAGATTACGTAAATATCTTTAAAACCAGATATTACTTGACCCCCTTTCTATTTAAAAAGATATTATAAAATGGCGTTCAGTTGCCATTTTGAAAATTAAAGTGGTAACTTTTGGTTTAAAAAGTGGAGTGTCATGCCTTTATATATGCCCGACATCTCGTGAAGCGCGGACTTTAGGTCCTCTCTGTATTATAATATTTGTTGCCGCGATTCTAGTAAAATTTCATATGTAATAGACGCCAGTATTTGCTTATTATATTATTATAAAAAAAACATTTTCGAAATGGTATAAAATGTAATTTTTTAAATTTTCAATGTTTTTCGTTGGCCAATTTTTATTTAATAAATTTTATTGCTGTTCAGTCTTCCTTTATTATTCATTTTCATTTCAGAATACGTACGTTGTTTATATGGTTAGGGTTATGGTTAAACTGTCTCACTAATAAATTAATAATTACCGTCTTATATCACAGCAAAACATTCATAAGTAAAATGTAAAGAAATTAATATTGACAGAAAAATCAAGTGAACATGGAGATTTACATAGCTATAATACTCATTCTTTAAATAATCTAATAAGGTTTTAAAATATGAATTGATTTCTGCAGCTTTACGCTTAAACCTTGATAAAGGTGATCAAAAAATTATTGTACTAGCATCTACAAAATAACTGTATCTTTTAACAAACAAAAAGTATGATCCGAAATACATGGTCTAAATAAAAAATAATTTACTAAAAAATAATTGGCAAACAATAATGCGTCTGTATATACGCAATTTTGCATTATGCGCTCTAAACCAAACCTCTCACCCCAAAACCAAAATGAATAGTAACATTGTATTCCTTGCCCAGGGCGTATGTTCTTAATTGAAACTCATTTGTTTACGTTAAACCATTTGAAAACCTTCGTGTTCTGCTTACAAATAAGATTACAAATATATCATCGAATTACTTTAAATAAACCCCAGTACATTTGAGATCACAAAAATTGTTCACCATCATTTTTCTTATGCCTAAAAAACTAAAAATTTAAATAATTAATTATGTTTATATTGTCTTTCTATTCTTTTCATCGAATTATTACATATTTTTAGTAACAATCATATATCATATCATATTTAGATATTATTTGCATTGTTGTTCACTTAGCAACTACATTTAAATTTGTTTTCTAAGATCAAAGTTTAATAAAATTAAAACTTTTAGACAGTTTCAGCTGTGTAAGTTTATCAAGTATTTGAAGTGTCATACTCGAAACTAATTTGTATTTAACAATAAGCCTTTTTTATATCTAAGGTACTCTTTTCTCACGCTAACTATATTTTCTTATGAAAAGAGAAAAAAATTAATAAACGCATAGATTTCGCAAATATTTCTCGAGGGACATATTCTTAGTACATCTAATTTTTACAGAAATATTCGGAAAAACGAGTTTTTAATTTGTTTAACAAATAGCATGAACCTTAGTGGTTTTAAATACTAAGTGCGACTGCTATTTGTTCAACAGATTTCTTAGGAACGAGTATTCCAATTTTTCCACAGAAAAAAATAGATGCACCTATTTGGTAAAATTATTTCTTGGGTTTAATTAACAAATAATGTTTAATATAACAATATTTTTCGGTTTTTATTTAAAACAACATTAAGAACAATAATTATTAAATATAATTTACCTCGTAAGCGTCGCTTTGTTGTTATTAACGGTACATACAAACCAACAAATTTGTTTTTAGAAGGTAATTTGCTAAATTTTAATGATGAAAAACTGCTGAAGGTTATATCAGGCAATTTTCCACTTTAAAATTAAATTTGACATACGAATTCTTGTCAGTGATTGGTCAAAATTGATAGGAAGGAAATAAAAGTAAATCTTTGGTATTTGTCCCGAGCTAGAAATTGACGTTTATTACTATTACTGAATCACTGGACGTTTTAGACATATATTCGAATAAAATTATGTTTTCACTTCGAAAAAACTCCAACCGTGCTTAATTTTTGTGTCCTAAGCATATTCTAGAAAGTACTTTAAATTTTTAAGATGTTGTACAATTAAGAAAAATTTACCTGCAATTTTGAAGTGTATCCGGTTTGAAAATTTTAGATTAAAATACTATTTTTTTAATAACACAAAGTGAAACTTAAATCAATTTATTTGATCTAAAATAACCAATAAAACATTTAGGGAAAATAATTTTCGGTAATTGTTTCTATTTTTTTTTTCATATAATAAACTTTGTCCAAATCCTTTACAAAATGCATCGGAAAATAAGAATGACACAAAATAATATTTTTTATTATATTTTACACTTAGTATTTTCTAATATAAAAATAAAAAGTTTTTAACGAATATAGGTTCGAAAACAACCGAAACATGTCATGGGAAGTGTAAAATTTTATAGTTTATGTATGCAGATTGAAATTTGTTAATAACTTGAAATTATTTTATTTTTTTATGATATAAGCAAAGCTTGATTACAAAAAATATTCTGTTAAAAGGGCTTTACCTATATTCAATCAAGTACCCGTATCTTCAGGTCCAAAAATGGCTTAATAATACTTAAATCCTGAATACTAATAATACTAATAATAAACAATATATTTTACAAGTTCTGTCATGCGATTTTCAGTTACAGAAAAATAGGTCTCGGTTTTTTTGAGTATGCGGATATTACCGTTGGCAATGTGCTAAGGCTGAAGAAAAAGAAAGTAATTTAGATATTGATGAAGAAATAGACCCAACAAATGGTAGAGTTAACAGATAAAGTCGTTGAGGAAAATCAAGAAGTTGCAATGGAAGTAGATCTGGAAGAAAACACCTAATAATTTAAATATTTTGCTTTATTGTATGGCGTACCGAGGATTCTAGATAGAAAATTCGGAAAATTACTCGGAACTGTCCTCGTGGCGAATCTCAACCCACTCAGTTAATACAGTTTATATATTCATATTCTTATAGGTATTTGGTAATAACTTTATACTCATTGTATAAATTGCAATTTTGTTTACTTCCCTCGGAAGGGAAGGAAAGGAACTGTAATCGTGAAAAAATCATACTCCGAGATTTTTCCAGATCTTCACGTTTCAGGGTCCCTAGGTGCTCAAAAACATGTTTAGTTAAAAAACTACTACTAATTGCCCGATTGGCTTTAAATTTTGATCTAAAAGTAAAGGTCATATGGGGACGACCTGATAATATTTTGGTAAAAATCCAATATGGCAAAACAAAATGAAGGTCTAGTGAAATTAAAAAAAAATATTAATAAAAAACTACTACTACAATTTATCTGAAATTTCGCACAAAGATCAAAGCAATTTGTTGGAATCAACTGATAAAACTGATTGGTATGAAAGCGTGACAAAATAGCGGATTAATAAAATATTTAAAAATTGTGGCTATTAATGGATTAATTTCAAATTGTGTACCATAACTAATTGTAGTATAGGGGTCAACTAGAAAAAATAGTGGAACTAATTCAAGACGGTCTAACAAAATATCGGCCAAATAAATGTTTGTCATCGCGAAATTACCCTCTCAGGTTTTACTTATCTTGTTTATCAATTCCGTCGGTCCGTCTGTCGGTCTGTCTGTTAGTTCACGGCATAGCTTAAAAACTACTTACTCTACTACTGGCGGCCTAGTGAAATTCTAAAAAAAATATTAATAAAAAACTACTTATACAATATATCTTAAATTTTACGCAAACATAAATGTATTGTTGGATTAAACTGTTGAAATTTGGGTACGAATCCAAGATGACAGAACAAAATGGCGGCTTAATAAAATATTTAAAAATTCAACCTGAAAAAACTACTTAATGGATTTATTTCAAATTAGGTCCATAAGTTATTCTGGTATAGGGGTCAACTAGTAAAATTGTGGTACTAATTCAAGATGGTCGAACAAATGGCGGCCAAATAAAATGTTTGTAATCGTGAAAAAATCACCCTTTGAGGTTTTACGTATCTTCACGTTTTAGCCTAGATGCCAAAAAATTAATTCCGTCGGCCCGTCTGTTGGTCTGCCTGTCAGTTCGCAGCATAACTTAAAAGGTACTTACCACTTCAAATTTTAGTTCAAGGTTAGATCATATGGGGATGGGTAATATTATGGTTAAAATTTAATATGGTAGACCAATGTTAAAAAAATTATTAATTAAAGAATGAATTATCCAATTTACCTTAAATTTTTGCACAACAATTAAGTGTTACTTAGGAATGAAGTGGTAACATTTTGATATGAATCCAAGATAGCAAAACAAAAAAGCGGCTTAATAAAATATTTAAAATCAGCCTAAAAATACTATTACTTATTAAATTAATTTTAATTTTTGTGTAAGAATTAAGTGTGATGTAAAGATAGATTGGCAAAGTTGTGGGGCGAATTCAAGACGGCGAAACAAAATAGCGGCCAAATAAAAATTTTAAAAAATCAACTTAAAAAGTCTTGTTCGACTGATTTTAAACTTTGGGGGAAAATTAAATGTGATATAGGGACAAACCCGGTACGGATTCAACATGACGTAAATGGCGGCGTGTGTCAATGTAAAAACTACTTATTAAATTTATTTAAAATTATGTCGAAAAAAATCAAGTGTGGCATAGGTAGAAACTAATAAAATATTGGTAGGTATCCAATATGATCGAACAAAATGGCGCTCAATAAAAATGTTTGAAAATACAGTATATATGACTACATACTGAACTAAATTTGGTCACACTTCGCTATTCCTAAAAAAAGGAAATATTCATAACGAGGGAAGTTCCGGGTAAAGGAAATTTACCGATTTTTTTAATAAAAGGAAGGTTTCGTTGTGTGAAACCTGCCGGTAGTAAAAATAAGTTGGACCTTTTGAACAAAAAATTTATTATAATAGAGCTTTCCTTCTATCATAAAAAGTTAAATAATTGCAATAAATACCATGTATAAAGTAAAGGCAAAGTTCCCATTCCTAGATTGTTTTAATTAGATTAATGAGAGCTATTGAATTTTTAGAAAATAAGGGAAAATAGTATTTTAATTCAATATCTCAAAAGTTCAGACGGTGCTAGTTTTTGTTTTCTTAACTGGACACATTTCTACCAGTTTAATGGGGTGATGTGTAAATAAAAACGTATAATTTAAACAAAAAACAGATTGCAGAAGAGATTAATTCTAAAAAAATACATTTTTGTATAGAATTTTATAAGCAATTTCGATTATAAATATTTTGGTGTAATGGTACTTTCAATATAATTGAAAAAAAAACTAGAATTCACCCCCTAAAACAAAAAACCTATGGCGAAAATTTAGGTTACTTTACCACACTTTGTATAAAACACAAAATAGATATGATTTTGTGTTATTACTAATAGAATTTAAATACATATGAGAATTAGATCACGTTACAATTAAGAAAAGCTTGGATTTTTTCTACGTACTAAAAACGCATGTTTTTTTCAGGTAGCAATGGAGATGGGGAGAGTGAAAGCGAAGAATATGAAGAATCAGAAGAAAGTGAAGAGGGTGGAGAAGAAGACTAGGCTTAATTCCAAATTATAATTAGCTTTTAAAACACTACTATACCAAATTTTTTTATATATATATTTCCTTATTCTATCTGTCAACGTGTCTAACTAAACCTTTTCATTTTCCTTACTAACATTTTTCTGATATACTGTCTAGCGCTTATCATTCTATATTATTTTATTAACGTATGCTTGCTATTCTGTTATAGTTGCTTCTCTTCACACTCTGCCTAATGTATTGCCTTTATTTTTTCTTAAGATCAGATCTTATAGAACCATTTTAGTTTTTTAACTTACATTTTTGCTTCTTAAAATTCAGGGCATACTTTTTTAGTATTTAATTTCTGCTCTTCTATTTCTTTACTAAATTGTATTGTTTTCCTCACCAGTTAACTTTTCACGAATTCATTTCTTAAGTTTTGATGAATACTTTAGCAAACTATCCGTTAATTTTGATTTAGCTGCCTAGAAATATACCAGTGTTATTAGCATAACTATGTACATTTTATTTTAATTTTATGGTATGTACATTATCAAAAAGACTTATATTATATTAAAGATTAGTTAAACCGATATTTTGTGTGTGTTTTATATGCTCAATTGTCATACAATATACACAAAATTACCTTCACACTTAAAAAGATTCGGCTAAATACAATGAGGTCCTGAATTAGCCTGTATTGTTAACTCAATTATTCTAGCGTCCTATGTTAGGGGCATCTTTCTTAACAATTGAAAAACTGCTTGCGTACAGCCTATTCCTACAAATTATCCAAAGATTATTATATCTAGATATAGACCAATATTTTTATTTTCCTAGTGAAATTACTAGTACTACTAAGATTTTGCACATGTCGTAGTGAGTATTTAGAAGACCAGCCTGAAAATCTATTTATTGATTTCCAGTTCTGTGCAATAATTAAGTGTGATAGAAATAAACTGGTAAAATTGTGGCACGAATTCAAGATATCTTAATAAAATAGCGAGCAAATAAAATATTTGTAATTGTCAAAAAAATCACTCTCCCAGGTTTGACAAATCTTCACATTTTAGCGACTTTAGATGACAAAAAAATATATTTTATTAATTCCGTCGATCTGTCTGTCTGAGTGACCGACATAAATAAAAAACTACTTACACAATTGACTTTAAATTCTAATCAAAAACTAAGGGTCATGTAAGGATGGAATGGTAACATTTTGGTAAAATCTAATATGGCGGAACAAAATGGCGGCTTTGTGGAATGTTAAAAAATTATTATTAAAAAACTAATTATTCAATTTACCTGGAAATGAGCTGATAACAATTCGGTACGAATCCAAATAGGGGCCTAATAAAATATACTTGATTTTTGTGCAAAACTTAAGGTAAATTGCGTCATTAGTTTAAGTAGTAGATCGCCATTTTGTTCCGCCATATTGGATTCTTACTAAAATATTACGAGGTCATTCCCATATGATATTTAATCTCGTGTCCGACGGAATTATGAAAAATATTTTTGGCATCTTGGGACTCGAAAACGTGAAGATAAGTATGGAAAAGTTGGGAGAGTGATTTTTTCACGATTTCAATACTTCCATTTTTCGGGGTTAAGTAAAAAGATCATGGAAGAAAAGTTCATCTTACTGTTTCTCAGAAAATATCATAATATTAAATATAAATACATCTACCAGAAGGAGTGATAATTAAATTTGGTGTAAATTTACATAACACCGCACACTACACATTAACGCTCCCGGGTCTTGATGCTGAATCTCTCGCATCCAGTGGGGATAACTCTTCGCCCTGTGGTGCAAGTGTAACTCTCCATCGCCATTAAACGTATCCCCATCTGTTCACCAAATATATGATAGGATAGGAATTCTAGGATCTTGGTCGAAATATTGCTCCGTTGAAATCTTTTACAACAACGTGGTTTGAAAAAAAGATAAGTATAATGACAGCAATGTTAAAACGTCCATTTATATTAAGCGCTTGCAACTGGCCTTTTTAAAAGAATATATATAATATTTAGAATATATAGAATTGCCGTGAGTTGTCAGTGAGATTAGAAGAGAAGAGAATAACATACTTGCTTTTAAAGATGCTTCTCGGTTCTGGCAGCCTTGCATTTTAAGATTAATCATTTTTTAGTTCTTTTTGTTGTAACTTTAATCAATAAAGATTCCACATTTTTATACATGTTTTTATGTGTTATGCCAATAACTGTGCGGCTCTCGGTGCGCCCTCACTCTGTCGTGCTCCGGAATTTAATCTGTTGCTAACTTGGTACGGATCCTCGTAGTGGCACTGATCCACCTATATAACAAAATTTTCCAAATAGACGGCATGATATTAAAATCTCATTCCTACCTTGTAATAAAAATTCTGTACTGAAAACCACAACGTAAGTAACATAAACTTAACATTAACTTTATTCTGGGACCCAAACCCTTAACTGCTACGCTAGCCGTGAGAATAAATAAGTTTCTATTTCTATATTCCGATATCTTAACATGAAATGATGCCCAAACAAGAATCATCTGTAAAAGCAGGTTTGTTACAAGAGCTCCCCGATTTCGATAACCTAGTGCCGTAATATGGAAGAAAGTGTAAATATGTTTTTCGTTGTTCATAATCATTTTGCTAACCGGGTAAATGTATACCGCTTTATTTGTAGCATTAAATGAAAAGTGTCTTTTTTTCTCGTCTCCAAATTATAAGGCTACTGGGCATTTGTCTTAGGGCTTGTCTTGCTACATGACCCGCCCATCGTCATTTCACTTCAGCCACTCTTCTTAGTACATCCGGTACTTTCGTTATTCTTCCACTTTCTTCATTTCGTACCTTACCTCGTAAACTAATACCAAACATGCTTATTTTCATCTTGCGTTGTTTATTTGTCATCTGTCATTTTACGTGTTCGTATTGTTACCATATTCATGGAAACGAATGCATTGATTTGGTATTCTGTTAGAATAGATTTCAAAAAGTTGAAGGGAAGTGCAAGTCATTTCTTTCTAAGTTTAACCGTTTGGCCGATAGAGGGAATTAACTGGCCCAAAATGACAACTATTTTGAGACGTTATTTACTCGAAAACTTTAGGTATTGGACATGTGACATTAAATATGTTTGGAATGTTTCAGTGATTTAAAAAAAGTAGTAATATACGGGGAGTTTCATTTAAAAACATCTGTATCATGTCATAACCATAGATGATGTCGCAATGAAATCGTTATTATCTAAAGATCATTCTTTTGGTAATGAACAACGTCGGTTAAAAAATGTCCAACTTGATACATGTGGTTAACATTAATTCGACATTTAATTTCGAAATTATATTTTTGTTAGGGTTATATAATTTATTAAGCCCTCTATTATTTCGTTTGGCTTAAACTTGTACCACACTTGCTTTGCGCAGCAAAGTTGCGCGATGTTTTACGGACGTTTATATTTCCATTTATCACCGAAATATGCGATTAAAATTTATTTAAATTTTGTTTACGTTGCATAGTAGTTAATAATTGATTTCCTTGTTTAAATTGCAATTGGCTCTTTTTAATTTTAAGTGTGGCAAACTTTTAATTTAAAAGCTTTTAAATAATATGTACACCGAATAGTCCGGGATGGTTTGACCAATTTGGATGCATTTTTCAGGGTAGTGCCGAAGTGGTTCCATAGCAAGCATATTGAAAAATTTCATATCCCATATGTTCTTAAAATTGCGCTACTTACTACTACTACTACGCGCCGACAAGCGTCTGGATTGTATTGATCTATTACTGCATGCAGACGTCATCGAAAAATTGATTTTTTTAATTATTGTAACAGAAAAACCATTACCCTGTCTGGGTATTTATTGTAGTTATATCATAAGCTATCATATATAAAAAAATAGCCATTTAGCCTCAAAATGGTGTTAATTCTTGCTACTGCTAGTAAAAATATAAGCAAAGGCTTATTGGATTCGTAATGATGTGTAGAAAAATGTGCAAAAATCTCAAACCTGCACATAAACGATTTCAAAAGTTTAACAAAGGAAGATCTAAAAAAAGGATTTTAGTTTTTTGCAAATAACTCAGAAATTATTACCATTTCAGGATTTTAAAAAAATATTCTTAAATAAAAAAGTTCCGACTCCAGGGACTCTATCTCGATTATTAATAATTTTAACTTAATTTTAAGAATAGGGCTTTGCGCGGTGAGCGTTACGATTCTCTAAAACCGCCCATAACATTAAATTAAAATTATTAATGAGGATTTTCTTATTGGAAATTTCTTTCTCTCTAAGAATCTTTTTTTTTTAAATCTTATATGTTAATAGTTCCCGAGATATTTGAAAAAAGCTAAACTTCTTTTTCTTAAAATCTTAATTTGTTAATAACTTTTGAAATTGTTTATGTGCGGGTTTGAAACTTTTACAATTTTTTCTACACGTCGTTTCGAATTCAATGAGCCGTCACTATTTTTACTCTCAGAAGCAAGAATTTACACCATTGGCAATGGGATTTTAATCAATTAAACATTCTCTGGGATGTCATAAAATTGCGCTACTTAGATGCGCTCTACATGCGTATGTATTGTCATATGCAGGCGGCATCGAAAAATTAATTTTTCTTAAATTAACAGTAGGATTCTTGTCTGAACTTTTATTATCCTTATAACACCTAAGTTATCATTGAAAAAATTACTCGTGCACTCGTGATGACTCCCCTTTATATTAATAACATTAATATTAATAAATCGAAAATTTTGTGAAAAAAATTATTAGACAATTACCTTTTATCTCATATCGCATACATTGTATGTTGTTAAAATAGTGCTGCTTGAATGATTTTTTGTGTATCTTTTGATCCCTTTTGATGTTGTCGTATTTGCCTATTAGGTAAATATCACACACCCGGAGTCGCAACAGATAAGAGCAATTTTCTTTAGAGCCATTTTGTCTGTCTACCTAAGAAGAAACTTTATAGTTCATACCTCTTTTATCGGTGTATCTTATGAGCCTCGATATACTGTTACCATCGTTTGGTCCATTTGTAGTGCAAATCGTGCGTAAAGACATATATATTTTTCGTAGTCTACGGGACCATAAAGCATCAATAAAACTCAATTTATAAATTACGAAAAATTTAACGATATCAATACTTCCTTTATAGTATTATCCATATGGTCATTAGTGTATTAATATTAAAATATAATATGGGCTGTCATTGTTATATGCGGGATTAAAAATACGTTTTCGTTGTGTCTAATAACCAGACTGAAAAAATTAAAGTGAGTACTCCTTTACTTATTGTGGCATCCCATATTTTTAACTCAAATAAAAGTAAAGTCCCTATACTATATTCGTAAGGTAAATGGATATTCAGTGGATGCCAACTAACGGAATTAAACAAATTCTAGATTAAATTCTTTCTGATTTTGATAATTTTAGTAAGATAGCTTCTAGAAAATTCCTCACGGCTTCTTTACTCGTTTGTGCCCTTGAAGAGGTGGGGCACACTGTAAAATCTGTCTCCATACATGTACCTTCTTCTCCAGAGAAGAAGCTCTCTCTCTCTCTAACGCATTGCGACTTAAGGCAGGGGTTTTGTCAGTCAGGGTGCTCCATTTAAGGTGAAACTATAAGATTTTTTAGTGACTTTATTATTTTGTTGTTAATATGGTCAGGATCCCTACTATTAGTGTTTGTCAATGCTGTAATGGTATCTCTAACTTCTGTGAAACTAGTAGATTTAAATTAAAATTGAGGAATTTCCCTATGAGATAGTTCACTAAGGTATTCATCAAATTGAGTGTGAGAATCAGGAAGGTTTTTTATTACATTTTCACCAATAGGGCAAAAAAAAAGAATTGAAATCATTAGCATCTAATGATATAGTTTGCTGTGGTTAATTTAGATTATTATTTTTAATTAAATTCCACATTGCTTGTTGACGATTCTTTGAGTGTCTTATAAAACTATCATTTGCATGTATTTTTGCTACTTTCCTATAATCATTTAACATTTTTTTGGTACAACTATAGAATGTAATTTGTTTAAAGAAACTAAAAATATAAGTTTCTCACGTATATTTTTCAGGTCAACATTAAACTAACTTATCTGTTTAGTTTGATATCTGTTTGTAAGGTTAGATTTTAGTGGAAAAGAGGTTTCCATTGCATCGAAAATAGTATCAATAAACATTTTAAATTTTGTGACTATATCAATGTTATTTTGATTTACAAAGTGAAAATTAGTTAACTCAGTTTTATTATAGAGAGTAAAAAAACCCTCGTTTGTTATTGGTCTAAAGGTTAGTCTTGACTGCATACTTTTCCTCAACATTTCACACTTGAACAATATGCCATTGTGATCAAACACATGACTAAGATCGATTGGTTCAGAGCAGGTAAGAGAGGACTCGATATTAGAATTTTTTATAAGTCGAATGTTCTAAAGAAAATACACAGTTTTAAAGCTTGATTATCCCTTTCATTAAAATGAACATTAAAGTCGCCAAGAATGGGTTTGGAAATGATCAATATATTCAAAGCACTCGAAAGTGTATCAAGAAATATTTCAAAATCGACATTAGGTGAACGATACACCGTGATAACCTGCATGTCAAATATTTTTATTATTACTCCAGCAATTGCACAGTTTAGTTTCTCAGACATAGTTTCAAGATTTAAAGAATCTGATATTAAGTTGTTTCTAACATAAATACTGAGTCTTAATAAACCCGCGGAAGCCAGAATCCACCTTGTAATTTTCAAAGACAATCTTATCAAATTAATCACGTAACCAGATGAGTACTTCATAATCTAAAAACTTATTACGAAATGATTGCACATTAGAATGAACAATTTTAAAAATGGATTTATTTAAAATACAAGAGTCTATTGGTGAAGTTATTAAGCCTCTAAAGAAAAAAATTATTTATAGTTGTTCCAAAAGGCCAAAGGTCAGCAGCTATAATAGCGTCCTTATTTTGTGGTGGGACACACGGTTTAAATGAGCTATATTTGCTGTCCTTCTTAGTAACCATCTTTTCACAGAAACAGCCTTCATCAAGATTGTGCTTTTTGAGAAAACTTAATAAATCTACTGCCTATCTACAATATTAACAGTTCAAAATTTAAAGGCAATATTTGTATTTGTTTGTCTGAAGGTGGTAGGCAGTATGGAATGTTGTCTAAACTCATTCTGTTAGACTTGCATTGTCTTTATTATTTTGGTTTCACAAAGTTTCGAATGATAACTGTCTTCAATCGTTTTCAAGTGTAAACTAAATTCTATTTCTAAAGCTACGAGCTTATGCTCTAGACGTGGGCGGTGAAGCGTGAAGTCTCCGCCCCCTGGTTACCTGAACGGTGAAGTTTTAGGAGGTCGGTCTGAGCTAGAAGCGGATTCTATGTTTGGAACATCGACGCTAGGCTTACTGAATATGCCTTGATTCCTATCTATGGATGGTGCTCCTATACACTTTCGTTTTCGCCAGTGCTGTTCCCTATGCAAATTCTTAGCCTCCCTGCTGCATCCGGTGTGGATTTGACCAGACGTGTTCCGATTTTGACAACTCCCGCCTTTGAGTATGGTTAAAATGCTTCTTAACTCTTATATTAAGAGGGTTTTATCTCTCCAATGTACGACTCACCATATTCATACTGGATTTGGTAAATGTATTCTATTTTCTTATCGATGTTCTTTGACTTAATTTTTGTCAGAAGGTAATCATATAAACAATATCAAAATTACAAAATTATCATTCTAATGCGACACATATTCAGTAAGCCTAGTATCGATATTCCAAACATATGGAAGTCACTAGTTCAAATTAACCTCCTAAAATTTCACGGTTCAGCTAACCAGGGGGCGGTCACTTCACGCATCACCGCAGGCGACTAGCATTTAGTTTAAACTCGAAAACGATTGGAGATGGGTAGCATTTGAAACGTTACGAAACATTTTACGGTTTCGTAACGTAAGGGTAATGCAAGTTCGACAGAACGAGTTTAATGATTTTTATTTGTAATTAAAAATTAACATTTTTGACACACCGTTTCAAAACAAAAACGCCACCTGCAAATTTATTGCAAAACTGTTGGTTCGAAATTTAATCTTCTTGAGTTACGTAATGAGCTAATTAGATTACTAGTTGTTTAATAAAAGTCATTAAACCATTAGAGATGTAATGAAGCGCATTACGTAACTCAAACAACTTGAAATCAGTAATCAGTGATGTAATAAAGTATTATCATGCATATCGCAGATAAACATATTGTCATAACTTGAAGCTAGACTGGCAATGAGCAACATTGTTACAATGTACAACATTATACGAGCATTACTAGCCCTGTTTTTAATATTTGCTTAAAAGAAGGTCATAGTTTTTGCTTAAAAGAAAGTCATAGTAATTTAGTTTTTAGAGGGACCCTTACTATGGGAACATTGCATGCTTTGCGAATATATTTAGAAAAAAAAATCTGACCTCAAGTAACAGAAATAAGTGGAAAACACTGTCAGTTTTATCCGTACGTACGAGTCAACCCATTAGCCCTAAAATTGTCTATTTTTAAACGTAAATGTTTCGAAAAAACTAAGTATAGAACATGCTACATAAAATAATACGTTTTGATTCTTCAGAATTTAAAATTTGAACGAGGTGTTATATTAAAAAAATGCAAACAAGTAGAGGTTACGGACTGATTGACTATTTGTCTCCTGAAGCATTTTTTAAGCCGTACCAGAGGTTTTACGGCAGTTTTTGTACGATGGTACCCGATGTACTATATTGCTGCTAAAGAGGAATAACCGAAATAAAGGAAATAGCAAGTCAATAAAGTTTAATAGTGCTGGATTGCACTCTTTCCAATAAAATACGAATTAATTTCATCAAACCTGGTGTAGATCGGATCTATCGATATTTTTCTGCGAAGCTCAACGGCTCGAGATGCCAGTCCGGGATCCTATTTCTCGGCAATCCTATTTTTTCTTTAAAGCACTAATACTTTTCTCGTAAAAGGGAAGTATTGTAATCGTTAAAAAATCACCCTTCGAGATTTTTTCAGATCTTTACGTTTCAGGGTCCCTAGATGGCGAAAAACATGTTTTCTCAATTCCGTCGGTCTGTCTGTCTGTTCGCTAGTGATGCCGCGAGTTGAGAGAAAATGTGCAATCTCGTCTCGTCTCGACCTAATCTCTTTGATTCTTAGTAAAAGAAACCCTCAATTTACAGATATAAATATACATACCTACATTTCTGTCAAATAATATTATTGCGTCAGTAAAGTTCTTCGGATTTGTTTTACTAAAATATTGCACTGCAAAAATTTACCAAATTTTTAATTGCATCCAAAGCACCAGTCTTCTTTAAAAAATGAAATGTCTTTCTTTTGGTTTTTATTAATTTTAAATTTAGATTTTGGTTTTGTGCGTTTAGATATATTTTGATTTTAATAATAAGTATATTAAAAGCAATTTTTTAACTACATGATGTACAGACCCACGATAAGTAATTATCTCTTAATTTTTGGCTCGATAATGTTTCTGTGTATAGGGTGTCTTAAAATAACATTAAAAACAAAAATGAATATATAAATGGAATTGCTTGAATATTTTTTAAGTATCCTTAAATTTAGAGCTGGTGAATTTTAAAAGTCTCTATACTCTAATACTCCATCAAATGTTAATATTTTTTCACAGCCCTTTTTGTATACTTAATGATCTAAAATTTCCTTGATAAAATCCTGAAATTGTTTGTTTTTAATTTCTTTCTCTTGAAGCAGAAATTAAGAAACTAGTAGCTCCCTAAAATGGAGTTGCGTTTAGAAATTACCATGACTCTTTTGTCTAAGTGATAATCATTTTATAATTGAGAATTTAAAAAAATTTAACAATTTTAAGAAAATTACAAAAAAAATCTAGCACCAATCGAAAAGATATCAGATGTTTGACAATATAAGTATCCATTTTATTTTTATTAACTGGCTCGATAATAGTAATTGAGGTAATCAAGTGCACTAAGAAAATTTTGAACCGCATTCATATGGTGAAAAAAATACCTTAATGCATAAGTTACATGTAATGTTTTGTCTATGATCATGCTATGTTACAAAAAAACAGTAACTTGCGATAATTTTTATCCAGGACGATACCATCGCCACCGTCCGTCAGCGCCGCACAACGGTTGATTTTATACCGAAACACGACAATACATTGAAAGAATAAAAAATAAAGCTTGATACTTCTTAGTTTTCAAATACTGTTGTGTACGAACGCATTTTTCTTGTAAAAAGTACGCAATATAAGCAAAATTTCAGATACAATTTGAAATTTATATTTTAAGTGTATATTTAATTTATAATATTTCCGCAAAAGCTATTACATAATATTAACATTGTATAGGTTAAAGTGTATTCTTTAGTATAATAATAATTTGATACAATCTACTTACATGACCAGGGTCATGATATTTACACGATGTAATCTACTGGATAGTGGTTTATAAACTTATATGATTTTAGCTATCTAATAATCTATATATTTAAAACTAAGCGAGATTTTTCAGAAAGTTCATGAGAGAGTTGTACTGCACCAATTTACAAGATTTTTATTTTTTTATTGTTTTATTGCCTATTTTTTCTTTAAATCCAATATTGTTTTTCTTCAATAACATTTCTAGACGATGTGATAAATACGCCCCATATTCTTATAATGTCACTGGAAACTCATCACGCTATCTAACGGAAAATGCAGAACAAGGTCTGCCGGGACAGCTAGTCTTTTTTATATAAATAATATTAACTTGTTAAAATATAACGCAAAAACATCTAGCTAGCCACAATAGGTGAAAATAAACATATCGAATTTGATGTTTAAATGCTTTAAAGCACTTGATTAAAAAATATACAAATCTAAAGTCTACCTTTCAATAGCAGACAACCGTAAATAATATCCCGCCAATGAACTAAATAGTATTTTTAGTTCATTGTGACCCCCTTATGCCATTTTATTTAAATATTTAATTTTTTTCATACTTTTCATATAAATATATTCTAAGCATGGACATGAACTTTATAGAAAAAGAAATATATAATTTTTGCTTTACTGGTCACACAACCCGGGGGGGAGGGTGTTGATAATCATAATTTAATCGAAGAACCTTTCAAAACAAAGATCTATATTTAACTGAATATTTTTTACAACTTTCGAGGACATACAAAAAGCTAATAACATGTAACAAAAACAAACTAATAATTGTTTAAGCTCTTCTCCGCAAAAAGGCTATTTATTGCGTTATTATATTTGTCACGTAATTGAGGGTGTCGGCAAAGATACCTATACCCTGGAGGAAAAGTTGGGGTCACTTTATAAATGCAATTTTTTTTTTGTAATATTTATTTTTTAGCATAAAAATGCAGCTCCTATAATAAACATCACACTGTTACAGCCCAGGAAGAGTTCAAATTTGCAGCAAAAATAAATGTCAAAAAATTATTTTATCAATTTATTTAATAACGTGTTAAAGTACACACACACACAAGATGTTTGATGGAAATCCTACAGTCAGCGCTGTTATAACGTCATAAAAAATTACGATTATTTTATAAAGGCTAAAATTGTATGTAGTGATAAATTACATTTCGTGAATATTCAAACTTATCATACAGAATGTTAGAAAACTTTTCAAACAAAAAGTTAGAACGCATTTTGAAGAGACTAGCATCCAAGCAGGTGCGATAGAGTTGCAATTTGCAAACGCGCGCGGTTCGCTGATAGAGTTTAAGTGTTTGGGGCTAAAATTTCATCTTCAGTGAACATATTTATTTAACCTTTAACCGGCTAGATTAATATACTCAAAGTCGTGACTAGATTTTTCGAGACGAGACGAGACAAGGTCCTGGTCTCGTCTCGAACAAAATTTCGAGACGAGACGAGATTAGCCAAAGTCGAGACGAGACGATATGAAGCTTTAATCTCATCTCGTGGCATCACTACTGTTCGCGGCATAGCTAAAAAACTACTAATTCGATAGACTTGTGGTCAAAATTTAAAGGTTATATGGGGATGACCTAGTAATATTTTGGTAAAAATCTAATATGGGGATACAAAATGGCGGCCTAGTGGAAGGTTATAAGAATATTACTGAAACTGCTTATTCAATCTACCTCAAATTTTCCATAAAAATGAAGTATTATGAGAAAGTCAACTAGTAAAATATTGGTACGAATCCAAGATGGCGAAACAAAATTACAGCTTGGTAAAATGTTTAAAAAATCAGCCTGAAAAACTACTTAATGAATTGATTTCAAATTGTGGGTCATAACTAACTGTGGTATAGAGATAAACTAGTAAAATTGTGGCACTAATCCAAGGTGGCAGAACAAAATGGCGGCCAAATAAAATGTTTGTATTCGTAAAGAAAATCACCCTCTCAGAAATCTCTTATATTTACGTTTTAGTGTCTCTAGATGCCAAAAACTATGTTTTATCAATTCCGTCGGTCCGTCTCTTCTGTCTGTTAGTTCGAGGTTTACTAGTTTGACTTCATATTGTAATAAAAAATCAAGGGTCACATGGGGGTGACCTGGTAATATTTTGGTAAAAATCCAATATGCCGGAACAAGATGGAGGCCTAGTGAAACGTTAAAAAATGATTACTAAAAAAACAAATTATTTGAATTATCTCGAATTTTGCACAAAAATCAAGTGTTACGTAGGAATGACCTGATAACATTTTGGTGTTAATCGAAGAGAGTAAAACAAAATGGCGACCTAATAAACTATTTAAAAAATCATCCTGAAAAACCTACTTATTAGATTAATTTCAAATTTTGTGCAAGCATTAAATGTCATATAGAGATAAACTGGTGAAGTTTTGGTACGAATTCAAGCTGGCGAAACAAAATGGCGGCTAATAAAATTTTTAAAAATTTAACGTTAAAAAAAATGTATTCCGAAAAAATATTCATATAACGTAACAAAATGGCGGTGTGTGTTCATTTAAAAGCTACTTATTGAATTTATTTTGAATTATGCCCAAAAATTAAGTGTGGCATAGATAGAAACTGGTAAAACGTTGGTAGGAATCCAATATGATTGAACAAAATGGCGTCAAATAAAGAAGTTTAAAAAGGCAGTATATATGTGTTACTAAATCACTATGTACTGAATTAAATTGGGTCACACTATTCCTAATAAAAGGAAATCTTCATAACGAGAGAAATTTCGTGTTAAGGAAATTTACCGATTTTTTTTATAATGTATTTCTTAACAGGTAGAATTAAATCACGCTACTGGCAATCCCGCGCCAAACTTTGTTGCGTGCCTACTAATATTACGATAAACGGCGATATGAATTATTGATGTGGCAAATTTATTAAACTGTCCGATGTCCTGTCTATTCGTCTGTTAGTATAATCGTCCTTTGCCCAAATTTAAAACATGATGGAAAGGTTTAAAAACACAAATTAGGATAAAAGAGAAAAAAGTATATTAAAGTATCAGTTTCACGTAAAGCATCTTTAGCGCACGTACCCCATTTAGGGGTAATTTTTTAAAGATAAAAGCTTTAAGAAGTCTAATAACCGTTTTATACAAATTTATTGGTTTGGCCTTTTTATACTTAAAAGTAACATTTATTTAATACAGATTTGTATATATATATATATATATATATATATATATATATATATATATATATATATATATATATATATATATATATATATATATATATATATATATATATATATATATATATATATATATATATATATATATATATATATATATATATATATATATATATATATATATATATATATATATATATATATATATATATATATATATATATATATAATATATATATATATATATATATATATATATATATATATATATATATATATATATACGTTTCGCGCTTCATAGAGAGCTTTTTCAAAAGGATATTATTGGCCTACAATAAACATAAAACTATAAAACATCGATTAACACACTAAAAACTATTACAATAAAGTGTTAAAATGGGACGTTACAATTTTTAAAATACCAATACGTATACCAATGTATTTTAACATTAATTTCAAACTGCAGTTTTAAAAATTGTAACGTCCTATTTTAACATTTATTGTAATAGTTTTTAGTGTGTCAATCGATGTTTTATAGTTTTGTATTTATTGTAGGCTAATAATATCCTTTTGAAAAAGCTCTCTATGAAGCGCGAAACGTTAAGGAAATAAATAATTCTTCTAAGAAAATAAACCAGTACCCAAGAATTTTTATTATATATAATATATATATATATATATATATATATATATATATATATATATATATATGAATGAAACGTTATGTCGAATTTGACTCTGAAGTCTATAACAGACTGATAAAAGCTTAATACACAAATAAATTATGAATACAAATAGATCATGAACATACGATAAATCCAATCTTATTATTATGTTAACAACAATGTTTAATGGTCTACTCAGTAAGCCACCTTTTAAAATGATTTCTATAGTGCCACTTGAAAATTCTATTGATATGCTTATATAAATTGCCCTGAGATTTTTTTTTCGAAATTTACTCCAATGTCGTGAGTAAAGGTACATACGGGTAACAAGAACTTACATACTTCATACCTAACATAATCCGAAAAAATTGGTGAAACAGTGATTAGAAGTTATCTTTAAAACTACCGGTTGGAGAGGTTACAAAACAGTTTTAAACATTTCCAAACACAACAGTATTTTATCCTAACGATACGTGTATACGGTCATTTTTTTTACAATCGTACTGTTGAATTACTCAGTGGGCTGTTAAAAATAATTGTCTGATATAACATTCATTTCTCATGTAATTTTAAAGCGAGACCATAATAATTTTTCCTGTAAATGGACTGTTTTTAAATAAAAATGGCTGGTGACAAACAAATGCAAAACGGAAGTGGTGATGGTGTAGAAATGAAACATAGAGGAAATAATGAGGTAAGTGTTATTAAAAAATCTGTGTTTAATGCTGGTAAAACCATGCTATTTTATCTAAAAATTCTTTTAAAAAGTTTAACGTCAAACCTAAATATCTTTCAGCTGTCAAATTGAAGGTGACTTTTCTTTTGAGGTTTGTAACGCCAGAATTAAGGTCCTCATTGAGTAATAATAATTTTACGTACATACTTTTTATGCACGTTAATTGTAATTTAAAATCTTATTTAATTAAATGTTTACTAAAATATCTATAGGCTTAACACTTGTCTGTTAAATAATTTAAGAACATTTTTAGAAATTATGCAAAAAAAAGACGAAAGGGAACAGTGATATCAGCCAGATATTTGTTTAACGTACCTAATTTAACTACCCTTAAAGATTAACATTAATGTAATTTTGTACCTTAAAAATATCCAAAAAGATCCAGTAAAATAATAAGTTTATTTACTGGTTTGGGTTCAATTTTTATAAAATTCCTACTAAAGTACATATAATTTAACTATAGTTTAACTTTTATTAAATTCCTACTAACCGATGATATATTTATTAAAAAAACTTGGAGGGTGATTTTTTCACGATTACAATACTTTACTCTAACGGGAAGAAAAATATGTAGTTTTAATATGATGAAAAATCGATGTTTTACCGTCTTATATAGAATTTCATTCATTGCGAATAGACTAGACCAAACATTGCTCAAGCTTCATTTGTTTTTGTACAAATAAGGTTAAATTTTTGCCATTAGCCGACATATTGGGCAATTTTTTTATGTTTCTCAACTGAATTTTTATAGAAATTCTTTTTGAAAAAATACTGCATTTTCCTAGCCGATAGTTTCAAATTAACTTCAAGTGACGCTTCTTTTTTAACAGCAAACACAAAAACATATAGTTTTCCCATGCATTAACACTGACTTATTAGCAATAAGTGTGACCGTCAACAGCGGAAAAATCTAGTTGTGTCTAAGCTTCATTCTGTGTTCTAGTATACTACGTATTAATTTTAAATAAACATCGAAGTTAAATACAAAAACATTATCTTAATAAAATATAAAATATTAACAGGTTGTTCCATATTAAAAGTATATACCTAAATATTTTTACAGTCTGTTATTTAACTTTAGTCATCTCTCTATCGGTCTAAGTCAAATCTAGTAATCTGATTTTGAATCACTTCCACTTGGCTTACTGAAGTAAAATTTGTACACATACCCATTTGTAACTCCGGTGACAGTTAATGCGGTGATTTTCAAAATGAATTTAAATGACTTCCAATTAATTAACTCGTTAGCTTTAAATTTTGAACACTGCAATAATACAAAAATAAAATTGCTATATTTTGACAGTGACCTTCAGTCTTTTAAGTCAATTTTTGATTTGATCAATTGCTTTGAAATTTTGTACGACATAAAACGTTGACGACAATACAGAAATTTTGTGATCTTGACCACGGCCTTAATTCATGTTAAACCCCTTTCCCTTTACCTGCTGCTTTAAAATTTGGACACACATCCATACATGAAAAATGTGATGACTTTGGTTAGCCGCTACTCTTAGTAATTTTTGAGTAAAATTTTGTTAATATTCACTTAACCTACGACTTTGAAAGGTAGTTAAATTGGTCCGATGTTGTTAATACGAACATTTTTTGAACCTGACCTGGACTATGACATTAAGCAATCTTTTAAATTAATTTTGAATCACCTCGAGTTAACCCAGAATTTTTGAATTTTATATAGGGCTTTCATTTATATTTTGACACCTAGTTATAGTTTTAACTATAAGATATAAAAAAACTTTAAATGAAGAAGTTGTAGGATTTGTCTTTTATTATCTTTAAAAATATCAAACATCTCTAACAATCATTGAAACATCCTGTAAATGATTAAATTGTTAAATGGATCCTTTTATACCGATTATAAATATACCAGGTTTAATACCTCTATATTTAAAGACAACCGAGAAAACTGTCTAAAACCATGCCTTAAGACGTAATGCGTTAGAGAGAGAGGAAATGTTCTGATCTAAATGTGAAATAAGAATACACTAACTGGTCTGGCAGACCGTGTCCTGTATTTAGATGGCGGGAAGCGTTTCTAAGGGAATTGTAAGAATATGGGGTGCATTCACCATATCATCCAGAACTGTTATTGAAGAAAATCATATTGGTTTTATAGAAAAAATACGCAATAAAACAATACAAAAAATAGTTTTAAAAAGTCTTCATCAATTTTTCTCAATCATTTGAAGAAAAAATCATGTAAATTGTTGCAGTACAACTTTTATACGAACTTGCTAAAAAATCTGGTTAGTGTTTTAAATATATAGAAAAATGCATCCTTTTGTCAATTTTCTAAGTCGTTTCTAGAGATAAAGGCTCAAACCTTGCGTATGCATAATCGGTAAGAAGAGACCCATTTAATAATAATATACAGGGTGTTAAAAAATATAGGTTACGTAACGTTTTTTACTTTTTTGATATTCTGATATTATATATAGATGACATAAGAAAAATCCAACAAATCTGATACATTGACATATTTACCGAAAAAAAATATGTTTAGAACATTTACTTAAAAAAGGTTGTTTCTAATTTTAATTTTTCTATTTTATAAAACGCATATATTACTTATTTTATTGTGAAATTTACCAAATTTTCTAAACCAAAAAAAGAAAGTTTATGGATAATTAGGTTTTATTTATTTTTACCAGAGACACCCACGCTGGTGCTAAACTGAAATATGTTTTCTAATTAGGATTTTATTGTTGCCACTAGCAACCACATATAACTTTACTGCAATTTATATTTAAAAAATGTGACATCTGGTATATCTTCTTTTCTTCAAAATCTGGAAGCCCCGACAAAAAAAACATAATCTAGATGTGATTAGAAATATTTCTCTATCTGTGTAGGAACCGTACTAAGTTTCCATAAAATAGGTAAAAGTGTTTTACAATTATGCAAAAAATTGAACATCATGTATCTTAAAAATTCATCAGATACGATGTATGAAAACCAGAATTTTTGACTTGGTATGGTCCAATGAATCACATCTTAAAAAGAATTATTTATTTGTAAAATTTCGGGAATGGAATCTATATATAATCGCAATGGCTTTATTAAAAAATAATAACAATACTTTTCTTAGCAAGAGAAATGGTTTAATGTGCTTTTTCCGTTTCCAATTTTCTGTAATGATGTTTACAACCTTGGCATTTTGTTTGGGTTATTTGAAAGATAATATTCTTTTGTGTTATAGTTAGAACATGTAAACCGATATTTTTAATACATTTACTGTGAATTTTAAGATAAATAGTTGAAAACTGAAAGTTATCATAAAAGTATCCAAACGACATGAAACGATGTGTTTACTCTATCATAAACAAGTGGTGTAGACTAGTCAACAACAAAATTTGTTTATTTTTTTTCTGATAACCCAACAATTTCCTGTACAAAATAATATTTAGAACAGAAAATAATTTCTTATAATAAATGTTTAATAGGTCTAATCGCGAAAATGTCGTTATGATTATTTACAGTAACGTTCTCACTTTTTACAAGGTTTGACATAAAGTGGGATATAGTGGTTTTTAGTTTAACTAGCATGTTTTAAGCTGCATCAATGCGGTGTGCAGTTCTAATTACGTCTGCAGACTTAAGATAATTAAGTTTTTTGTCTGTTGTTATTTCTATTAAAAAAAATTATAATGAACAATTTGTTCTGAACCAAATACCTATTATATATTTTATACTGACAACAAAACCGCAGCAATATAAAACTCTTAAAAATAAATTAGACACTATTAATTAAAATATATAAATGAAACCCGACTAATTAAGAAAACTTAATAACTATGTTTTTTAGAAACAAGACAAGAAAGTAGAAGATAAAGATCAATCCTACTATTTTGAAGATGGAGATGATGTTGATACTTACTTCGCATCAGTTAAAATAGAAATTCCCGAGTCAGAAAAGGTAGGTAATGGTTTTGAGCTTATTAGTCCTTTTGCCACTGTCCAAGACGATCAAATAAAAAGATGATTAAGTTAAAGCGGCCGCTTATGTCAACGATTGGGGAAGGGGGGCAAATAAAAAAAAATTCCCTATGCTCCAGTTGCGCGAAATTGGTCAATCTTCAAGTATTCACGACGCAAGTAGTGAGGTCATCGACATGACGTCATATGACGGCTGAATTTAGATATATACTAAACCTATGACGTAGTAAATATGTTACAGTTTGACAGACCAGTAGTAATGTTTTTTGGACTGGCAGCTTGAGGAACTAGAAGATGGTAAAAATACTTGAAGGTTACGAATAGTACTACAGGAATGATATGTATTACTTACTTACTGCTTGTCACGTCAATGCGTAACATTTTAAAAGTACTTTCGCATGTTTTAAAGTAGGCTGCACATTTATTCCAGATTTAAGTTGTTTAAATCGACACATTTGAGCATCATCGATGAAATAAAAAGTTGCGCTAAATAAGTCGTCTTTTAATTAAACTGCCCTAAACAGCGGCAAAAGAAGAGAGGATAACCAAAGAGGTGATAACAAAACTCCCGTATATAACGACAATTGAAATTATTTATCCGATCCCGAAACGAAAATTACTTTATGGATACTCATCTTGTGTTCATGAGGACGATTATGGCTGCTTGCTTAAGGTGTATAGTTTCATTTAAGCATCCGACGGTTTGCGTCTGGCATAAACCGTCGGCCATATCGCACTGCTTGAATGACTTCTGTGTAGAACTGTTTACATTATGGCTGCTGAAACGCTCACGTCTACCGCCTGCGGTTTGCTTCTGCGTATGAAGTGTCTCGTGAAGCAGTGTCACTGTCGGCGTTGCACATCCGTTGCGTACTTTATGTCTTTTTTAACGTTGTTTTGTGGATGTTAATTTTCCGGTAATATATCTTTTCATTATTTCATTCGATAAAGAAATACTTTCCTCCGCTGCCATATGTTATAACATAGACCTTTTCATTATTTTTGTAAAAACCTTGGTCTAATACAAATTAAATTTTTTGCTTGATTCAATGTTTGTTGTTTAAAATTGTCTCATTACTTTCCAGTTGGCGGGTTTAGCAAATATTGGCATTTCTATTGCCTTTCTTAAATTACGAAAAATTTCCTCTGGTCTTTTGCCATATTTTTTTCTAATCAAACTGAATAATTTGTGAAGGCAGACCGCTCAAATGAAATTCCATGGCCGCAGCATATATAGCAGGTATTTTAAATATATTTTTGAAAAATTGAATGTCAATCTTTATTTCTCACTGAAAGTATTTAGTTGAATTGCGATATCATTTCACAAACAATCTAGTTTTCCGATGAAGAAAAGTCTTTATCTGTCGATAATAGGGAAATGATACAAACTGTTTATAGTTCTTTGCTTAACAATATGTGATTTGACTAAGATAACTCTGACTACATTGAAACGAATCGTGTCAAATCCCATCACATGAAGAAAGAAGCGTAAATATGCCGGTTCCACCAAAAGTTTCAACGAAGGCAGTAAGTATTAATAGGGCGATATTCTACACCATCTAGGAAAAGTAACGTGTACCTACTATAGAAATTCTGAAGCAACGTCTGACTAATGATGAAACAGAAATAATCTGTATAGCGTCACTAGCCTAGAAGTTTGCCTAAAACGAACTTCAGAAATCGCACAATTGTCAAAAGTACAAAAATGTTATCATGGATAAGAAAATACCGTTATGAAAATCGGCTAATAATTTATCTCATTGAGGCATGGTTTGACAAGCGGTAGGTGTAAAACAAAATCCATCAAATAGAGTGAAAAGGATAACCATTTTACATGTCAGTCAGTAAACAGTTGGGTCACAAGTGACTTGTGGCTTACTGCAAATAATTTTAAAGACTCCTGCGTGGACTTCCATGAAGATATAATTGCAGAACTTTACAAAACAATTCTTAGAAATACGTGATAGTAATGGATATTGCGATCTATCACAATTGCCAGTTACATAAGGCACCAGGATCAAATAATACGAAACTGGAGGTTCGAAACTATATGGCGGCGAATGATACATATTTGGAAGAATGAAAAAATAGACATTTAAGGAGTTTTAAGAGTATTCACTATATAAAAAAGTATGTTTGTGGCGTATTGGCAGCCTACTATTGTGTTTATAATCCCAAAGAGCAAATGTGGCAGCAATTAAAAGGTTAGGTCTGAAAATATTTCTCGGACTTAAAGTTGTAGTGTTGTATATTTAATAGTAGAATGTGTTAAAGATATTCTTCCAGGTAGTTGAAAAACATTATAAATGTAAATACATATAAGTGGTAAAAAAATGTATTATTTAGGTTTTTCATTTGAGTAAATTAATATAAACTTATCGTATCAGTATCATTATTTGTTTCCTTAGAAGCTAGAATCTGCATTAAATACATAAATATCTAGTCGGATCCCTTACTACATTGTATACACAACGGGACCGACGCAGATCGGTTTATTGCAGTCAATCGGTCAAAACCATTTGTCGTGAAATTATTATTACTATTCCAGAAGTATGTAATTCACTCTTGTTTTCTTGCTCTATTCTAAGACAAGAAATATGTACTAATAACAATATTTAAATATTATCCATCTAGCGGAGACAAAAAATCATGTGACCTTTTAAGTCAATGTTTTTTTTTTACCTGAAGTCCTAGAAAACTGCAAAGATACTGTTTGAAAGCTAAGTTTAACGTGAGAATATATGGTGCTAGATTTGAACAAACGAGTTGGTTTAATTCTATAATGCTTAAACTGCGTTTAAAAGTATCTTTTAGAAGAATACTCCCATTAAGTATTGTGAATTTAAACAAGACATTTTGATACGTAATAAGTTTGTCGCTTTTATAGCAAGATTATCATCATCTAGATTATTAAACAATTTTAAGCATCTCTCATTGACTTATGTCAAGTGCTAAAGTTATGGTATGTAGTGGATTAAAACTTGTTTGATTAGTTCTTGACTAAGTTACGGTTTAATTTTGGACTCTGCTGACTCTATGTAAAATATATATTCAACCTAATTTTATCTAATGCTGTATAACGACACTTCTTGGCTTTTAAAAGCAATACTAACTGTAACATTGTATTTTTCAATAACGTAATGCATCTCTCTATATTATTTTGTTTACTAAAAAGATTATCCATTTTCGTGAGCATACTCCACATAATGTTTCAGTAATAATCTTTCAAGGGATGACATTTGCATGCCACCCCTTGAAAAAATAAAATTATTCAATTAGGCTTTCAGACAATAATCAGATAAGCTAATCCAACAAGCCATTTAAAATCCTTTTTTTGTGTGGATTTTTCAGTTGATTAGCGAGGGATTAATTTCTTTTTAATAAGAACAACTTTATTTAAAATAAAAATTGTTAGCCATAAAAAATCGTGAATATGTTAGACAAGGCGTGTACAAAATTGAAAATATAAGATGGTGATACGTAGAATTGTGAATAGATTTAAATATATGGTTGATTTGAGGACAAAAAAATTTAAAAAGTAACTAACTTAAGAGACTATCTACACTATTTTCCAGTCTCCTAGCTTTTCAGGGAAAATCGGTAAATTTCCTTTACCCGGAAATTCCCTCGTTATGAATCTTTCCTTTTATTAGGAATAGTGAAGTGTGGCTCAATTTAGTTCAGTACCTAGTCATTTAGTAACACATGTATATTCTCTTTTTAAACATTTTTATTGGGCTCCATATTGTTCCATCATATTGAATTCCTACCAATATTTTACAATTTTCTACATATTCCACACTACATGATTTTTTAGGCCTAATTTGAAATAAATTCAATAAGCAGTTTTTACATTAACACACACTGCCATTTTATTACTTCATGTTGAATTCGTACCAGTTTATATCTATATAACATTTCATTTTTCTGCAAAATTTAAACTCAATTGAATAAGATTTTTTGGGTTGATTTTTTAAAAATTTTATTATATTAAAATTTTATCAGTTTATCTCTATATCACATTTAATATTTGCACAAAATTTGCAATTAATCTAATAAATAGTCTTTTCAGACTGATTTTTTAAAATATTTTATTAGACCGCTATTTTGTTTTGCTATCTTATATTCATACCAAGATGTTACCAGCTTGTTCCTATGTAACACTTGATTTTTGAGCAAAATTTAAATATTACTAGATCATCCCCATATGACCCTTAATTTTATGCCATGCTGTGAACTGAGAGACGTACCCACGAAATTAACATATTTTTTGTCATCTAGGGAATCTAAAACGTGAGATATATAAAACTTGAGAGGTTGATTTTGTCACAATTACAAACATTTTATTTGGCCGCCATTTTGTTCCGCCATCTTGAATTAATACCATACTTTTACTAGTTCATATCTATAATACAATTAGCTATGGCACACAATTTAAAATCAGACCAATAAGTAGTTTTTTCAGGCTTAATTTTTAAATATTTTATTAAGCCGCCGCGCCAGTTTGAATCGCCATCTTGGATTCCTACCCAAAATTTCACCAGTTGATTTCTACATAATACTTGAGTTTTGTGCAAAATTTTAGATAAATAGTTTTTTTTCTGACTTTGAATATATCATTGAAGCATCGGTTTCATAAGTAAAATTTCGCATTTTTTTGGAATTAATTTTTAACCTAATGTTCGAACTTAATTGGATTATTTTTTTAAAGTCGTCTAAACTCTATAAATATTTCTAGAAATTGTTATATCATCTAAATATCATAAATTAATTTCAGAGTAAATAGCTTTGATGCGAAAAATCAATTGGTTTGGGTGAAAAGTGTTGCCTGCTAACCAAACGGCGCGCGACGTAGACAAAATCACATATGTTAGCCCCGTAAGAAATGAGATATATTTGTTTTGGAACCAAACCTTCAAATATTTGATTTTTAAAGGATACAAAAGAAGAAAATAAATTTGAAGAGAATTTATCAAGTTCCTCCGTAACTAAATCTTGGAGATGTTGCCTTAGCGAGTGAAATTACTCGACGATCCAGATTTAAATAAAATAACAACTGTCGTAACTACACAAATAGAACATCAAAAATAAAATTAGAAACTTCTGGCATTTCTGGAAAATTTCTGGTTTCTTCTTGGCTGACGTGTTTTGTCATCAATTTCCTATAAATGTAATCTTTTTATTCTACCTATGCGTTTTCAGAACACAACATTCACAATGCCTGCTTTGCATCTTTTTCAGAAAGTTTGTTTTCAATCTTCTTAGCAAAGTAAGGCATATTTGTATTTTTTTTTCTATTTTCCTTTTTCTGCTCAGGTTTATTTTAATATGATGACAATAAAGTTTCAGTGGTAATAATTTGTTTTTCTTTCAAAAATTAATGTATTCTTTAACAGAAGTAGTTAAAGATAAAAACTTTGACTTAGATTTATTCGGGATCTTCAAAACAGCATACGAGAATAAAAAAAGGGCAATTCAGAACGACACTTCATTTTTGCCCACACATTTGCTTATAAAAAAAGTCAATTCTTCTGCTATATAAGGCCTAGTTTCTTTGGAAATCCCCTTCAAAATTAGAACTGAAGACTTTAAAAGTGAAAACTACTTAATGAGGAAGTAATTATCAAAATCGAATTCGAATTCGGTATCCTTCGACGATGTGTGCAGATTAAGACCATTTTTACTTTTAAAATTTTTCTGACAAAAACAACATTCAATGTCTAAAATGTTTAAAGACTTTTCGGCATCAAAAATGATCTATCTGTACTTGAAGGATCCGGTCGGGTATTCACATTATTTCTAAAGACCTGGTGAAATTTTGCCATATGAATTTTTAAATCGTAACTTACAAAATGTATTTTTCTAACTATCAATGTCTTTTAAATTCATCAGTAAGTCGAAATATTCGTTATTTTTGCTAGTAAAATGTAGTGGTATTGAGTTTTTATGATTTTTATAGGATAACTTTATAGGTAGATCGAAAAAACTTATATTATCTCCGAGTATTGTGTTCGAAATCTCAAAATATACGTTAAAATTTAGTTTAAACATATCTAATAAGGCAAGGCATCAATCAATGGATCTTCTAAAAATTTTATTTTTCCCCATTTTTAGGCAAAACTTACTTTTACTTAGATTTCGCTCAAGAACCTTCTAAAAACGTGTATATTCTTGACCATGTTAGATATAGGTGTTTCTGATTGTTATCCTTTATTTAACTTAGCTAACTTTATTAAATGATAACAAATTTAAAAGTCTGTTTAAAAAATATTTCTTTAATAAACTCCATTCAAAATTAATTCATCATCATTTTATTTGTATTATTATTTCTTTTTTATTTTCAGTTTTTTAGCTGCTTTTCTTGTTTCTGTTTGTTTTGTATAAATACCGGCAGTTATTTTATAAATTTTAATATAATTATTAATTAAATCTTTAGACTAGATACCCTTAATGCAGGGTTCAGTAGTAGTTTCATTTGGATAGACAGCGCCTTGTTTTTATAACCTGTTTTAATACCTCAAATTGTGAAGGCCATTGGTAATAAATATAAAAGGAAGTACTATATTTGTGAAAACCTATTATTTGTATTACAACTTATAAAAATATTTGTTTTTTATTTGCAGAGTGGTTTCAGTTTTAGAAAACTATGGGCTTTTACAGGACCGGGTTTCCTTATGTCTATAGCCTATTTAGACCCAGGAAATATAGAAAGTGATTTACAGTCTGGTGCTATAGGTAGATATAGGCTATTATGGGTATTGTTTATTTCCACAATTTTAGGATTTGTGATGCAAAGTTTAGCCACAAAATTAGGTATGTACTGATAAATAAAAAATCTAGATTCTAAAAGATTTAATATCGTTTATTTATTTGTTTAGGTTTCGGCATGAGATATTATTCATATTGTTGCTATGTTTGTAAATCCCTATACATCATACAAACATTGTGAAATATATCAATAAGTTATTGATTTAGCAATCCTTATTGTACATATTAAAGTCACCTTGAGATATGTTAATACTATTATTTAGATAATAATCTGATTTTACTCTGCCATTAAAAAATAGTTTATTTTTAAAAGTTTTAATCAACAAATTACACATTACTTTAATTATTGGGATATAATTTAATTAGGTTTATACCAAGGTGTGATCTTGAAAATCAATTCCATCTATTATTAAAAATTAGGCATTAAAAAATAATAACAACTAAGTTAAAAATATAGATATTAGTTTACTCATTACGGTTTCATCAAGGTGAAATCGTCTTACTTTTATGGCTACTAATATTTTTTTAACTTAAAAATACATAAGTTATATTTCAAAGATAAATACACTTACGAGGAAAAAACTAAATATTTTTTTGGCTAAAAAGATAGTTCTTGATATAATTTATTTCATCCTTTAGTTTATTTTTTCCAATTGACCTTCCTTTTATTCTGAAAGCGTATTGTACTATTTAAAAAAGAAAACGTTTACCTATCAAAAACCTATTGCAAACTAAGTTTTTATTTTTTCAATTTAAGGTGTAGTAACAGGTTTACATTTAGCAGAAATGTGCCATAGACAATACAAAAAAATACCAAGACTGATATTATGGATAATGATTGAGATTGCTGTAATAGGTTCTGATATGCAGGAAGTTATAGGAACTGCCATTGCGATTTACATGCTCTCTAATAAAGTGTAAGTTTTCATAATCTTTTAAGTTTTTAAATCGTTATCAAGAAAAGTTGCTCGAAGTAAATAGTCTATAAAGTGAAAATTTACAGCAACCGTTGCTATTTTGGAAAATTGAGGATACACTTTTAGCCTATACTGATCAGTATGTCATTTATTCTGTAGAATGGTGACAATAGCTATAACGAATGGTTAACAAACGCCTACCTTCTACATATCTACCATTATAACCGTATAATATTGTACGAACATTTTTTCTGAAATGGTTTCGTAGCAAATGTTGACTATCGTTGGGTACAGCATTGGTTCCAATGTTGGAAAGCTTTCGAAGTATTCATATTGTGAAGATATCTCTTAGATAAAAGAGCCTAGTAAGAATTTCTTACTATGCCGAGGTAGATTAATACAATTTCCTGCTAAATTATCTAGCAAAATTCCAGCTATTAATTTATTTGAGGCCATTTCTAATAAACCTATCTGCAGTTAAAGTGTCAGTACTAATCAGAATCAACTGCGCATTGTGTTCTCCTAGGCTTTCAACCTTGAAGAATAAAACTTCTAATTGACATCTCTGAAAAGTTGAAGTTTTACTTGGCCTATACGGCTTTAAACCAACTTCCTGGAGTTGCGCCCACATTTTGCAGTTTCATGAACTCCTACTGCGTTTCTAGTTTCATTTCACAACTGTGTTCTATTTCTGTTATTCTGTAGCATAAGAGGAGAAGGGTGAGGAATTAGAGTCACAGCACCTAGTCTCGGTTGGCTCTTTTTACATCCTCTCTCGGAATATTGCTTACATAACATTATCCATAAATTAAACTATTGAACTCACGATGCAAATCTAACAAATGTCCAATAAGAATAACATTTGAAGTGAAAAATTCAACGCTATCTAGACCTATTCAATATAAATAGGAAATTAAGTTAAAACTGCAATTTTTATTTTTTTTTATTTTTCCCGGTGTGTAAGGGCATAATAATATTATTTTAGATATTTAAAGTAAAGAGGCCCATTCACTGCCCGAAACACGTTAATATTTCAATGAATTAATCCAATTATACTTTATAAAATGAATTATGCTGAAAAATTAAACATTTTAATAAAGTTTGCTTTGTATTAGGCCTATGTGGTCTCACAATGCAACCGACATTTCCAATAAATTGTATTTAGGACATTGTGCTATTTGTAATTTTTGGCATAATTAAATTCTGTGTAACTATAAAAACGTTCATAAATCAAAATTAAATAAAATAAACCACTATTTATAATTTAAAATTTTAACAGGTGCCTTTGGGTGTTAGGTATACCGAAAATGTAATTTATATTATTCAACCAGAATAAATTCATGAAAGAATTTTGTTTAAAAGCAATGAACTATATAACATTATATTTATTACATTTTTCCTATAGTGTTATGTAGAATCCTATACATGTCATAAATGTAGAGTAATTATTTAAAATTTAAATAAACCAGTCGTTTGATACTGAGTTTTTTATTCTAACGATTCTAAATATTACAGACCTGTATTTTAAAAGGTACCTTGATTAAGGAATTATTAATTTTTGTTATTTCTACAGTGCGGACATAAAGTCCGTCGCCCCCCGTCTAACTTTTGAACCGCTCAGTATATTGCAACGAAATTCGTTAAAATATGAGCAAATGCTCAGTTTGAAAAAAAAATGACACCTTTAAAAGACAGAAGGGTGCAGTTTTGAAACTTTTTTTTTATCGAAAAAGGGTCGAGTGAAACATCGTTTTAAAGGTCTTTTTATTCTTAACTCAACCCTCGATTTTGAAAACATTTGATTCAGCAGTTCTCATATGATAACCAATAACATAAATTTGATTTTCTGATACGTGGTTCGGTTCTGCACTTTTTTCCACCAAGTGCAACAATTAATTGTCGTTGCCTTGGTTTTCTAATATTTGATATTTTGAAACGTACTTTTCAAGAGTTCTAGAAGTTTTCAAAAACATTAGTTAGAAATTAATCGAAGCAGTTATCATCTTTGTCAACGCTGCTGTTACCATCTTCAGTGAATTACTTTCAAAATGGGGTCATAGGGACAGTAAAAGATACCCAAGATGTGGGAGCCCCAAAATTAGCGAAAACGTAAAGTGCAGGTTGTAGCTGCAATGGTAGTAAATCCTAGACAATGTAATAAGCAGTAGCTCAGAAATGCAATATTTCGCATTCGTGCGTTAAGAACATTTTAAAATGCAATACATTTCATCCTTATAAAATGAGAATTGTCCACGAATTACCCAAAGATGATCCTGAGAGGAGTCTAGAGCTTTGCGAAATTATTGCATTTCCCAATTATCTGCGCTATATTTGCTTAGATGCTCTCCTTTTTCCTAAATAGAAAAGTCAACAGTCAAAAGTGTAGATAAAGGAGTGATGAAAACCCCCATGTGTTGCGCGAAGCATATGCCCAGTTTCCTCAAAAAATAAATGTTTGGGCGGTTATTTTGGGTGACCATATCATAGGTCCCATATTTTTGGAAACAAGTTTAAATATCATCACATATCTTCGAATGCTACAGGATACCATCACTCCACTTATTGATTATGATGTTGCTCAAAACCCACATGAGTTTTACTTTGGCATTACGTTTCAACAGGATGGTGCCCCACCACAATATGTTAGGGACGTTTAAAAATTACTTGGATACAACCTATCCGGATAGATGGATTGGTCGCCGAAGTCCGATATATTGTCCAACTCACTCGCCAGATCTTACACCCCTTGATTATTTTCTATGGGGCTATGTGAAATCTCAAGTTTCCAAAATGACTCCAGATTTTCTGGACGAACTGCGTGAATGTATTATCGACATATGTGCAGGAATAAACCCTGAATACCCACAAAATGTGGGGGAAGAATTCACTAACAAGGTGTTTATGTGTCAAGAGCTGCAAGGCGGACATTTATAACATCTTTTAAAATGAAAATTTGACGTTTTCCTTTTTTTGTTTGTTTCAGTTTTTTATTATTCGTTTTCTCAGTTTTTTAATATTTGTTACACTGTAAAATATTTATCGTTGCATTTCAGTGCTTCACTTAGTATGGAACATAGATATTTGTTCCGCCATCTTGAATTAGTACCATAATTTTACTAGTTCTTCCCTATACCACAATTAGTTATGGAACACAATTTGAAATCAGTCTATTAAATAATATTTTTAAGCGGAATTTTGAAATATTTTATCAAGCCGCCATCTTGGATTCGTACCAAAACTTTACCTGTGCAAAATTTAAGAATAAATTGGATTTTTAGTAATAAATTTTTAAACATTTCACTATGCCGTCATTTTGTTTTGCCATATTGCATTTTTACCAAAATGTTCCCATGTCATCCCCATATGACCCTTAATTTTTGACCAAGATTTGAAGTCATTCGGTGAAGTAGTTTTTTAGTTACGCCGCGCTCAGACAGACAGATTGACGAAATTGTGAAAATATGTTTTTCAGCATCTAGGGACCTTGAAACGTAAAGATCTGAAAAACTATCGGAGGGTGATTTTTTCATGATTACAATTTTTCCCTTTTACGAGGGAAGTAAAAAATCAATTTATTTTAAATCATGCCCAAAATATAAGTATGGCTCAGGTAGAAACTGGTAAAATATGGTGGTGGTGGTGGAACAAAATGGCGCGCAATAAAAATATTTGAAGACAGTATACTAAATGACTATGTGCGAAACTAAATTGGGTTCTTTATTATTCCTAATGAAAGGGAATATTCATAACAAGGGAAGTTCCAGGTAAAGGAAATTTACCGATTTTTTCTATTTTTGTTGCTTCAGAAATTTAAAATCAACCAATATGTAACGCTGCGTTCGCATTCACTTTATCGTGGTTTTATTATAGAATCACTAGTACTATTAAACATAATAAAGTATTTTAATAACTTGATTTTAATTTAAAATTTTAATCTTCCCCCCAAAAGCTAGCCGCCGCTGGCTCCAAAAACTCTCTGGTCGCAAATCTTTCACAGCGATGTTTGAAGTTGGAATTTTGACGTTCTCTCTCATGTGTTTGTGTCTAATACATGGGCAATGATTGATGCACAACAAACGGGTATTTATAAATGAAAGGTTGTGTCTCCCCTTGTTTACAAGTTTAGGGTATTGTCATTAGTAACCTCAAAAAAATATCCCAAATGTATAATAATGATTCCACTAAAAAACATTATTAGTCATCATTTGGATACTGCTGAACCAAATGCTCTCAAAATCGAGGGTTAAATTAAGAATAAAAAGTTCTTTAAAACTTCCCTTTTCAGAACATGGAGAATTTGCTCATGTCTTATCGTTCCAAATTTCTTTGCAATATACCGAGTATTTCAAGAGTTAGCCGAGGGGCGACAGACTTTGTAATGACTGTGTAATAGGGATTTATAAGATTGATATTATGTAAGACCCTGTTTATTTTAATTTCTTTTTTTTTCAGAATACCACTCTGGGGCGGATGCCTAATTACTATAGTTGACACATTTACCTTTTTATTTTTGGATAAATACGGTTTAAGAAAGTTAGAAATGTTTTTTGCTTTGCTCATTGCGGTGATGGGTGTAACTTTCGGTTACGAATATGTTATAGCACGACCTAGTGCTGCAGATGTAACCAAGGGATTGTTTTATCCATGGTAAGTTCAGAAACTACAACAACGTTTAAGAAACAAAATAAAAGAACCTTTTGGTAAAAGTTTGATAAACACACTCTATTCACTTTGTAATTTAGCCAATGTATTTTACCTAAGAATTCGGTCTTCTATAGGAGAAGGGTGCTTCGTTAGAGACACCTAAGCTTTGTCGAAGTTCCATATCGAGATCATTCTGTCACATTTGGTCCTCTGAAATTGGTGGCTCATCATCTCGTTAAGGCAGTCATAATGCCCACAAATGTGAGACTCTCTACTTCCCGTACACTTCTTTTGAAAGAAAAACGGTCAGTTTATTCATATTGTGACAATTTTAACTTAGTTGGCATAAACACAGATTTTTTTTGCATTTGCATTTTTATTGGAATCATCGCGGTAAGGTATATTGTTTGCAAACGGCAAATTCTATACTTACCGAGGAAGTAAGGAAAGGTAATCTTAATTGACTAGCTAAATAGGAATGTTTTAAATTTCTTGGGGTCTACGTTTATGGCGTAAATTAAAACTTTTTTCACTAACACCAAACTTCTGGAATTTTACTGATTCCATCTTAAGGCTAAAAGTACAAACGTTTGTTCTAGAATGGCAAGTCTTACGTTTTTTAAAAATGCATCTTATTTTACGTTGGCTAATTATTTAAAAATCTGCTTTTGTTTTTTATTTACTGTAATATCTCTTGAACGCCTTAATATTCCTCCCTTAAACTAAAACCCTTAAGGAAAAAATTGATTCTCTGGAAACCGTTTACTCATTTTAACAGGAAAAGTGTTTCTAAAAAGTAACTCAAATTTTGAAAGATAAAGCGCTTGACTTTGTTGGATTAGATTCTATCTTCCAAATTAGCAAATACAATTAATAAATAACTGGGGAAATTGAATATATTTTGGCCCTGTTTAAAAAAATATTTGCACAAGCGTTCAAGCTTCTTTCAAAAATTTTTAGATATTAATTACCTGTAGAACTAATAATGTTTATGTTAAAATATTTCCTACTTTACGCTGTGAATTAGATGTGCAAATATTACATTTACATATTTCAAATAAATTAAATTCGGTTAAACAAGCAAACCAAAAGTAGGTAAATAAACTTCTTTTTGTTTTCAAATTGAATTGACGAGCTCACTAAGAATATTCTAAATATATATATACAGACACCTAGTATGTCTAAATATAAGCAATTATTTTACGTTCGGCCCTGTATCATCTAAATGGTTGATCTTGGTGGAAAGAAGTAAATATTGTGTAAAGGCTGATATAAGATTTAGCGTGATCGGCGTTAAGAACTTTTGAAATTTTTTGGGGTTAAAACAGTTTTCATCAAGCTTCAGTTAGAGACGTGCTTGATTTGGAGATTATATTACGAAAAATATCAAATAAAATTAAATAACTCAACTAATACAGTATTATTGATGAACACGAGGGCTTACACCCTGGGCTTACCTGTTTCGAGTTATTTAACCAATATGTTTTAAACTTTGTGAGCACACATAAAACCAGGTTTAACAAAACTAGGTTTAAATTTGCCGCTGGAAGTTACTGTCATCCAATATTTATTAAAAAAATTTGTTTTCACTAAATATTAATAGAATCTATAGGTCCTTTTAATTTCTCCAATTGATGATAACTCACTCATAATTTAATTATTGGTTTTCAGTTATTCAAATTTCTAGCCTGCACTCAATAATGATGCATTGTGGGCAACATTACTAAAAAAAATTACTAAAATTTCTAGCCACAACTTTAACATCCTTTCGAAAATTACCATGATCGTGCTTCAATGCTGAGCTAATTAATTGGCATCTAATTTAACAATAATCCCAACCTTAAGTTAACATAAATAAATATTTGAAATAGAGTTTAATAATAATATATTAATATCGATAATTATACGAATGCTTCAATATGGTGTTGTTCATGAACTATTACATCTTACACGATAAACATTTCAGGTGTGATAATTGTAATACAGATGTACTTCTGCAAGCCGTGGGTGTGGTAGGAGCCGTTATAATGCCCCACAATCTGTACCTTCATTCTGCCCTAGTGAAATCCAGAAATATCGACAGAAAGAAGCCAGATAAAATTTCGGAAGCCAAACTCTATTATTCCATTGAAAGTGCCGTTGCTTTGCTGTGTAGTTTAGTGATCAATATATTTGTTGTTGCTGTGTTTGCTTATGGTCTCTTCGAAAAGACTAATAATGAATTGGTAAGAATTTTAACCATAAGAGTTTACTAATATAATATAATAAAAAGCTTTATTCGACTTAAGAATATTATGGTAAAAAGTATAATTTTTTTCAGTTAATAGCAGACTTCGGGCATTCAAATCCGCTTAGATTCGTGTTATACCATATTTGTTAAAGTTGTAATATTTTTGCCAAGAATATGTTTTAGTACAGATTAAGTAACGAAAAATTGTTTTTTATTTCAGCTAGAGACTTGTAGCAACCAGAGTACTCAAATGTACGATATTGCTAAAGACGTATTTGAGGTAAGTATTCATAAATGAACATAATAATAATTAATAACACATATGCAACTTGAATAATTTAAACCTGGCCCAAATTAAAGCATTCTTAACTAACATGGCTTTGAGTATTTATTTGCTCCAACATAGATTTTGTTTTTTCTTTTTTCTCAGACCACGGGTTAAAAATAAACGAACAACACACTAGAGGCGATAATTTTAACCTAGCAAAAACAAATAAGAAATAACAGAATATTACTTTCTAAAATGCGTATTGAAAGTATAAATCATTATAAAAATCAAAATGTTAGCTGGTCAAAGGGAAGAGCACGTGCCGCCTTTCCCCCTGGTTACGCTTACCAATTTTGATCTTGTTAGTCTGGGATTTACGTTTGATCCCCTATCGAAGTCGTTATGCCGACTTGGAAACATTTTTAATATTAAAGTCCGGCCCGCTGGCAAGGCCCTGAAGGTTTAAAACACTGAATTCACTGTTACTGTAAAAAGTTAGGGCAAATAAAAATGTTTTCTTTACAAACTTTTATTTAACTTCACTTGTTTGTCTGACTGCTCGGGTTGCGTAAATACCTTCCTTAGCACGATACAGCTAAGCTTGTTTCTGTAATGCTGCAAAAAAAAAATTTAACGCTCTAATAAGCCACTCTTACTTACTTACTTACTACGATACAGCAGTATAGTCTGCTGTACGGCAGTAATCTTTATATTTTATACGTGCAGCGAAACCTCTTTCTGTATTGCGGTAAGCAATGCAACTCCAATAATAGTTCAAGAATCATTACGTGATTTACTATGGTTATTTACATGGATAATATTCATGGATAATATATTGCGCAAAAGAAGGTCATACTTGGAAATTATCAAAATTGACTTACAATATTTGTTTGTTAGATTGATAGGTAGGCAGATAAATAGACAGATAAACAGATTTCGATTTATTTTTTACAAAAATGTAAAAATAATTTACCATAATGACAATATTTAACTCATTCTCTAAACATGGATTGTTTTCATTTCCTTCGTAAAAGGGAAGTATTGTAATTGTGAAATCACCCTCTCTGGTGTTTACCGTTCTTTTGGTGTCATAGCAAAAACGACTTAGCCGATTAATTTCTGGTTAAAGTGTCATGTGGGGATGGAACCGTGAAGTTTTGGTAATAATCCAACATGGGGCAACAAAGTGCGGGCCTAATAAAAAGTAAAAAAGTCGTTGTTAAAAACTACATAATCAATTAATCCGCATGTGCTATGTTCCACTTTTGTAGACAAATCGAATAATTCATTATGAGGGAACTTCAGGGTAATTGGGTAAAACCAATCTGTAGATTTCCTCTAGAATGTTCCCTTTTGTATAAAAAAGCGAAAGAAAAAACAATTTATATATGTTACTATAACGTGCGGCAATGCGTACTGACGAATTTCAATATCTTTTGCCAATATTACTAAATAAAATAAAATTTACGAAAAAATACTAATTTATTAGGACAATAACACAGTTTTAAATAATAATCCCATTTTTAAAAAATCACAATAAGTAAAGGCCTACCTCGCCTATAAATACATTCTCGCAAACGAATTTGAAAATTTCTCACCACTGAATCTAAAATTTGTCTATTTTACCTCTCGTGTAACTTCAATCTTCAACTCAAGAGTCTCAGAACAAATAGTAAACACTATCGATTTTTAACATCCTCATAAAAAAAATGGTGTCTAGTGAGGTTAGGTGACCTTGAGGGCCAATGTTGCTGCGTCGAGGGAAAATTTGTATTAAAATGTTTTTGAGCGACGTACATGGCGTTGTTTCATCCTGTTGAAACCACAAAGCTAAACTTTTATGCATACTTTGTCTCTAAAATGTAAGCCAAGTACTTCACGAAAAAACCGTCTTAAACTTCGGTTAGAAATTTGCAGCGCCTATGATTGTTTGGCTGCAGAGATGGAGTTCTTTCCAAGAATAAACATACTCTTTCAATATTTTCAGGTGTGCGTACAATTTTCGTTGAACCAGGACAATTTGAAGTTACACTTCCATTATTATTAAAACCAGTGTAAAATCGTGTTTCTTGAAGGAATTCTTTCTTGTTTGGGAACAATAAACTGAACACTAAATCTTCCTTGAACTTGTGTTATGAATTCAGATTTAATTTATAGCGTTATTTATTTGACAATTGTTGTTACGTATCCAATTTTTCATTCTGGCGCACATCGTATGACGAATACGTGAATCAATTTTTCTTGATTTTTACTTTGTCACAATTGTTATGCTGACATTTTAATACTTTGCGATATAATGTATTTATCAGCGGAGACATGTTTAGTTCATCATTCATTGTACCATGCTTGTAGCGCAAAATTTTCTTATCCAGTCATCTCACCCAAAATTTACTATGACAACGTATTCAATTTTTTATTTTGGGGCGTATGGTATGATAGTCACTCATATCTTTGCAGTCATATTCTACAATCGGATATTATTCATTACAAACCAATTTAAGTTGTATTAAAAACGCACATGCCTGACTCTGAATTGGCTGCTATGAGATGAGTCTTTGCAGCATAGCATTTGTGCTGAACGACGGAAAATTTTGTTCTGCATTAACGTACTTTTATGCTTGAGAAAGTTTACTGTGTTAACGCAGAATACTTTGTTGTGACTAAGTAAAAAATGCATAACTGGTTAGAGTATTATTACATACATATTATTATATATAATCTTATTGCGTTGGAGAAACAAGCTAAGCTGTATCGTAGTAAGGAATGTATTTACGTGTCTGGTTCGTTGTAAGTCGATTTAAAGCTATTTTTATTTCCGATGACAATACAATATTCTGGCGTCCAAAATAATGAAAAATTATTATGAATATAAAAAACTTCATAAAAAGATACCTTATTTAAATTCTAATTATGAGAATGAGAAATAAATCTGTTAAGTATTGTATAAAAATCGAAGGAAGGTCGCTGACTAGGCAAAAACAAAAACATGCCTCTGACTGCTTTACTAAATATGTATAATATATGTTAAGTAAACAAAACTAAAATACTGCCCTTAATTCGAATTTCATCGTATAGCTAAATACCCACGACCAGTGCAGAGCGGTGGATCAAATCCTCTTTAAAGGTATACTAGCCTACAATATATATAAATATATATATATATATATATATATATATATATATATATATATATATATATATATATATATATATATATATATATATATATATATATATATATATATATATATCTCGTGTTTTCTTGAACCGTTATTGTACAAAAGTGGAAAATTCTTGGGTTTAGGTTTGAATTAAATATCAAAACGTGGTAATATTGTTTTATATACAGTGTGTCTCTTAAATGTTAACGTCTGTATTTTTATAATTTTAGCATCAAAAAATGTTTCTGAAGATGCCCTAAATTACAGGGCGAAACGTCAAATAAATGAAAAATTAAAATTTGGTATTTAGTTCGAACCTAAACCCAAGAATTTTCCACTTTTGTATATATATATATATATATATATATATATATATATATATATATATATATATTGTTTAAAATGTGTTTTTTGAGTGATGTTTTTCAATAATGTTTTTAACCATTTTAAAATTTAAATATTAACTATACATGTTTTTATTGTAGAAAATAAATATCTTGAGAAAGCTAAATATAATGAGCGAAACGTCGATTGAATTATGGTTTTATTTCTCAATGAGTTAACCCATGCCCAAGAAAATAATTAACAACATATTTATATATGGTTAAAGCAAAAAAAAACGAAATATATATATATATATATATATATATATATATAAAATTTCTTGGTTTTAGGTCCGAATAAAATAACAAACTTTTACTTTGTCGTGTATTTGACATTTCGCACTGTTATTTAGGGCATTTTCAGGAAATTCTAGAAATGCTAAAAATATTTAAAATCGAGAAACGAGCATATACTAATATTTATAGTTGAAAAATTGATGTGTAAACGAACATTTATGAGACACACTATATATAAATCACTATTACGATGTTATAACATATTTACGTACATGCCTTGAGATAAGTGGCTTCAAAAACATATAGCTGCTTATTTCAAGGTATGTACTTTTGTAATATTTACAGAAATAGTATCAGATATTAAATAGTAAATATGTTTTATCGTAACAGTGATTTATATACAGGTTCGCTGATATATATGGAAACGGTAGATTATTTCCAAAATTTACAGAGCTAGCAGCAAATGTTAAATACAAAAGTTTTAGGATTTATAAACATTTATTAGTGTAAAGAAAAACTAATTAAGCACAATGAGTCATAAACTAGCGGCAACACTATATATTATATGTTTATCAAATGGGTCTCCTCTTGCTGCTCTAAATATATATTCCTGCATTGATACCTTTATCTTCTAAGACACCCGAAATTTCAGAAAAACCCTGGCATAAAAGGCAATGTACTCCCATCATCTCCACTGTTTAAAGCAGCGCTCTCTGGTTCACTCTAACACATCACGACCTATGGGAGGGTTTTTCTTAAATTTCTCAGGTGTTTTTAAAGATGCAGGTATTAAATAAACTGTAAGATGTCCATCTGAAAGACATATAATATTCGGGGTGTCCCATTTGTTTTTCCGCGATTCTTTGGCCAATGCTGTATAATAAGTTTGCACGTTATAAATGCTGTTTGTGTAATAGAAAATTAGCTTTTGAGGATATAATAAAAATAAACCGACAATTCCTTCTTTTGGCAAGTCCTTCAAAGGTTTTTATATTACGCTAATTTTCAATTAAGGGTGAACTGCACGCAGTATTATGGATCATTTGTAAGCCTTCCGCCGCTGCAATATTATGTTAAAACTATAAGAGATATGTGTTAGCTTCAATGTGATTTTAATAGGGAAATATGTATAGTTGGGCGCTAAATGCGAATTTTTATGAAAAATTCAAATCTAGAGTTACCTATAAAATAGAAGTAGATTGGTCTATTTTCGACCATTTTTTGACCACTTTTTGACGCAAATGCCGTCGCATATAATTTTTTTCCACAAAATGGCTCTTTACCGCCTTGCATTGATCCTTTGTCTACGTAACTGCAAAATTTGAAATGGTAAATCGTACTCATTTTTTGTATCTCTGCAGCGCGTGAACCCTTTTGAACTCATTTTTAAACGAAATGTAATTTAAATTGCCTATACATAACACATTTTTTTGAGGTCGGATGTGCAGGAAGTTTTTTCTAATACGTAGGTACCTTATCATCGTACTTTGAACTTGACTAGACCTTGTCGCTGGTTTTTCACTTTTTGCGTGCAGTTCTCCCTTCATATTTTTTCTGAAGGAGATGAAATAAAACAAAAGCAAAATAGGAACAAAAATGACACTTGAAATAAGAAATATTAATTTAGTATTATTTATGCATGAAATAACACTAAAATAGAAAATAATTTCTTATTATGCAATAGCATGCTGCCGAAGATAATAACCAATTATTTGCCAAGATGAGCAAACTGCTGTGATTTGGATTCGTGCTATTGTATTTTCTAATAAAAATTAAATTAGAGTTATTATTTGACCGTTTCTTATTTTAATTTTAGTGTATATTCTGTGTCAAGGCATATTATATAAGGTTCATTTTATGTTTAAATCCAGTATAATTTAAGCTAGTGCTTATTTTCCAGGCAAATGATGAAGTTGTAGACGCAGATATTTACAAAGGGGGTGTTTTCTTAGGATGTAGTTACGGCATTGCAGCAATGTTTATTTGGGCTATTGGTATCCTGGCTGCGGGACAAAGTTCAACAATGACTGGTACTTATGCGGGGCAATTCGCTATGGAAGGTAAATAAATCCGTACATTATAAATATATTGAAACAACGTGTAACATCAAAAATCAAAAATAAAATTTGCCTTATTAACTTTACCTTAATATATTTGAATGCGGTTTTAAGAATATCGGAGTCTCTTTGTTTTGTTTTTATATTGCCTTATATTTATACTTTTAATTAATGCACAAAAAAGTCTCAGTTTCTATTGCATTATTATTTGGTCTTTTGTTTTTAGTATGTGCGAACAGCGTTCTTGTCCTCTATAGATAAACGTCCTAAATACAATCATTAAAAAATACTAAGGGTTCTTTCTTAGGGCAAGAATTTAATTAAATCAAGAAAGTTTAGTTGACAAATAAAGAAAAGTGAAATTATCATTAGTAGCAGAAAAAATAAAACAATTTTTGAAATAGCCCTGTGATAAAGTCGCGTTATTTTAAAAAATAAATAAGAAAATAAATAAATAAAAAAAATTGTCGCACCTATAAAATTAGTCGAAATATGGAGTGTTTATAATTAAAGTCATTTTAAACTAAATCAAATATTGAATATGTATAAATAAATAATTTGACTCAAATATTCTCCATACTGCATTTAATTACATTTTGTAATCTTTGCGTGTTGCATGTTTGAAATAAAGTTACAACTTTTCTTGATATAACATTATTTACGTAATCTACAAAAAAATATGTCCTTTATAATTGTCCTTCACAAAAAGAAAGTTTTCTTATTCCAGGAAATGGAAATTACAAAATATTTAAAAATTTTATTAGGCCCCCATTTTGTTTAGCCATAATGGATTAGTACTAAAAATTTACCAGTCTATTCCTGTTTAAAACTTGACTTTTGTGGAAAATTTCAAGTCATTTGGATAAGTAATTTTATGGTGCTGAAGTTTTAAACATTTCATTAGGCTGCCATTTCATATATTTACATAGTTTATCTCTTCATCGTACGTTATTTTTTTCGCAAATTCTGTCCGTTTCATTTTTTTTCATTTTGTGAGGCTGTCATTGTTTTTCGCTATATTGGATTTTTACCAAAATGTTACCACTTCATCCCCATTTGACCTTTAATTTCTGATATATAGACAGACTGACGGAAATAGGAGAACATTTTTTTCGGGTTCCAGAGACCTAAGTACGCAAATATCTGCAAAAATCCCGGAGTAATTTTTTCACGATTACAGTACTTCCCTCGTACTAGGGAAATAATAGGAAAAAAGTAGATATGAAAGTTAAACATTGTGGGCCCCAAACCTCCAAGATTTTCTAACAAACTAATCAAACGAGTACCCCAAAAGTAAATTAAAAATCAACATTTGCATTTTCTTAAATATATTTTCTTAAAATGTCGTGAAGGCTTCCTTTCCATGAGAGCAACTTTACTGTGTACAATAGCGCATTCGCAGTTGAAAGTGAGATATCGTTATAAAGGTAATATAAATTTCAAACCGAAGCACTGCACAACCATTTTTTTAGGGTGGAAGCGTCTATTTTGATTTCAGTTAAAAATCAAGTATGTGGAAAGTTTTGGTGGTCCACCCTGTAGGTTAGTCGGTTATTCGATCATTGTCGTTTGTATTTCATTTTTTATTTTTAGTGAGTTATGAATATTTTAAGTATTTTTAAGGTGTCGAAAATGCTTAATATATTTAATATTTCAGGATTTTTGAACTTAAAATGGCCAAAATGGAAGAGAGTTCTTTTCACCAGAAGTATAGCTATGGTACCAACATTTCTAACAGCTTTTTTCAGTTCATTAAGTGAACTAACAAGTTTAAATGACTTTTTGAATGCCGTTATGAGTCTCCAATTACCTTTTGCATTGATCCCCACTATAGCTTTTACCAGTAATCCAAGGATAATGGGAAAATTCGTAAATGGAATGTAAGTAATTATTAAATTTTTTTAAAATTCTATATTGTGCAGTATTGATACGTTTGATTTAAAACGCGATGAAGACTTTTTAAAAGCAAAATTATTTCGTTTAAAAAAAGTACAACTTTGGAATCTACGTATTATGAGTGTTTGGGTTAAGGGTAAAGGAAATAAATTATTTTAAAAACTGTTTAATCAATTTCTTGACGTCTTTGTTCATAAATACGTTATATTTTCGATATTATAGCACGGAAAAGGGCCGAAGGGGCATGGAAATAAGAACAACAAGATCCAAAATTACTCGACCAGTTAGAAAACCGTTCTGACATTTAAAAGATTACTTCTTTCGATTGAAAGATATACATAAAGTCTGTGTGGTGGAAGATTAAAACATTTTTTACGGTGGAGCCTTCTTAATTCTTTATTATTGCTGAAATGATATTTATAATGAAATAAGTAGTAATTTTACGGAAATTAGCTAAACGAGGATTGAATTAAATCTACTTTAGAGCCCTATTTATGTTTAAAATAGTTCAAATATAGCGCGTTTTTTATATTTTTACATTAACTATTGAAAGTCATCGTAGACAAATTAGTCTACATGCTGCAATATTTAATTTTTTAAATATTTTTCAGTAAATATACCGGGTGACCACTGTATAATATATGTCCCCTTTTTTATTTCTTTTTTGAAATAGCAGTTTGAAATTTTGTGAGCATGTATGCATTTGTCAAGTTTTAACCCATAATTGACAATTTTATTTACTTCCGATTTAACCGGAACCATGATTTCTTAACTGAACGGTTTTAATAATCATTTTAAACATTTTTGAAAATGATTTGATAAATAACGTAAATATTTGCATATTTTATTTTAATACACTATTAAGACCGATAATACAAATTTCAATCATTAGAGGAAGCTTCATTTTAAAAATTTTTAGTTTAAGTAAAATCACTATTTATCAAAAAATCAAACAAAAAATATTGTTGCTATTTTTGTTTTAAAAATAAATATGTCCAAAAATTTAAAAAATTGAAAAAAAAATTGTTTAATAATTTTTAAATTTTTTTGGTTCGATTTCAAAAATCTAAAAACTGATATTTATTTTCAATATTAGTTTTCATTTAAAAGTGCATATATGGTGCCATTTCCGGTTTGAACAAAACTGTCAGACTTGGGTTAAAAGTTGACAAAAAGTGTTCCATTCAAGATCACAAAATTTCGAATTGATATTTTAAGAAACAAAGCAAAAAAGGGAGGCATACATTAATACGTGATCACCCGGTATAGTTATCTATTTTTTACAGTGCCAAAAAACTTCTTTATAATTCTAGAAGCAACAAATCCATTCAGTGCTCTTAAAAATTGCATGTGGGCCGTTGTACGGTGGCGTAAAAATTGATAACTTTGCGGCTTAGAGCAGTTTGAAATTTTAAATGAAACATTTTCCTAAAATTGCCACTGATAGCAATAAAAAATTTGACAAATTTCTATAAAAATATTTTACCTTTTTTAATTCCCGACATTGTTTTGCAATACACATCTGCGAACAACTATACTATGATTAAAAAATAATTACCCTGGGAACTTAAATGTATAACTTGAAGTTGTAATGAAACGTTCAGAGAAAGTTTACTAAACTAAAAGGCTGAACATTCTTCCGCTACAGCTAGCATTTTTAAAACATACAAAGGCAAGTAGCACTCTAAAGATAAAATAAATATTTTATAAAGCGGCACGAAAAATTTCTAAAGTCAAGAAACTACAAAATTTTTTCTTCGGATGATGTACGAAATATTAAAAGAACATATAATAACATATATATAACCAATTTTTGTTTGACTTAAGCTGTTTTTTTGTCTTCTTGACTGAAAAATCAAGTCACATACTCTTTACCTAACATTAAGTCCGATCGTAAGGAATCATTATTTTATTTTGGATAAACTAAGTAACAAAATAACAAAAATATAACCAATTAGCTGGCAAATAAATATTCGGACACACTTGATTCTTGTAATTTAAATCGAACATTAATAAGAGGTAAGATCACCTTTTGCGGCAATAACGGGTTGTATGCGTTTTGTTTTTGTGCGGAATCTATTAAAATCTTGCAATATTCAGGAGTAAAAGAATCCCATATTTGCGTAATTTTTGCCTTTAATGTCACAACTATACATTGAGGACAGTTACGCAAAGACACTACAACTTGACCATTTTTTGTTGTTTTCGCAGTGCGGCACTCATCGTCTTGCTGAAAAATGACAGTGTTATTTCTAAAACTTTGTTCTGCTCTTGGAATCAACCATCGTGTTTATATTTGATAGTACTTTTCTGCATTTACAGTACCATCAATGAACTTATATTTAGCATCTCTTTTACTACTCAAATATCCTCCCATCATAATCCCCTGAGAGGAAATTTTACTGTACGCTTTAGACAGAAATGCTTCTGATTTTGTACAAATCGCCCTTTTTGAAAATAACCTACGCAGATATCAATTTCCATTAGTCGCTGAAGACAACATTACTCCACATTTCTGTTGTTCAAAATATATTCAATTTTGCCCAATCCACACGTTTTTTCTTTTGAATATTATTAATTTTTTTGTTTTACCACAATAAATTACAAACTTACCTTATAAAAATAGTAACCAAGCATTCCCTAGAGATATTTTATTTTGTCTGGTGATTCCATTGGGCTTGTATTTCCGTTAGTTCTGCAAATTTTGACCAAAACACGACGGTCTCTCTCAGTGATTCTACGAGGTCGGCCCGAACTTTTACCACGAACATTAGCACTAGCTCTTTTTCCATATTTCTTAATAACATCCCCGACTGTTGATTTTGCAATTTATATATTTAAGTCATTTGAAATTTTTTGTATTAATTTATTTCTGCAGTAGGAAAACATGGTGGATAAAATCTAAGCTGACAGCTGTTGACCCACGCACACTAGATTTATCAGTAAGTGCGTACATAATATTGATTTTAATCTCAATAAAGATTAACGTCCGAATGTATATTTGTCAGCAAATGTGTTATGTTTTTGTTGTTTAGTCTATTCGAAATAAATAGTTATATATACTATAAGGGATGTAAGTAACATTTACCAGTCGAGGACGAGTTTGCGGGGCTGGCAAAAAAGATCGATACTGGTTAATGTACTTACATCCCATATAGTATATAACATTTTTCCCCCTCCCTGTATTGTATGTTTACAAGAAAATGCTGGATATATTTTTGGATTTTCATTATCATTACATTCGATAGCATTCTCATTAAATTATGAAGGCAGCCGTAATCCGTTGCCAGAGCAACATAAACAGTTTTTATTTTATCAACAACGTCAAGTTGACAATTCATAGCGAAAAGTTTGAAGAAGTCAAATTATTTGATTATGTGGGGACAAAATGGATGTTTTAGACATAGAAGAACCAGCGAATACTGCTTGTTTGTCTCTACTACCAGAAAAGTCGAAAAAAAGTTATGAAGCAGCATATAAATCCTTTAAGAATTGGTGCCAAAGCAAGACGGCTACTACAGTCTCAGAAACCTTGTTTTTGGCATATTACCACGAAAACAGTGCTATATTGAAGTTCTCATCAAGCTTATAGTGTGAGTATTCGATGTTGAAGTCCACCCTTTTTATAGAGGAAACTATAGATATTTCTACGTATCCAAAACTTCGAGCATTTTTGAAAAGAAAAAATGATGGTTATAGACCCAAAAAATTGGATGTGTTTAACAGGGAAGATGTGAATAAGTTCATGCTTGAAGCCCCCGATGATATATACTTATTGATGAAGGTATGGTAATGGGAGTTGCTGGAGCGCGCCGTTCTAATGAACTCTGTGAAATGAAAATGGACAATTTGATAATAAGTCAAGAAGTCATAATTGTGACCATTCCTGACTCCAAAAATGGAATGTCACGTACATTTACAGTGACAAAAAGTGACGACACTCAGGTTTGTCATTTCAAAATAATTCAAAAGTGCATTGATACAAGATCCCACATGACGACTATTAATCCGCGCTTCTTAATGCAATATCAAAATGGAGAGTGCTTAAAGCAGCCTGTCGGAAAAAATACGTTTTCGTCAATTCGAAGTAAAATTGCGAAATTTCTAAAGTTTGAGAATTTCAAAATGTGTACTGGACACTCTTTTAGAAGAACGTCGGCAGCTTTATTAACAAATATTGAAGTTGATGTATTAGCTATCAAGCGACATGGTGATTGGAAATCCGCTACTATTGCGGAAAGTTACGTAGCTGAGAGCCTCAATAATAAAAAGGAAGTAGTGAATAAAATTTTATACAATAAGGTCCAGCCAGAAGTCTCTTGCAGTGCTTCAACAGTGACAGAAACAATGGTTAGAAATGAAGGATCTGTGGAGTCAGACAATGTAATACACATCGAGTAGAAACGAGAAAACGTATTTCCAAATTTTGTTAATAATCTGAATAATTGTAATAATTGTACCATTAATATTCATTTCAATTAATATCACCGGATTCTTGACCGAATTTTTGTAATATGTTGATGAAATCAAAAATTAAAGCTACTTTTAATAATTATATTAGTATAATTATATTAATAATCATAAATGAATATTATTTCCCTAGGGATGTAAGTCGACTTACATACTTACAATACAGGGAGGGGGAAAATAATTATTCCTTACGATCGAACTTTATGTTAAGTGAAGAGTATGTAACTTGATTTCTAAGTCAGTAAGACACAAGAAAAAAAAACTATTTAAATCAAACATAGTTAAATATGTTTTTTAACATTTCTTCTATAATTTACTCAGATCTTGCAATTTTTACCAATATAATCGATAATCTTTATAAAGAAAGTGATCAGATCTTTTTAAAAAAATTGCCCGTCAGTACCTCGGTAACAAAAAAAGATTTTTATAGTACTTGAGGCTGAAGTACTTCGATACCTTCCAGTTAGAGGGACTTCCAAATTCATTATACATAGACCGATAATGCAGTAAAGAACTTCTGATATTTGTCAACCCTTTGATGGATTTATGTGGAAACGGAGATTTTTTCACATAGCTTTTATCTAATAAATTTGTCCAGTTTCAAAAAAAAATACCAAGTGATTTATATCTACAACTTAATTTTTTCCACGGATTTCAAATAAAGCCGATCCGCAACCAGTCCGTTTTTTCTATTTCGATTGAAATGAGCTCCTTTGCTCCACGTGTACGTGTTTATCACGAATTCAGTTGACAGCATTTCGCAGCTTGTTTTTCTTTATTTTTAAATATTTCCTGTTAAAGAGTTATATATACATATATATATATATATATATATATATATATATATATATATATATATATATATATGTGACAGTGACCGTCTAAAGTCCGTTCCCCCCTACTAATTTTTGAGCCAACTCGTATATCGCAACGAAATTTGGAGGGCTTAAATAGGAGATGAAAAGCTATATTTTTATGAAAAAATGATAGCTAAAAGTTATAAAATGGCGGCTACGCGCCATCTTGAATTAATATTTTAAATACAACACCCCGCATATTATTCCATTTTCAAAATCTGCTCATTATTCTTAACATTTTTCTTCAATACACTTTATTCCTAAATGTAATTGCTTTCGAAATAATGACGTTTGAAAATTGACATTTTGGTCATTTCAAATTCAATCAAAAATACGATCAAGTTTGCGTTGGAAACAAAATCGTTGTCGCGGTAACATCTTGATAACTAACTGTCAAATAGTCCGTTGAGCATCTTAATTATTTTATGAAAAGTGTGACCATGGCTCGCAGTTTACACGATAAATTTGAAGCAGTTTTGATTTTTGGAGAAGCTGGAAGAAATTTTCATCTAGCAGTCCGTATGTTTAACGATAGATTTCCCGAAAACCCTATTTCGCGGTCATATTTGCGCAAACTTTTAAATAAGCTCCAAGCAACTGGTACGATGAAAGATGCTCCAAGATCAGGAAGACCACCTCTTTCAGAAGAAAAAAAAATTGAAATTGTTGCTGAAATGGTAATTAATCCTACTCAGTCGACGTCTGCAGTTGCTGAATCCTGCGAAGTAAGTTCGAAAAGTGTCCAAAGAGTCCTAAAAAATGAAAAATTTCATCCCTATAAAATGAAAATCCTGCATGCTCTCACGGAGGATGATCCAGACCGGAGGGTTGAATTTTGTGAATGGTTAACAAGAAAAATTGAAGGAGAACGATCCTTCCTAAAACGTGTATGTTTCTCAGATGAATGCACGTTTTTCCTTAATGGAAAAGTCAACAAACAGAACGTACGATACTGAAGCGATACTAATCCGCATATTTTTAGAGAAGGGCATACCCAGTTTCCTGAAAAAGTTAATGTTTGGGCGGGGATTTTGGGCAACCACGTTGTTGGACCGATTTTCATCAGAGGCAATCTTACAGGAGATCTTTACAGAAATCTTTTAGAAACTGAAATTGAACCTCGAATAAGACAAATTGTATTAAACAATCAGGAAGAGTTTGAAAATCGTGAAATCATATTTCAGCAGGACGGAGCACCTCCCCATTTCTATCGCATGGCTAGAGAGTTTCTCGATACAAACTTTCCTGGGCGATGGATAGGTCGCAGGGGAAGTACAGAATGGCCACCAAGATCTCCGGATCTTACCCCTCTAGATTTTTTCCTTTGGGGATATCTGAAGTTAAAAATCTACGCCACTGAATGTCAAACAATAGAAGAGTTGGAACGCAGAATAAGAGAAGCATGTGAAGAAATAGATGAACAGACTTTCATCAACGTGAGAGAAGCTATTCATAATAGGGCACTTTATTGTCAAGATTTAGGAGGGGGCCACATCGAACACTTGATAAAATAATTATTGTTGGGGTTAAATAAGTGTTATTCAAAAATAAAAAAAAATATTTTTTTACCAACTAATTTGTTTTCCTTGTGAATTTACAGAACAAATTCGTAACCTTCAAGATTTTCCGGTAAGTGGTACTGTTTATCCTTAAAATACTGTCTTTACGCCTCTTATTAGTCGAATTCATTAAAAGATTTAACTACAAATTAATTAAAAAATTTAGTTAGCAGAATTTTTTATCGAAAGTGACTAAAACCATTACTTCATTTTAAACCGGATTTTCAATTTTCAAACGTCATTATTTCGAAAACAATTACATTTAGGAATAAAGTGTATTAGAGAAAAATGTTAAGAATAATGAGCAGATTTTGAAAATGGAATAATATGCGGGGTGTTGTATTTAAAATATTAATTCAAGATGGCGCGTAGCCGCCATTTTATAACTTTTAGCTATCATTTTTTCATAAAAAAATAGCTTTTCATCTCCTATTTAAGCCCTCCAAATTTCGTTGCGATATACGAGTTGGCTCAAAAATTAGTAGGGGGGGAACGGACTTTAGACGGTCACTGTATATATATATATATATATATATATATATATATATATATATATATATATATATATATGTTAATTATTTTCTTGGGCATAGGTTAACTAGCTTTTTCAAGATATTTATTTTCTACAATAAAAACATGTATAGTTAGTATTTAAATTGGTTAAAACATTATTGAAAAAACATCACTCAAAAAAACATTACATTTAAAACAAACTATGATCATGAACACAAAAATACATTTAAAACAACATTAATATTATACAGAGTACGTACCTTGGAAACATGTCATGTGTAACGAATGTTTTGCGATTGCAATAATTTCGACACGTCTGGAATTCTGGTAGATAAAAGACACATTTTTTCTTTTTTTTTATATTTACTTAGATTTTTATTGCTGTACCGAGTTTGTACAGGGTTTTATGTATGGAGTAGTTTATTTATTTAAATTAATTTACTTAGATATCAGATTATATTAAATTTTGCTTAAGTTATTGATGTTTTTTTATCGTTGACGGCATCTTTCTCTTTTTTAATTTATATCATTTCTTTTATTGTGAGTTTTCGATAAATAGTTTCTTGCTCTAAAACTTTGGTTTGTTTAAAATCGAATTCATGTTTTTCTGTATGTTCGTGTTTGTGGAGTGCAGTTGATGCATTTTTTGTGTATTTGTGGCCGTTTAATCGACTATCTAAGTATTGTGTTGTCATTCCTATGTACTTTTTTGGGCAATTTAAACATGGAATTGAGTAAACTAGGTTTGATTTCTTTTTTTTTATTACTTTGCTTTTCAAGGGAGTGAAAAGACCGTTTAGTAAATTCTGTGCTTTATGACAGACAGTTATGTCGTGTTTAGACAATATATGATTTATTTTTTCTGATAGACCGTCTGTGTAGGGCATTGCACCGTATTTAGTATAACCACTTCTTTCTTTTGTTGCTTTCTTTAAGTTATTGCAAAAAACATGAGTTCGTTGTTTAAAAACTCGTAGTATGTTTTTTTCCGGATAATGGTTATTTATTAAAATCTCCTTAACCTTCTTTAAAATCTCAGGACGATATTCTGGGGAAGTAAGTGAGATGGCACGATCGGTTAGACCTATAATAACGCTATTCTTTTGATTCTTTAGATGGTTGGACTTAAAGTTTAAGTACCGCCTTGACCATGTTTTTTTTGTATACCACTTGGTTTTTATATTTTGATCTTTCTTGTTTCTAATTAGGGTTAAGTCTAGAAAATTAATTTTGTTTTTGTCTTTAATTTCCATGGTAAATTTTAATTTGGGGTCAAAATTATTGAAAGCATTTAATAGGTCATTAATATGGTTTTTTGAAACGGCAGTTAAACAATCGTCCACAAATCTTTTAAAAAAAGGAAGGTTAAAATCAAGTTCACTTATCACACTCTCCTGCAGATATTTCATAACTAATTGTGCGACAATGGATGAATTATTATTTAGAGTAATGTTAATAGCTTCTATAAATTCTTTTAATGGAAGTGTTGTGTGTCAGATAAAAGTTCATTCGGAATATTTGTATATAGAGAAACAACATCCAGAGATTAGTATATGACTGTCTGGAATGTTTACCTCGTCAATAAATTGTTTAAATTCAAATGAATCTTTAACAAAATAATCATTTTTTCCGGTTATTTTGGACATACAATTAGACAAATATTTCGACAGTTTATAAAAAGGAGATTGGATACATGATACAATGGGCCTTAAAGGTATGTTAGCTTTATGCAACTTAGGAAGACCGTATATTTTGGGTGCTACTGCGTTGTGTATCATTAGGTTTTTTGCTTCTTTATCAGAAATAACTTTTTTATTTAACAATTTTTTTATGAACATGTTATTTTTTGTTTGATAAGAGGTCGTTAAATCACTTTTTAATTTTTTGTAAGTATTTACATCACTAAGCAATTCTTTCAATTCAATTCTAATTTTTGTATCATAGTCGTAAGAGTTCATTATCACAGTTTTATTTGATTTATCAGGTTTAAGGATTTTAATTTGAGGGTTCTCCTTTACGAATTGCTTGGTTTTGTTAATTTTTTTCTGTATGTTTTTTTGAAAGTTTGAATATTTTATTTTTTTATGTTTTATTTTAAGATTATGGTTTGTTACAACGTTTACAACATTGGCGCGAATTGAATCTTTGATTTCATTCGGTTTATCTTGAATTATGCTTTCTACACAGGCGATATATTCAGTGGTTGGTAAATGTTTTTCAGTTGTTATTGGAAGTGAAAAATGATCACCCAAAGCAAGAACTTTAGCAATATCCTGTGGAAGTTCAGTGTCAGATATGTTACTTAGCCATTCGGTTGTATTTATTTTTTTGTCGTTGTGTGGTATATTAGAAATTAAATTTGTAAATTTTGTTTGATTGCGTGTTTTAGTGTACTTAAAAGCTTTTTCATATTTTAAATATTCGAAATTCAGAAATTTAATAAGTTGATTTTCAGGTATAAGATTTTTTAAGTTACTAATTTGATTATTTATTTCGGAATTTAAATGATTTATATTTTTAGTTGTTTCCGTGACTATCAAATTTAAATAATATAACATAAGATAAAAATAATATATATATATATATATATATATATATATATATATATATATATATATATATATATATATATATATATATATATATATATATATATATATATAGGGCGCCAATATATATATAAGTGATTGCGCCAATTTTGACTTTTCTGATGTTAAAATTTTAGAGATGGCATCGAATTACAAAAAAAGTTTATTAAAAAGAATAAAAAAGAACAAAAATTGCATTAATTATAAATCAGATACCAATCATCTAAGCAATATATATTGTCAATCTTTTAAATTTTATGTAACAATACCTTTTAAATGCACACCGTAGAATACTTCACCTCGTACAATATATTAACATCTAGATAAGGCTTGTGTAGCTAATATGTTTTATTCTCCTTTTTTGCAATTCAACTGCTGGGACATGGATATTATCATTAAAAACATCACATTATTTGAACTGTTGTAACATAAAAATGATAAAATTTAAAAATTATTGACTCTACCATCTTGTAAGTAATTTTATGTATTGACTGTGTATATCTAGACAAAATTTTAGTCTTTTGATTGTCATTTTAATGTTAACTATAATTCTAATTGGACGTATTCTTTATAATTTTTGTAGTTACTCCTGATGAAGCTAATAAACATTGGCGAAATATTGAGCACTTAAGATAAAAACAGTTTCTTTTTTTTTGTCCACGGACCGCTATACCCGAAATAAAACTTCTTTATATGTATGTATATATATATATATATATATATATACAGTGTGACAAAAAAGTATGGACTACCTCTAAGAATTTGGTAGTCTGTAGGTTTTATGGAAAATGCTCGAACACGTTAATTTAGTATTTTAGTTTGTCACATTCTGATACCATTTATTTGTCATTTTATTGACATCTGTCAAAAATATGACGTTATCGACATTTTTTTTAAATGGTAACATATGGCTTGTGATACATCATTTGAAATCTATTGTTTCACTCAGTATGTTGCTGGATTTTCGTGCGATTCTATTGTGCTATTTCAAAATAGCGACTGTTCAATTGTACCTGGAACAAAAGTATGGACTACCCCTAATAATTTAGTAGTCTTCAGGTTTTATGGAAAATACTCGAATACGGTAATTTAGTTTTTTAGTTTCTCACATCCTGATAAAATTTATTAGTTTTTTTATTGACATCTGTCAAAAATATGACGTAATCGACATTTTTTTAATTGCAATATAAGGCATGTGGGGGTGTCATTTGAAAGCTCTGGTTTCACTCAGTATGTTCCTAGGTTTTAGTCCCATTCGGTCGTGCCGTTTAAAAATGGCGTTTGCTCAATAATTTGATATTTGTCATATTTTTGACAGATGTCAAATGATATATCACATGACATATGTTGCTTTTTAAAAAAAATCTCGATTACGTCATATTTTTGACAGATGTTAATAAAAAAACAAATCAATTTTGTCAGAATGTACAGACTACCAAATAATTAGGGGTAGTCCATACTTTTTTCCACACTATGTTTATATATTTAAATATTATATATATATATATATATATATATATATATATATATATATATATATATATATATATATATATATATATATATATATATATATATATATATATATATATATATATATATATATATATATATATATATATATATATATATATATATATATATATATATATATATATATATATATATATATATATATATATATATATATATATATATATATATATATATATATATATATATATATATATATATATATATATATATATATATATATATATATATATATATATATATATATATATATATATATATATATATATATATATATATATATATATATATATATATATATATATATATATATATATAGCAGAGTACAAATATTGGGTAAACCGTCTCTGTAAAGGCTGGTTGAAATAAGACTCTTTTCTACTATGTCGAGTTTCTTCTTCAAGGCTACAATTTTAAATCTATGAGATAAACTTACTTGTAAAATCAGTACAGTTAAAATTAAAATATTTTTAAAAACTTTCTGGGCCCTAGCAATTAACATAAATATAAAAAATGTAACAATTTTAGCTGCACTCATTTTACAAGTAAGTTTAGCTCACAGATTTTATAATTAATATTTTTTTTATTTTCCATCAACTCTATATTGCAGCCTTGAAACAGGAAATAGAGATTTCCGAAAGCTCGGCATAGTAGAAAAGAGTCTTCTTTTAACCAGCCCTTATAAAAACCGTTTACCCTATATTTGTATTCTGCTATCTAGCCAATCGGTCAACATTATATTATAATTGTATCTATTTGTATATATATATATATATATATATATATATATATATATATAAATAATTTTTAAACAGATATTTTTTTTTATTTTTAGAGCTTATAAAGTGACATCTATTCTTCTGGCTGCCGCCATCATAGCTATCAACATTTTCTTCGTCGCCAACACTATATCACAAACGGATTTGAATATATATGTTTTGATCCCAATATATATACTGGCGGTAGCGTACTTTGTTTTGGTTGTCTACACAGTGATTCATATGTGCATAAGTTTTGCAGGGGACAAATACAATGACATACCATGGATTCAGAATTATGTTACGGTACCACTGGATGACAGTCATCGAAATTACGTTACATAGATTACATAAACAAATACGATTACGACTGTAAATTTCAGAATAAGAAGTCAAATTGGTGTGTAAAAAGATAACACGAATTGTAACAGAAATTAGGACCTAAGTAGAAAAAGTTTGAGATGCAATCTGTGATGTATATTGGCACTGGCTTAGGAAAGACGACTATAGCACATATTTTTTTATTTTCTTTAACATATTGCATTGTTATTTCTAATGAACTATAGATCATTTAAGATATCCTTCTTCAGGGAGCTAACATTTTTATTCAAAGTAATTTTTTTCAGGTTTTTGGTCCTAGTGATACCAATACATAACAGAAAAAATTCTTGAACCTCATTGTGAATACTAAAATTATTTCTTTCATAATTATTATTATTTATGTTGTGGACATTTTTATTATATTTAAGAGTAATTGCCAAATAATAAATATGTTTCAAACGAATTTAACTTTAATTTTTATAACCAAGTAAATAACCAATTTGGAATAACTGTTAATAACAATAATAATTAAAATACCAATATTACGGATTGTCTAATTAAAATTAGATTCGAATGTGTTTTAGAAAACCTGTGTAGTATTTAGACGAGGTGTTGTTGGAGTACTTGGACTAACTGCCAATAATTTTTCATTATCCCATTTTTAAAAAAAGTTTTTTCTTACATTTGGAAAATTGAGTTGATAAAAATGGGCATCCCGTAACCGTATCTACATAAAGTGCTACATTTTTAATATTCCTAGAAAAGCTATGTGTGGCAGTTAGGACCAACTATATAAAGTTTTGTAATAAAATGTTTCCTAGCATATTTTTAAATATGGGTTTTTCGGATCTCTTCACCTCTAAGATTATTTTATATACATATCAAAATAAGCACAATTAAATCCTTGAAAAACTAAAATCTAACAATCAGGGAAATTGATAACAAAGATAACCATCTGATGCCAATATCCTAGGCACATATTATTAATTTAATGAGCGGTTAGGGATCATGATCAACATTATTCCTTCTTGGACCTACCAGCTAAAATGCAACGATCCTAAAGTGGTGCTCTCAGGGGTTTAACATTCCACCCCGGTTACCTTATCCTGGATAGCGGTCCTGTGGCGGGAAGTCCTGACGCCGATAACAAGGAAATATGGCCCTATTCTCGGACGGTGACGAGCGTTAGTGCCACAGTACCGAAACGTGAAATCTTATTTCTTTTTTTCTTTTTCATTCTACGAATTATTATAAATTTAAAAGAGGAAGAAGCCACAAAACGTACCGAAGATGTTTCATTAGAAGGCACCTCCACATATCCACTTTCATGGGTTCTTGCGGGAATTAGTGGGACCTCCAACCTACCAGGCATCCGTGGCCCTTTCCAAAGAAGAATGGCATCTTCACACCCAGGATACATCAACAAGGAATACTTTCAGCGTGCGTCCGCTGCCGATTTACCAAATTTTTTTAGTGACATTTCGGACCCTCCAGAAGACTCTTTTGAGGAGAGGGTCGATAGCGTATACTTTGAGACCGATTACTCCTACCCCTTACCAGTCAATTCCCGTTCCTAAGCTTTCGATCAGTTCTTGTCCACACTCGTAAATATTGAGACAAGTTTGCCCATGCCAGATACCCGGCTGCTTGACATTAATATGTCCTCCCTATTACCACATTAAGGCCAAGAGAGGGCCAACAATTTTGTCATTCTTCGACACCCTCGAGTAAATGTAGCATACATTTACTGAGGTTATCTTTCTCAATAGCTGCGTTGAAGCAACGCTCTCTATATTTCCATATTATATCTTCATTGTAAGTTATTATATTTTTCATTATGCTACTTTATGTCTTTCGGTGGCATTTTAGTAATTCAGTAATTTTTGCCATATTGTTTAACTAAACCAATACTGACTGACAAATTTCGGTGAGGTGGGAATTCTTAGAACAAGTTTTTGGTTTCCATCCCTCACATCTTTAATACTAAATAATCTCACTACACAGAAAATAATTTACTTACACGAAAGTAGATAAAATTTTGAATTTAAGCCGACTTTGAATGAGTTAGCAATTTAGCGCAAATGAAATGGAAGTAAAATTGCACATCTCTTTCTTTAAAAAAAATAAAATAAAAATGAAAATGAAGAATCATACCAAGCCACAATTAAAAATTTTTCAAATGTGAACAAAAATATTTTTTTTAAAAATGTAATATCCTCTTAATAAAGGTAAATAAATTCATACAAAGTGTTCTGGCAAAATAAGATCTAGTATCTAAGAAACACCTACTAGTTATTTATTCTAATTAGATTTAATTTTAGTTTAGCATTTAAGTTAACTTTGGTCACCATATTGGTCCAATTTCGATTATCTCCAAATATTTCTAGTCCATATTGAAATTTTATGATTAGGAATTTTTATACTTGCATACCTGTAAATATTTGTATAATAAAATATAAACATACCAATCGTTTTTTAATGCTTTTTATTTGTAGCTCTTCTCAACTTTTTCAGCTCGTCATATTTTTTTTCATGCAATAGTATAAAATATATTTGATTTAATCCGAACCAAGAGATTTTCCTCATGAAAACACTTTGATGCAAAGGTAAGAGCTATTTACACATTATCCATCCAAATTAGAAAATCGTACACACCTGCCACCACAGCATATAAGAATATATTTAGAATTATAAGAAGTAGTGTATTGAGAAATTAGGGCAGTTCAGTTAGAGTTAGTCTTTAGGCGTTTGGCCGCCCCAGGCAAATTGTGAAACGGTTACCCCTGCGGGGTATTTCATAGGAAACTTGTATTGATAAAAACAACGTCTTATGGAGGCATTTTATTCTATTGAACAAATAAATATACCAAATGAGGGCAAAAAAGGTAGCTACTGTTATTAAAATATAAGAAATATTTTTTGGTTTTCTTCTCTGCAAAATAATTTGATTATAATCTAAATTATTCGCATCTTTATGACCAATCGATATCAACGCCAAACCGCTTAAATGTTCCTGAGCTATATGCTTGAAACAAAGTAATGTTCAGAAATTTGAACCTCAGAAAAATGTTTTCTTCAGAAGCTATAGAGGTATGTAAGGTCAACATTATTCTTAGAGATATAAAAACGTTGTATCAATTCCGTCGGTCTCTCTGTCAGTTCGCGGTATAACTTAAAACTAGTTAGACGATTGATTTAAAATGTTCGTCAAAAATTAATGGTCATATGGGAATGACCTGCGAATATTTTGGTAAAAATCCATTATGGCTCTCTAAGATAGTGCCCTAGTAAAACGTTAAAAAATTATTACTAAAAAAAACTAGTTATCCAATTTACCTTAAATTTTGCACGAAAATCAAGTGTTATATGAAAGTAAACTGGTAACATTTCGGTATGAATTAGCCTGAAAAAACTAGATTAATTTCAAAATTTGTGCAAGTATTCAGCGAATAGATAGATGTGTCCCTAAATTTAAACACAAAAAAGTAATTTCCTGATATTTTTACACAGAGACTATTAATTGTATTAAAGAAAAAAACAAATTTCACATTAAGTGAAAAAAATACGGTAACATTAATGACTTTCATGAATTTCGAATGCTAGGCGTCGTCGTAGTAAAATTTTAATGCATGCTGATTATAGGGGCCTCGTAACAAATACTGAATAAAGTATTAACACGAAAGTAAAAAAAATTCGGAGTTTTGTTTCTGATTCCAGGCGGGACCCAGATATTCCCAGTGTTATGTCAAATGAAACAATGACAGCCACACATGAGAAACATGTATGTGAGCTATTTGCATCGTACTTTAGCTCTGTTTTTGAACCATATTCGCAAACAAAATGTCTACCGGAATGAGTCCCATAACAATATTAATATACATTCTCTTATGCTCAGTGTGGAGGAGGTTTTGAGGAGGCTGTCCAGTCTAGATGAAAATAAGGAGACGGGGACTGAAGCAATACCGTCTTATTTTGTAAAAAAATGTTTATCCAGTTTGAGTACTCCTCTGTCGTATATTTTCAACATCTCACTTACAAGCGGCCACTACCTTACGCTTTAGAAAACTTCTCATATAGTTCTAATTTATAAAAATACTGGTAACAGGTCATCCGTCTCCAATTATAAGTAAGCTCTGTATATTCAGTGAAATTATGGAAAGTATTATTCATGACCAATTATTTTATACATTTAAAAACATTATAACACCTCGGCAGCATGGGTTCTTCTCAGGGTGCTCTATTGACGCAAACATGTTAATATATCATCAATATCTTTCCACTGTCCGGGGCAATAGTATCCAGCTCGATTCCCTGTACACCGATTTTAGCAAAGCTTTTGACAAAGTAAATCACAATATTCTTATTGCTGTTTGCTCTGATCTCGGTATAGAAGGTAATCTCTTGCGCTAGTGTTCATCATAACTTTTTGGTCGTAAACAAAACATTTTCATTTTTAATAGTCTTTCCAGATCAATTTTAGTCACTTCAGGTGTGCCTCAAGGCTCTCACCTACCTCCCTTCTTTTCTGTCTGTATATAAATAATATTTATAACTGTTTTCGACATTCGAGATTTCTCCTTTACCATGACGATCTAGAGGTTTTTTCTGAGATTCGCTCTGTGGTTGATTGCTTGCGACTGCAGGAATACCTCGACAGAGTTTCGGTTTTCTGTGAAGAGTACAAACTCTTTTTAGATATAAAAAAATGCTCATAAATTTCGTTTACTAAAAATAGACATACCTTTGATTTTAATTATTCAATCAACGATAAAGCTCTAAATCGAGTTACTCAGATTAAGGATTTGGGTGCAAGCTCTTATTTGCTTTTTATAAAGATTATGTAGTTAGTAAATGCTCTCGAATGCTGGGGTTCATGGTGAGAGTTTGCAGAGATTTCAATTCTGAGAAGGCAATAAAACTAATTTATTTTGCTTACGTTCATAGTAAAGTAATTTTGCGTGCGTTATTTGGATTCCTTCCTACGAAAAATATAAAATAAGGCTAGAACGCCTAGAAAACAAATTTATAAGTTTTTTGAATTGGAGAGTGAATGGTATCCTCAATGTGCCTAGTGTTACCTTAGCTAGGCAACAATTTAAACTATCAACTCTAGAAAACCGACAGATTAAATCTCAGCTTATTTTTGTTTTTAAGTTATTCAATAACATATATTATGCACCTGAACTTCTCTCATTGATTTCTTTGCATATTCCCTCTAGATTCACCAGACATCAGTACTTTCTTCGTTTATTTTAGACACATACTAACCTAAGCAGAAATTCTTCTATTTTTAGACTAAGCTCTCTTACTGTCAAAATATTGACTTGTTTTTAATATTATTATATTCTTTCAAAAATTATGTGAATCGTATATTAGCGTAGGTAGCGTACTTAATATTTTAAGCCCATTTTTCGGTTTTATATACGTTTGTTAGGTTTTATTATGGTAGATTTTAACTTAATAAATATTTATATTAAAACGTATCACTATACCATTGTAATTAATTAATGGATACGTTTAGGGTGGCTGCACCTGTCCTAAATGTAGTAAATAAAATAAGTAAAATAAAATAAAAATAAATATATATTCTAGTCCAAGCAACATAATCGTTAAATAATTTTAACTTAATTCACATCGATCCATCCGTATTTTTTTTATTTACACATAAGTGCTATAATATAAAATTTAAAAAACACCGTTTATTATTGTGATAAGTAAAATGGTTAAAAACTGATTTTTTTTTCATTTATGAGTTTATGACCAGCCAGGTAATTACCGAACATCCTGTACACTTATAATGGGCAATATATAAAGAACATCTAAATGTCTAAATCTCAGCAAATAAGGAAATCCTTAAAAATCGATAGTTTGTCAGAAATAAAAGAAAATTACATGTTACGCTGAAAATTTCGAAGTTGAAAATGACCGGCTTTAAGGGGTTGAAACTCAAAAACTGGTCGATGATTTAAGTAAGTAATTTGATATTTTTATTGAAGACATCAATCACCAATTAAAAAAATTGATGTTTCTCATAACGTTTATGGGGACAAAAGAGGCAAATGCCACAACAAAATTTTTTAAACAAAAACCAATTTTCTTGGATTACAATAGTTTTAATATTCTCTGTGAGGGAAAAACCAAGGATTTTTTAATTTTTTTTTCGTAGCGGAACTAGTTATTGCTTTACCCTGAAATGCAAGTAATAGTATGTTAATATATTTACTTTCGGTATTTTGTTGTCCCCAAAAACATCAGCCCCGGGCAGCGCGCTGTCAGGACCGCTCTGCTAATCACGGATTTCATAGTTTCATTAAAGCGCAAGGATATAGGAAACTGACTCATAATCGAATACCATTCCTTGAAAGTGAAGTACGGCAGGCTTAATATTCGACCTGTAATCTATGCAGATTGTATTAAGCTATTAAATGTGGTACATAGTGGGTACATAACTTACCGTAAGGGCAACGACAAATGTTGGGCACTAATGCGTTTTCCTAATTAATGTACCTACTTGCAGTGCCAAAATGGCGGATTTCCGAACACAGTGTTCCCAGACACAGATGGAATTAACACAATTTGAATTTCATCCAACAAAGACAAAGGTCTGTAGTGGTTAAGATTAGATGCATATTCCCGGAACAAATAGGAACAATGCATACATATATCAGTGATAGTAATGTTTAATCTAAAGGAGAATCTAACTTCTAAACCAGAATATTTTTTTAATAAATACTTTTATAACATCTATTTGAATAAGTTCTCTCGATTTTAAAGATTTTTATTAAAAAAGACAAAACAATAAAATATTTTTTTATTCTGATTTATTTGAAATAGAAATGCACCTTAAGGCTTAATAAGAAAAAATGTACTTTATGGCTCAATAATGAATGGACGTTTATAGAGATAATTTGTTAAAATGAAGCCCTGAAAGTTTTTAATTTTTACTTGTTATTTTTTATACGTATACAATTATGAAGTTTCAGTGTTTTTAATATATCAAAACATAAATATTCCGCTTTAATGCCGTTTATTCTAAAAACCTGTTTTTTTTTAAAATTCGTTACTAAATCTATGATAAGATTTATTTCTTAATACCAAAAATTAAAAAAAAAACACTGTTTAAACGGCAATTGTTTATTAAGATGCTGTAAAAAAGAAAAACTAATTTTGATTCGACGTAGACCTAATTAGTTGACTATCAAAAAGCTCGTAGTGTAATTATATTATTTTGCATTATGCCTCGCATTTTTATTCTTTGTGAATTATTTAGCATTAATATTAATAAGAGTAACAATGAGAGGGGGGTTCAGAAGGTGACACTATAAGCTGATTGATGTTCTGCCTAACTATTTCAGTGTCCATTCGAAAAAAACCCATGGACGCTAATGTAGGCTTCCAGGTAAATGCAACCACAAGGTTATTCATCTGTTTCAAATTGATAATAATAATAATAATAATAAATATAAGTCTAACCATCTGGGTACTGCATCCAGCAGTATTGAGGACGCTACGGTAATTTAGTAGTCCGTACTGTCAGCGGCGTCCAGTTGTCCGCTGTCCTAAATACTCAGTATCCCTGCCCTCCCCACACCCTAGCCACCCTAAACCCCCCCCAATCTTTGAAACCGCACGGAGCAACTAACCTCGGTTAAGTTGCCTAGGGAGTGACGCCTCCACGGACCCGAGTTACCTGGACCACCAGGGTCAAATGATGGCACACCCATGAAAATGGAGAAAGCATCGAGCCTCGGAAAAGAGCTGCTGACTGGCGATCGCCAGGTCACCTCTGTAGCCACTGCTGAAGGTGACAGCATGCGGGACGGTGGCTGCGAAAAACTGAACAGGCGGGCCTTTGCCGAAAAAACTGCTACAGCCGAACCTATTCACGAGAATTTCATCAGAGCCGGCACTATTAGAGACGGAAATTGTCTGTTCCGATCAGTTAGCTTGCACATATAAGTCCATCAAAAGAATCATACCAAACTTCGAGAAGACGCAAAACTACGCTACAACAAAACTGGTCGGAACTTCAGATGTTTTCATTATTTCACGACGACGACATGAAGGACTTCGATACTATTATAAGTTTATGAGCAAAACCACTACATACGGAATGAGCCTAGAAATATTTGCTCTCTCGGAAACCCAGAAGCACATCTTCCTTATTTTCTCAAAACCAAGAACAACAAAAACAAAACAGATGTGCATTAAAGAGAGACCAACAATAATAGGCAAACAAACATACATTAAAATGATCTACCTTCTACTAACAGGCGATCCAATGTCGGGACACTTTGCGCTTCTAACACTACAAAACATTAATCCAAACAACAAAGCATCGGGCGAGCAGCGTAACGGTCGAGGACGCTGCGGGAAAAGACAGCTCGACCGAAACGATTACGACCAGGCAAGGGAAAATAGACCCACGGAAAGTGTTTTGCTGGCTAAGCTGGCATCCACGAAGACGGAAAAGGCAGGGCGACGCATGAGCCGCATTATAGAATTGATGGAACCGATCATGCGCTGCCCAAATGGAACACAAATAAATCTGACACAGATGCTAACCAAATACAACAACTTGAGCCCATTACAACAGCAAATATATCGCAACGACTACCTGCAACTACCAAGGCAGGTAAACCAAGGAAGAGGTTAAAATGAACAGATGAAATTAATCGAGCGGTGATGCATTCCTACTACACAGCTACCAAACTTGAGACAATTTCATCAAAATACGGACATAAACTGCATACAATTTTTATAGCACAATATCCAGAATACAAATCACTTATCACAGAACAGAGAGTAATAGATCAAAAAAAGAGTCATCACTAAGACCAGTAAGCTCACCCCACTCGCATTGCAAAACATCAAAGCTATGGTAGCTACTGAACTAAACAATCATCAATCAAACATTGAGGACAGTGGGGCAGATGCCGAACCGATCACACATACAAACCAGCCCAACTTTGTGCAAGAGGATCTGCAACCTCACTCAATGCAAAAATTATCCGTGCATGCCGCAAGACTCCGAAGATACAAAGAATCAAATGAAAGAAAGGACGCTAACAACCTGTTTCGAAGAAGCGAAAAACAGTTCTACCAAAAATCATGAGCAATGAGAAGGCACGAGTAATAGAACCACCGACCAAACAAGAAATCACAGAATACTGGAAAAGTATTTGGTCAGAACCGAAACTACACAATAATAACGCTTTATGGATTAAAGCGGAAGAAGACAGACGCAAGTGCTTGGAGGAACAAGAGCACTTTGCAATGACAACACAAGAAGTTGCAGAAACAATCAAATACACGCATAACTGGAGATGTCCTGGAATAGATAACATTCATAACTTCTGGTACAAACAGTTTTACCTCTGTACATGAAGCTCTCACTCGCCAAATTAATGAAATTATTTTAAAACCTAGCACACTCCCCAGTTTTCTCACCCAAGGAATAACATACCTTAACCCAAGAATTCAGTCAATAAAAACATCAGGCAATTTCCTACGCAAATCATGAGTACGTGGAAAACTAAAATCAACCTGAGAACACAAAAAGAGCACATCGAAACAGAAGAGATCTACATCAGACGAGGTATATTCCAAGTAGATTCACTCAGCGCTTTGTGGTTTTGCCTCTGTCACACAAAATAAACCATCTTTTATACATGGATAACATAAAATTATATGCAAGCACAAAGGCTCAACGTAATTATAGTAGGGGAGCCAGCACTGACTCCAGTGAACGAGATTTATCAAAATTTTAATTTATGCAGTTCGACTTTGGGCTACTCGGGTATGCCAAAATTGGCCGACTGTCTCCGTTTGTCATATTACTTTATACAAGGGCCGTCATTGTGAAGTACTATACAGGGCGTTTCCTAATTGCGTGCCGATGTTAAAGGGGTGTTTTTATGTTTTTGTGTTAATTTTGGAAAAATATGAGTCCTGTAGTTTTTCAAATATTAATTGCAATATTAGATATTTTTTGACACCCGGTATTCAACAGAAAATTAATTATTTTTTAATGATTATTATTGACAGCTACTTTATGAACAATTTTACAAAATATATGAAAAAAAACTAAGCCATTTTTGATGTTGACGGCTGTGATTCTAATGGTTCGATTCCTTCTAAATCGTTGTCTTCCTCTGAAAATGATGAGGTTTCGTCGTCACTACTTGAAGATCCCAGTGTGATAACCAAATCATCAATAACCGTTTCAATTTTTCCACCTACTTCCCAGTATTTATCTTCAATAGAATGATCATGTTTAACATACGATTTCCAATTTTCAGCCGATATTGAGTCAATCGCTTCTAATGTTATTTTATTTAAATCTTTAATTGAAAGTTCACCGGTGTTGTGCTCTAGAATATATTTTTTTACTCCTGCCCATGCAAGTTCAATAGGGTTGAGGTCGCACATGTATGGAGACAGCCTTAAAGGTGTATGACCGAGGTTACGTAAAAGACCGTCAATTTTATACTTTTTTTCTCTAGGCTTGTTGGCTGATTACTTCATATAATTGATATTTTCTTCATGGAGGATCACATACAAGATTGTTCGATTTAAGCCACGATATCATATGAGCTTTTGTAGAGTATTTAGTTGGCACTTTATCTTCTACGTGAGAATGATAAGACGCATTATTCATTACCACGAATGATTTGGGAGGAATGTTAGGTAGAAGCTTCTCGAGCAACCACTTCTCAAAATTATTTCTATTCATCAGTCCATGATAGTCTCCAGTTGTTAGTCCCGAGCGAAAAACTAAAGCAGCACCTGGAACAAATCCGGCTTCTGAACCAGCATGAACTATAATAAAGCGACTACTAGAGCGAATTCCCTGAACAACACCTGTAACACTTTCACTTTGCCAGCATTTGTTCACTGTCATATCATTATCTACCCAGGTTTCGTCTAGATACACAATATTGCATCCTTCTTGCCCATATTGCCTTACAGTTGATAGGTATTTCACCCGCCATTGAAAAATATTTGGTCTCTCAATGAGCAATTTTCGTTTATTTTGGCACTTGCACGAAACAAAACCATTTGATCGTAAAAGCCGATTTAAGGTTTTATATCCGTACGGAAAATCTATTTTGTTCTTTACAGCACGAAGTTGGGGTTTTCAGGTCGGAACCTTCTTCAAGTTTATATAAAAATCCTCTATTGTTCGTCGAATTACTCTAAAATCACCATCGTCAATTTTATCTTTGTATGATAATCGGGGTCTTTTTTTACCAGGAGATTTTAAAGGTGAAGTAGAACATGAGCGATCATTATGTTCTCTTTGAATTTTTCTTACACTACTTTCCGAAACACCAGTGTAAAATGCAGCGCGTTCTGTTCGATTTTGAATTGGAATAGTCAAACTATTATTTTCAACTTCTCCAGTACAGGCCTCTATAATGCTCGCAATAACTTCACGTGCACCGCTTCGAACTGTTTTTCCTCTTTTGCTCGCCATCGTTACTTCGAAATAATAATTCCAATTCAACGCAACGCATTTAAATAGAAATGAAAACAAATGCTCGAAATGTATAGGCGCCACTGGAAATAGCTAGAACCGTCTAGCGGCAAGTGCATAGAGACTCTAGGCACATCCCAATTACAAGTGGACCAGTGCGAATTTTACTAAATCCTCGATTCATTTTTCGTACCGCTTAGCTGGCGTACTTTATAGGTGAAGCGGCAAACTATTACAACAAATAAAGTAACATAAAATTTATTTGCGTACACAAATTTTACTTTTTCGCTTGCTTAAGACTATGAACCTTTATTTTAAAGCCCTCCCGGTTTTCTTTCGTGTCCCGCACTTTACTTCATATAAACAAGGGACAGTGGAAAGACCACCCTACAAGGGAAACAATCAACAATAAAACTATAGATAACTTGCTCAAAGAAGAAACATACAGATACCTAGGCTTCCATCCATTCCACACTCATGTCAAATCAGAGCTCGAGACGGAATTTAAAACCAGACTCACAAAGCTACTGAAAACAAAACTGAATTCCAGAAATCTAACGAAAGCTAATAACACCTTCGCCATACCTATTCTTACGTATTCGTTTGGTATCATTAAATGGATTAAATGGTCACATACAGACACAGAAAACATTCACATTCTCACACGCTCTGAATTCACTAAACACAGGAAGTTACATCCCAACGCATGCAAGAAAAGACTCACCATCGAGAGAAAAGAAGGAGGAGATATAAAATCGCTAAATAAAAAACAAATTTACGAACTTTCACAACAAACAAACTAACCTCCACCAGGCAATAGTGAAGGCAGACACGAATTATACACCGCTCGACTGTCTCAAACGAGCCACGCAGCAGACGTACACAGTCACATTCAATCACGACTAGAAAAGATGAACACTTGGTCTGAAAAAACACTTCACGGAAGACACAGATACCACATAAAGCAAGACCATATACATAAAAAGCTTTCATATACGTGGTTACAAGAAGGGCAGCTGCTCCCCAAAACAGAAGGCTTCCTGCTTGCCATCCAGGACAAAGTCAGAGCAACCAGAAACTACCAAAAGCACATCATCAAGCAAGGACACAACAATTGAAGACGAGAGGTGTAGGAGATGTCACCAGCAGAGAGAAACGATCGATCACATAACGAGTGGATGTAGAATAATGGCCGGAACTGAATACACCGCGAGACCCAACTCAGCAGCGAAGGTCGTTCATCAAGCATTAGCTACAACATACAAACTAACGGAGAACACGGACTCTTACTATCATTACCCCGCAAATAGACCCGATATCACCTTTCAATTCAAAAAAGAGGAAATCACTTATTTAATTGACATAGCTGTTCCCAACGACAACAACAACGAGAACATCCAAGCGAAATACAGTGAGAAGATCGCCAAATACAGACTTGGCAATGGAAGTAAAAAGGCTGTAAAAACAGGAAAGAGTCATCATTGTTCCTCTCGTCATATCAGAACAGGTCTCACCCCAACAACGTTTACACCGCATTTGGCTCAATTCGGACATAATACAGACATTCACAGGAACATCCAAAAATCGGTCATTTTGAAAACATGTAGCATCGTTAGATCATTTCTTAATACACAATAGTTGTTTTTTTTTTCATTTCCATGCACGGCCGACATCACATTGAATTTGAATTAGCCACACATAGATACGAAAGCATCCAACAGGTGGCTGAAGGACGGACAACTATTCCCAGAGTCAGAAGGATTTGTAATGGCAATACAGAACCAAGTTATTAACCCACGAAATTACACTAAATTCATCATCAAAGACCGGTCCGTTGAATCCGATAAGTGTCGAAAATGTAGAATATAACATCTAGCTGCACTTACCTAGCAGACACGGAGAGTAAACAGAATTCAACTTAGAACTATTAATGGGGTACTAACTGGACACTGGCTAGTGAAATATTACCTGCATAAGATTGGACTCGACAACGATCCATACTGTCGGTTTTGTGCTGAGGTAGATGAAACTACCGAGCATCTAGTCTGTCGATGTGACGCTTTAGTCAACACCAGGAACCCGAGCTTGTGGGACGTGCGCGACCTGAAAGGGTCCTTTCCTTTCTAAAAAGGAGTGGGCTCTTGCCCTGACACGCCTACTTGGGGGATACGACCGGGCAATTATCACCGACAGACGAATGACGAATAATCGGCCTGATTTGGTACTGTTAAATGAGGAAACAAAGACAGCTTATTTGGTAGATGTCGGTGTACCCAAAAATAACAACGTGTTGGATAAATATCAAGAGAAAAGAGCCAAGTATGCGGAGCTGGCCATCGAGATATAGCAGATGTGGTGGCTGAATAAGGTTCATGTGATACCGATCATCGTATCATCAACTGGACTAGTTCCAAAAACACTAGAACAGCTCCTAAAAATCATAGGACTGCATACTAAAACCTTCATCGACATCCAGAAGGCAGTCCTGCTCAGTATTTGCCACATAGTGAGAAAATTCTTACAGGACAACACATAGAACTTGGAACCCAACATTTGTTGAGAAATTGATTGTCAATTTCGATAATAATAATAATAATATAATAATAATAATAATACTAAAGAAAAATGGTTAAGTAAAGTGCTACATGGGAAACACCCAACACTAATGTAAACAACCAATAAAGAATCAGTGAATTGTCTTACAAAAGGATAATTGTGAGCGGAAAGGATTCCTCACTTCAATTCAAGATGGTATAGCACCAACAAGAAATTATAGAAAATACATCGAAAAGTCAGGTATTGAAAATTAATGCTGCCGTATGTACCGGTAACTACCAGAAACAAAAGGCATAACAGCAGGATCTCAAGTGCTAGCACTGACACAATCTCACAGCTCAATTTAATAGTAAATGAAAATATTTTATATTTCAAGTACATACCTTCGCCAGTATTGGAAAGCGAGCTTCCGATTATTCTGGGACATTAGCATCAAAACAGATAGGCCAGTAGCAAACAACAGACCAGACATCACTCTGCTAGATAAAAGAATAAGGGTGGCTTACTTCGTTGACATCTCTTATCCATTGAATCACGGATCACAATCCGCAAAAGAAAAAAAATAGCAAATATTATGACCTACGTGAAGAATATAAAAAGATACTACTTCCCTAGTCATGGAGACTGGTCTAGGCCCCTTCAAGGCTAATTTCCTATTTAGAAGAAAAAAAAATAATAAAAATAATGACTAGTGATATGAAAATTAAAGTGCAAATATTGACAAGTTAAAAAAGGTGCACACATTACCAAACATAGTTTAAGAATAAAATTATAATTGTAACTTGTCTACTACACACAACTCATTAGAACAATTAAACTACGTGTTTCTTTGTACATGGTACAATACAATACATTTTTTGAACAACAATAAATAAATACTAACTTGTTTGTCAATTTCAAGAAAGCAATCTCTGTTGGTCATCAAACTGTAGTATTGACTAAGTCATATATGCAGGCATTTGTAAATATATTGCCAATTTTTTTTAAATAACTTTATATTCAATGTTTTAATTGATAGGGGTAGAGGATTATAGAGTTTTATGTCTCAGTTATCAAATCTAGTTAGTCAGGGCAAAACTAGTTTTATACAATTTCTGGTATCATGTGCATGATGATCAGCGATCACCGCATAATTTTCAATATTACGTATTACATACATAATGTTTAACGTTATAAAGAAATGTCCACATAATTCATCTTGATTTATTTTCACAATGCATCTAACTATTGTCTTCTGAATGTTAATTATTATATTCAAATGTAACATCGCAGTTGAGCTCTATGCTAGTATGCTATAGCGTAAAAAAGAATCAAATAATGACTAGTATATAAGAGCATCACTCTGATTCACTGACTCTCTTATTTGTTTTATGGCAAGTATAGCTCTATAGTTTTAAATAATAATAATTTGTCCGATCTACAATAAGCTACCATCAACAATTACATCCATAAAGTTTACACGCGACTTTTCATTAACAACTCTTGAGTCTTTGCATCATTAGAACAAGCCGGTTAGGAATGAACCACCCTTTTGAGACGGTACACCAAATGTAGCATTAACAGCATATAGGATGCTTACGATACTTTCATTTATAGATGCTCTTGGTATGTTATTAATATACATAAGATCTGAGTTTTCGGTTAATAATAATAATACATTTTTATGTACCATTTTACTATATAATATTTACAATAATGAACTATACGTACATTTTTATTAAAAAATATCCTTTAAACGTTCTTTTGAAACCTTAACACATCTATTCACAATTTTGTTTTTTTATTAAATACTTTTTTAAACCATTTTTGCAAATTTTCAAGAAATTAGTTGAGTTTATACTATGATTTAATTTATTATATTTCAGCAATCTTTTATAAAAAACTGACTTATATGTAATATTATTTGACGAACTATTTAGAATTTTTTTTTATTGTTTTTAGTTACATAATTATGATACTCAGAGTTTAGGTTTGAGATCTGAGAAAGATAAATACTAGAAATAAAATAAGACGTTTAACATTAAGCCACTTTATTTTTTTACATTTTTATTATACACATCGCCTTATTCTGTAATATTTACAAATTGTTTGTAACAGCCTCCTCTGTCATTTACAAAATAGCTGAAGAGTATAGAAAATGTGGCAATATTAAAGTATTGTAAACTATTTTTTTAGAATAAAATTGTACATTTTTAATTTTTTCATATTTAATATTAAATTTAATTTTGAATCTAAAAATAAACCTATATATTTAAAAAAATTACAACTGCCAACTTATCGCCATGTACGAAAAAAATGATATTTTTTTATGGGTTTAACCCCAAAAACATACATTTAATTTTAGAAAAATTTAACTTTAATTTATTAACTTCAAACCAATTTGACAAAATTTTTAGTTCTAAATTTAGTACATTTAAAGGTTCTAAATCATTCTTACCCTTTATATCATTCAAATTATCATCAACAAGCAACTGAACTTTACAATTTTGCAAAACTAATATGAAGAATAAAAAATAAGGGACCAAACATACTTCCTTGTGAGACTCCAATATTATTTATTTCTTGATTTGAAAAAACATTTGCAAGTTCCCCTTCTTCCAAGTTTCTCCAAAATTCAATGACTTATTGTTCTGCTATTTCTGTAGAATATTTTTTTCTAAAACCAGGTTGAAATTGACTCAAACTTTTCATTCCAAAAATTTAAATATTGTTCCTATACTGAATTTTTCTGCATCCCATAAAACTTTAATAGGTCTCACTTCGTTCCAATTTTTCGTGTTTTTGATTTTTGGTACAGGTGAGAGCTTCGGTCAGGTTCGATGTTTCCGATGTTAAAGAATCTTGATCAGAAATCAAAATAGCTCTTAAGACTAGTGAGTTAATAACCGATTTCTTTTGTGCTGGATGGTGATGAGAATTTGCGTTTAAGTATCTATTTGTATGCCTCGGTTTTCTATACACCGAATGTCCTAATGTACCATTTTCCTTCCTTTGAACACATACATCTAGAAAGGGAATTGTTCCATTAGATTCAATTTCCATCGTGAATTTTATATTATAATGTTGCTGATTAAGGTGGTCCAGAAATATGAGGAGATTATCCTGTCCATGAGGCCAAACAACAAAAGTATCATCAACATATCTAAACCAGTGCTTCGGTTTTAGTGGAGCGGATGTTAGAGCAATATCCTCAAAGGCTTCCATAAAGATATTCGCTACACAGGTAATAGAGGAGATCCCATAGCTGCCCCTGAAGTTTGTTCATAAAAAGTTCCTTGAAAAATGAAATAAGTAGATGTAAGACAAGCTTCCACTAGGTCTATTAAGTTCTTATCAAGATTATTGTTACCCAGTATATCTAATATAATGGAAATTGAGTCGTTGACAGGAACATTTGTGTAAAGTGATTCTACATCGAAACTGACCAAAATATCTTCGGGATCCAACTGGATTGTCTTGAGTTTTTCTACGAAATGTGCAGAGTTTTTAATAAAAGAATTTGTTTGTTTAGTAAATGGATTAAGAAAATTTGAAAGATATTTACCTAGTCTGTATGTGGGCGAGTCTATTGCACTGACGATCGGTCGAAGTGGTACGTTGTCCTTGTGTATCTTCGGAAGACCGTAGAACCTGGGAGTCTTGGAGCTGCTTGGTTTTAATGATTTGATCAACACATCCAGTCTACCACCAGCGGAGAAAAAATCATTAAAACCAAGCAGCTCCAAGACTCCTAGGTCATACGGCCTTCCGAAGATACACAAGGACAACAAAAAGATTTCAATAGAGATACGGGTTACGGTCTACATTACACGTGGAAACCGATCTTAACACAGGGTCACGGTTCGGCGAGCACAAGTCGAGTATAAAAGCCCGCCTGATTCTCTTCGAGCTCATTCAGTGTTCAGATCTCGTGAAGTAAAAATCCCTGAAGATGCCTCGTGCAACCGAAGACGAAACGTAGGATAGTAATTCCAATTTGACACGGTCTAATCCCAAGAACCATGATTTCTTAATAGACACATAGTAGTTGTATAAATACTTTCATCCTATCATTTTTTTCATATCTAGGTTACATGTCAAACAAACATATTTTAAAATTTTGAAATCAACTACTTTCTATTATTTAATGATTCTCTCTTACGATCGGCGCACTGATAAGTCCCGATAGGATGAAAGTATTTGTACAACTACTATGTCTCTATAAAAACTTGAGGTAAATGACATAATTTCTTATGCTTGCTTAAATAATTTTGTTTTATTATGTATCGAAACAGTCTACATGTTGAGATATGTAATTTTATTAAATATTTGCTTCAATCAATTTAAAGTTAAATATTTTTATTCAGTTGCGAAAAAGCCAAAAAAGATTTTTGTTTGTCAATCTAAACGCAACAAATAATATGAACACATTTAAAAAAGAATTTATTTTCTTTTATTTTTGGACATTCATTTTCATTTACATAACACTCTCAAGTGTAGTACTATTTCTTGAGATAAGAATTTTTTTCTTTAACCTGATTAAAACAAAATTCCATATTATTCAAAGTATGCTGCGATCAACGACTTTTCCTTGGACACAAAATGTCATATTGGCAATTAAAAAATCCTTGTATGTTTTAATTAAAACTTTTTCCTCCACATTGACGTTGGCTAACTTGCTTGCAGTGTATAGTTTTTTTAATTGCTACTCATTATATTTCGTTTTTAATTCAATTCTTCAATTTTTTTTTAAAAACTTCAAATTTTATTCGAATGGTGTGTGATTAATAAAATATGTTTGTCAATCTATACGCAACAAATAATCTGAACACATTTGAAAATATTCAGTGTTATATTTCAGATTCACTTCCGATCAATTTGGACATTTTACGTGTTAATTCGTTGTGAAGCATGATGAATCAATATGAGCCTTATTACATTTCATGCAAACGCTTTGTAGAATTTCTTGCTGATGAACCTGTACAATAGTAGCATCAGAGTATATCCATATGTTCAAATACTGAACATATTGAGAATCCTGCAAATAGCTATCTTTCTTCATAATTTTTAAAAATTTCACAGTCACCCTCTAGTACAACCATAAAGTTTGTTTTCATTTTCATCATTATTATAAGTTTTAATTCCAGATTTTGTATATTTGTTTTTAAATTGGTTTCATCCGTTTCATCTTGTATACCAATTATTTTAATCTAGGGTTTCTTTTTTCTGGAATCACAACATTGTATTTTTTCCAAGCTCTGTTTTTTGAAGTTTTTGGTTGGTATTATGTCCAATTTTGACCAAACTCTCTTTTTTATTAACTTTGAATTTGGCTGGATTAATATATTTTTTTCAAGTCATTTCTAGTAATTTTATTTCCTTGAACAAAATTTGGTTTAATAGTTAGTTTTAGTTAAGACAAATTTTTTCTCTTTCAATAATTCAATTTTTTTTGCATAGTTGGTTAATGACTTGATTTTTTGCAATAATAATTGCACTTATTATTTTAAAATATAAAGTATTTCCTGTTCTTTTTTACTTCCCTTGTTAAATGGATGTATTGCAATCGTAAAAAAATCACTCTCCGAGATTTCTTCAAATTTTTACTTTTCAGGGTCCCTAGATGCCTTCGGTCTGCCTGTCTGTTCTCAGCATAGCTACAAAACTACTTACCCGATTGACTCAAAAATTAAGTGTCATATGAGGATGACATGGTAAAATTTTCGTAAAAATTCAATATGGCAAACAAAATGGCGACCTAGTGAATTGTTAAAAAAAATTATTACTAAAAAACTAGTAAAGTTTTGGTAAGAATCCAAGATAAAGGAACAAAATGGCGGCTTATCAAAAAAAAAATAAAAATTCAGCCTGAAAAACTACTTAATGGACTGATTTTAATTTTGTATGTCATAACTAATTATGGTATAGAGTAGAACTAGTGAAACTGTGGTACTAATTCAAGATGGCGCCCAATAAAATATTTATAATCGCGAAAAAAATTACTCCCTCAGGTTTTATATATTTTCAGGTTTTAGCGTCCCTACATGCCAATAAATACGTTTTATCAACTCCGTCGGCCCGTCTGTCGGTTTGTCTGTCTCTCCGTCAGTTCGCAGCATGGCATAAAAACTACTCATCAGATTACCTTCAAATTTTAGTCAAAAATTAAGGCTCATAGCGGGACAGTCTTGTAATATTTTGGTCAAAATCCAATATGCCGGACAAAGATAGTGAAGCTTCAAAAAAATTGTTACTAAATAAACTATATTTAAAAAATCGGCCTGAAAAAACTACGTATTAGATTAATTTTAAATTTTTTTTGTTGTGGTGCAAATTCAAGATGGCGGTCCAAATAATTTTTACTTCCCTCGTAAAAGGGAAGTACTTCAAACCGTGAAAAAATCACACTCCGAGATTTTTTCAGATCTTTAAGTTTCAGGGTCCCTAGATGCCAATGTTTCCTCTATTTCGTCTAGCCAAAAAGCCTCACCATACCCGATTGATTTTAAATTTTGGTAAAAAATATAGGGTCTTATTGGGATAACAGCCTGATAAAAATCCAATATTGCAAAACAAAATGGCGGCCTAGTGAAATGTTAAAATAGTTATTACTAAAAACTACTTATCCAATTTACCTCAAATTTTGCAAAAAAATAAAGTATTATGTAGAAACCAACTCGTAAAATTTTGGTACAAATTCAAAATTGCGGCTTAATAACATTTTTAAAAATTCAGCCTGAAAAAACTACTTAATAGACTGATTTCAAATTGTGTGCCATAACTATTTGTGGGATAGATAAGAATTAGTAAAACTGTAGTACTAATTTAACATGGGCGAACAAAATGGCGGCAAAATAAAATATTTATAATTGTAAAAAAATCATCGGTCCGTGTGCCTGTCTGTCAGTTCGCAGCATAGCATAAACATTACTCATCAGAGTGACTTTAAATTTTAGCCAAAAATTACGGGTCATATGGGGATGATCTGGTAATATTTTGGTAAAAATTGAATATGCCGGAACAAGATGGCGGCATAGAGAAATATTTAAAAAAATAATACTAAAAAACCTAATTATCCAATTTTCTAAAATTTTGCACAAAAAACAAGTGTTACATAGGAATAAACTGGTAACATGTTGATATAAATAAAAGATAGCAAAACAAAATAGTGGCCTAATAAAATATATAAAAACTCGGCCTGAAAACTACTCATTAGATTAATGTCAAAATGTATACAAGCATTAAGTGTGATATAGAGATAAACTGGTAAACTTGTGATACGAACTCAAGACGGCGGAAAAAAATGGCGGTCAAATAATTTAAAAAAAAATCAACGTAAAAAATCCTATTTAATTGAATGTGATATGGGGATAAACTGACACGAATTCAACAGGCCGTAACAAAATGGCGGTGTGTGTCAATGAATAATACATATTGAATTTGTTTTAAATTATGCCCAAAAATGAAGTATGGCATAGGTAGAAACTGGTAAAATATTGGTAGGAATCCAATATGATTGAACAAAATGGCGCTCAATTAAAATGTTTGAAAAGATAGCATATATGTGTTATCAAATGACTGTGTACTGAACTAAATTGGATCGCACTTCATTATTCCTAATAAAAGGAAAGATTCATAACGAGGGAAGTTCGGGGTAAAGAAAATTTATCGTTTATTTGGTTAAATTGTCAATGATATTATAAATTACAATGAATTACTCTTCAACAGCCAAACTGTTGTTTTTCTCTTTTCTTTTCTTTCTTGACTGGCTCTTAGACAAGTGTTCAAAATAATTATCAAGTTGAAATTGCTTTCTTTTTGTAATGAAAAGTCAGTGTCTAATTTTACCTAAGCGTTCCAGACAAAAATTTCTAAAAATTTAGGTTTATTTATAATTTAATCACCATATTTATTCGTCATTTAATCACCATATACTGTATTTGATACTGTTAGAAATCACATAGGTTCCTATTTTTTTTAGTCAAATTGTAATTCACTTTAACCCATATACATTCTATATCTACGTCCCTTGTGAATGATCCTGAGTAAACTGAACCATATAAAGTATTTTTAACAACATCTAAATCACTCTAGAAAAAAAGCTATCAAAACAGTCGAAGCAAACAGCATATAACTTTATTCTTTGGCACAATATAACTAATCACCGAATCTCTAAAATGCTAAGCAAAAATGTGCTGAGCGAAGTAAAAGTTGAAACTACAGATAACATTTAATCTGACTTAGGTTTACGTAAATCTAAATAACAAAACTATGCCTATAAATGTTAATTTAATTTAAAGAAGAACTTGTTATAATCTTCAAAACCAAACTGTGATCATCAAGCTTTGGACCTTAATGAATCACAAAATAGAAAAAAAGAACTTTTCTTAAAACAATAAGCGTAATATTAACTTGTTTAAAATAGAAAATATTTGGGCACTTTTCTTGCTAATTATTATTCTAGAAGTGTATTCGTGTTGGTTAAGTACAAACACAAGCTGTCCCCTTTTAACCGACCTTACTGTCACCGCTTTATGAAATTGTGGGTAATCAATTTCTTTCATATTCGGGATTTGTGAATAAACAAAATATAGTAGAGGGGATTGGGGGGTTAGTCTCGCTCCCCCAACCACTTTTTTCATTGGTCTCCCACTTCCCGCGCCTGTCCCTGCCACGCCTACTTGACTCTGCATGATTCTGATTGGTCTTCCCCACTCTTACGTGTGCATCCGGAGGGAGATGTTTTATTTAAGCGCTAGCAGCCAACCTAACAGATCAATTCATTTTCATCTCTTAAATTTAGTCAGATGGGTTCGTTGAATACAGTACCTACCGAAGATATTATTGAACGTGTTGGTGAAGTTATTTGTTTAGCACTAACGGCGCCATTGTGGGACATTCCGGTGGGTGATCTAAAATATATTCCTCTTAATTACTTAAGAAGATTTGTAGAGTCAGTGGAGTTGTTACAAATTTCGGAAAAGCTACCAGAACGCTATAGACGTGACAAGAAATTACAGCTAAATTTACCGTGTTATACTCATCATAACCAAGAGGGTGACTGTATAGATGGACCACCGCGATCTATAAAAAGGTGTTGTGGTCATGTGCAAGTTAGTGAAAGCTGTTAAAAAGTTAAGTAAAGAATTCTACTTGTTATCATTTTCTTATTGTCAGGATTCTATGCAAAGCAGACCACAATGGTGACATTATTACGAGAAACTATCGAATGAGTATGCGAGTGCTGCATCTGCATGTGACAAATATTGTGAAAGATTAGATTTAATACAACTTATTCATGACATAAGGGGATTGAGATTTGGTTATCATCTTCTTAAATTGAAAAAATATATTGAAGATCCCGTTCTAGTGAAAGAGATTTTAAAAGAGGAAGAACTTTTAGTGTAATCATGGAGGAAGTTGTTAGAGAAATGTATGAAGAATTCATAATGTCTAAAGCTTGCTCTGAGTTTTTTGCGTTTGACGGACAAAGCAGTGAAGCTCAAAACATTACTGTTTATTTGCACTATATGGAACATGCAGAATTATGTGAACTAGCTGCTAAGGCATGTATAGATTTTCTTAAAAGTAAAAATGAAAGAAAATTTATACATGATTTAAAACAATTAGAGTTAAGCGAACATATATTATGTATAAAGGAATATTTAACCAATAAAACAAATATATTTTAAAACGAATCGTTTTATTTCATAAAAAAATAGTTATACAAATGAAAAACATTTGCTAATGCACAAAAACATGGATTTTTCTGATGATAAAAGCAGCATGGTTCCAATTTCTGTAAAGCTGGCTGTTCATCAAATTCAATAACTGGTTTTTGAGAATATTTTCTGACAAACTCCGCCGTTTCTTCACCCTTAACATAGATAAAGTCGACTTTTTCGGTTAAATTTCTGATAACATCTCGACATCTATGATAAGGAGTAAATCCTTCATCCCAATCGATACAATGATGATTGTTCAATAGCCAAATAGCGTTGCTGTATAGTTTTGATGGTAAATGATTCATAGGAAAAGGCGCTTTAAATATGTGGTGGCTGATTTTAAACCCATCGTATGCTGCCAATTCTTTAACAATTAACTTATTGTTCTCCACTTTAAATCCTTGTATATCTACAATTACTTTCATATCTTTAAATAGTGAAATTTTTTTACCATTTCAAATTTTAATTGGTATTCTTCTATCTGTTTCTTTAACTCTTGTAATTTGTGTTGAAAAATGATTAACCCATGCATATAATTCATAATGAAAGAAATTTCTTTGTGTCATGCTATAAATATTAAAACTGACGCATGCGTATTAAAGTTGTTTAACTATTTTTGTTAGAGGATTATAGCTAAATATTTTATCGTGGAGGATGAGACAATAAACAGAGGTATTTTTTTGAATATTTTCATTTGTTTCAAATTCAACTCTTATAACTACAGAACAACTTTGAAGCGATTCCTTCTGATGAGAGCAATCAATGTGTGAAATAGGCGAAGTTGTCTTAATTTTTTCAGGCGCAAAAATTGGTTCACTTGTCAATCCATAGTAAGAATTTCTAAAATTGGCAAACATTTCATATAGAGCAGAAAATTTGTTTCCTTAAAATTTAAATATAAATCGTGATATGGATATCTCTCAGAATTTAAAGAAATTCTTATGTTTGTTAGGTCAACGTTATCAAATTGACTCATGTCCTTTTTTAATTTTTCTTTTCGATCTACTTGGAAGCCAATAACAGCATGACGGGGCGTCTCCAGTTTACTAGTTGTTTTTACTGGCCATGTATGACGCGTTGCTTCAGGTAATTCGGAATATTCAAAACATTCCCAGCTTCGAAATCCTAACAATATTTCCTTGTTTGTTTCTAATATTTTCGTTAAGGCAAGTTGTTGAGGAATATCTACCTCGATATGTGGCACTTTCCAATACAATTTTTCAATCGTGACTTTTGGAGTAGGAAGTTCTAATGTTTTGGGTTCCATATCATCTATAAAGAGCACAGCATCTAAATCATTACTTGCTCTGATGAGTACTAATTCTTGCTTCATATTTAAAATAATTTTTTTATAATCCTCGAAGAATCCAAGTAGCATCTTTAGGGGTATCGATACATTAAATTTACCTTTATTATCTACCAAAATTCTGTCTGCTTCATTTCTGTTGGGAAACCACCCAGCATTGTAAAGCTTTACGCTTTCATTGTTATTAAAAGATAAATATCCTTTGAGTGTTGATGTTAAACCAACATTTCTTACAGAGTCTACAGTTACTCCATTTAATTCATAACGTATTTCTCGAAACAAAAACGCAATATCATTGTTGACAAATCTTAATTTTTCTGTATATTTTCCTTCTTGATTAGCGAGATTTCCTTCTATATATAGAATACTTTCTGAAGGTAATGTGTATGTGTCTAATTCTTGGATTGGAATACGTATTTCATCATTATAATCAAATTTTGAAGAAATGAATGGTTGATAGGTATGTAATTCGGAGCCAATTACAGAGTTGTCAACATATAGACTTTCATTAACGTTTAAAATATCCATTATTAAAAACTTTAAAACCCAACGATTTCAGAAACTGATGGTTTTTTGTTGTTAACCGTTTGATGTTTTTGGAACTACTAACTTTGTGGTTAAGTTTTTCTTTTTTATAAGATTTACTTACGGTAATAGGTTCAAATTTAGATACAAATGGTCTATTATATCTAATAACCATTGTTGTTAGTTTTTAAATGTAATCTTACGGTAATGGTTTCGTTTCTGAAATTTATAAGGTGACCGTCTTGATCAATTATTTTTACAGTAATGTTGTTGATTGTTTGAACGCTAATTGGAAAGTATAATATAGGTAATGGTGATTCCACTATTTTATACCCTGGTGGTACCGTTGGAAAAAATTGGTGAATTATGGGAACTGGTTTGCCATTGTTAAATGAACCTACACAAATGTTACAATCAATACAAATAGCATTAACCTTGGAAATATTTACAACATTGTCAGATTCACTCCATTCATGAGGCTTAATTTTCCGTTTATTAAAACCTAAAAGGTTTCCTATTGAATCATCTTTTGTGAAATCAATTTCTTTACTGCATTTTAGGGTATTGAGATTTGTCGTTAATCTAAACGAAGAGGGTTCTATAGTAAAAATTTCATGCAGTTTGTTATTTATCAATGTACTTAAGTCTTTTATGTCATAAGTTCCATCCGGAATAACAATCACTTTACCATCTACGTAAATTTTATTGTTTCCATCCTCTATATTAGGGATACTCATAAATGACTCAAAATCAGCTAAACCTAATAAATATTGCTTGTCGTCATCCAAATAGATGGGAGGATTAAAATCAGATGATAAAATAGAAGAATTCCCTGTAAGCGTAAATGTTGTAGACATTCTGTTAATTTTTAAGAAATGCCGTAATAATTTATTTCATGTGCTTATATAGAAAACTAAGAGCTAGCTGTCCACAATTATAGTTATTAAATTTTTGTTTGACCTCATAGGTGTAATATATATTTACACCCTTACTTGTATTAAAATATTGGATCAACTCAAGAGGTGGTTTGAGATTACCATAACTATCAAAATACACGACATCTTTTTGCTTTTTTATGTAAGCTACCCAATGAGAACCATCATTTTTTTCACTATCCAAATTAACAATACCAGTTTCTTTTTGTCTAATTTTTCGCGGGAGATTATCACGCATAAAAACAACTCTAAAGTTAGGTATCTCTAAAATGTTTGCATATTTTATTATATCAATATTTGTTAAAGCTCTTTGCGGAAACTTTATTTGAGCTTTTTTTTTAATGTTTTTTTTTACGGAGCTCCCTTTATAGGGCTTAATGAACAATCCTTTTCCTCTTCTATATGGCTTTACAAATAGACCTTTTCCGGCTGTAACGTTTTCCATGGCTTTGTTATGACGTTGAGTTTCTTCAAGCAATTGTCTTGATGCTTTTACATCATTAACAGCTTTAGCAATTCCGGCTGCACCACCTCCCAATGCACCGAGGGCACCCAAAATTGGAAGCAAAAGAGGTAAAAATCCACCAATTTTTTTTGGAGTTTTTATAACGCGTTTTTTTATCCTGAGTTTTCGTTTGGATGTCTTAACACCCATACCAAACTTTTTTTTTCCTTTCATAATACCTGTAACCATCAAAGCTGCAGTTTTTTCACCCAGCGATGAATCCTTAGCCTTTACTCTTTGCCAAGACTTATCTGCTAAAATCTTATCTGCTTCGTGTCTGTTTGATAAATTGTTAGATTGCGAGTACGCTATGTCATGATCTTTACAAACATCGTCTAAAGGATTTATGCCACTATCCCCCTACTTAATCTTTTTTCCAACTTTGTTCCCGGACCGCAATAGTTATAACCAGGAATGTGTAGTTCAACAGGTAGACTATTAATAAGTGTATTTACTAAACCCGTACCTTTCTTCTTGCTCTTCTTATTGGATGTAATCGAGTAAGGGTTGTGTATGATCATTTTATAGTTTTTGTAAACTGAGTCGATAGAGCTGCTCGTCTTCTATAAATAGTAAAACGGGCAGCAAACTGACTTGGCTGTTTTTTTTTTATAAATACATATTATTTAGAATGTTATGTCAGTTATTGCTGACGATGTGGATTGAAAAGCAAGCTTTTTCTTTACCTATTAAAAACCGTGATGAAAAAATCTTAAACAAACCATTTAGAAAACATGGCGATCTCTTTGGTGGTGAATCAAAGAGATGTCTTGTTGTAGGAGCATCAGGGGTTGGCAAAACGAACTCCATTCTCACATTACTTGATTATCCAAACGGAATAAGATTCGAAAATATTTATTTATACTCAAAATTGTTACATCAACCCAAGTATGAGTATTTAAGAAATTTGCTAAAACCTATTAAAGAGATTGGTTATTTTGAATATGACAATGATGAAAATAGTATATCCCCTCACGATATTAAACCAAATTCTGTTATTATATTTGATGACATTCCATGTCAGAATCAAACTGTTATAAGGGACTATTTTACATTTGAGAGACATAAAAATACGGATTGTTTTTTCATTTTTCAAGGTTATTCATCAATTCTCAAGAGGCTCATACGTGAAAATGCAAATCTCTTAATTTTATTTAAACAGGACCTAACTAGTTTAAAACACATATATAATGACTTGCATGATGGATATGACATTTGAGAAATTTAAAGCTCTCTGTGAACACTGTTGGAAAGAAGACTACGGTTTCGTTGTAATCGATAAGGACTGTCCCTTAAATTCTGGCAGATATAAAAGTAGGTTCGATTCATTCATACACTTATAAACATGGATAAACGACTAGCAAGAGAGTTAGTTAAATCAAGAAGAGCAGTAAAACAAAAATATCAAGCATTAAAGTCAGAAGCCTCAATGACTCAAAGCCAATTAGAAAAAACGTATCAACCGATAACACAACCACTACAGCAATTAATTTCAAATATTGCAAAAACGGAACCAACTGACATAAAAGAAGAACCTCATACTTTTAAGGAATTTTATAGTACTTCTACTCCAACAAGGACAGCTAAGAGAAAAACCGGGAAAACTCCCGTTTTACCCACTGAGTTACCATAATTTTTTGATAGGAGTATTGCATCTACTAGTAATTTCCCTACCATTCAAGAAACAAGCACAGTAGCTGAAACTACACCCCCATCGGGTGATAGTACTGTAGAGAATTTAAATATCTCTGATATTTTAGAGACACTAGACAAACAATTCAACAATATGTTGACACTCCAGGATATAAAGATTGGTTGGAAGATTTTGATGAATTGCCAAGAAAATATATCGATGAAGGAGTTAGGGATACAAGACTTATATTTGATCACAATTATGGTATTGTTCATGATTTGGAAACAAACAAATTTCTTTTAGGGACAACAATGAAACCAGTTGAAATTATTAATAAAAATATAAAAGTTGAGGGTGTAACCTACAAAGGCACTCCAGGTTTATACGAACTACTTTTTAAAAAAGAACCTATTGGTTACAAGAAAGAAGACTTAGATCATTATATGGACATTCTAGCAAGAACTAATGCATATCGCAGAAATCACGACCGTAATGAGCAAGTTCAAGGTAACGGTTCAGTCAAATATGTAACTATTATAGGACCGTACTTACAAACCAAAGGGGTAACGAAAACAAGAAATATTAAAACACCTGCAAAAAATCTCATAGAAGCATTTAGTAGACCTAAGGCTCCATATAGGCAAACAAGGCAGAAACTGGGAATGGGGATATTGAAACTTAACAAAACAGATACGGACTATGTATATTGGGACAACATCAACGAACTTGTTGATAGACTTAGACTTTTAATGGCTTCTCGGGTTGCCGGGCATACTGGACATAATAATGAAATAATCTTAATTATTGAAGAACTACGAGAAGCCAAAGTAATTCTATAAATAAAAGTTTTTGAAGTAAAAAGCAACAGTTGCATATTATATATTGAGTATGTCGGTAAATAAATTTGGAACGCATATCCTAAATGCCTATGAAGACTTATATTACTTTTGCATCCTTCCCATGGTTCTTGGACATTCGACAAAATCAATTAATCTACCGAATGGTGAAACAAGACGTTGTTTTACTATTAGCGGCGATGAAACTACTTTAGCGTTTCCATTTCCAGAAGCAGACGTGATAAAAGTTCACTGTAGTAAAGACATAGATTTTATCATAAATAACAATATATTTAGTTCGATTGAACTATTAGGTCATAAACTCGGTAATGGTGATAATATTTCTGTTGTAAGATCTCTTAAATATTCTGCATCATTTGGAGTGTTATACGCAGGATTGGTTTTAAAGTGTAAGACTGAAAATGAATAAAATTAAGGAGGATGTCGTTAATGAATTGCATAGACCCGCTAGAAGAAATTTTAAACGAAGACGAGTAATCGTAAAAGGGCTTAATGATTTGTTTCAAGCAGATTTAGTTGAAATGCAACCTTACTCAAAATTTAATAGAGGATATAGATATATATTAGTGGTAATCTACACTTTTTCTAAATTCGTTTGGGCACTACCTATTAAAACGAAAACTGGTAAAGAGGTGGCTGCAGCAATGAAAAAAATTCTCAAAGACTTAAAAGAAGCCCCTAAACACCTGAAAGGCGTTCCAAAAAATATACAAACAGATAAAGGAACAGAATTTTATTCCAAAGATTTTCAGAAGCTAATGAAACAGTTTAAAATCAATCACTATAGTACTTTTTCTAATTTGAAGCAAGTATCGTTGAGCGAGTGAACCGAACATTAAAGAATAAAATGTGGAAAAAGTTTAGTCTTCAAGGAAATTATAAATGGTTAGATATATTGCCTGAAATTGTTAGTGTGTACAATAATACAGTACACTCTACAATTGGTAAAAAACCTAATGCTGTTAATAAGGGAAATGAAAAAAATATATTGAAATCATCATTTACTCATATGAAAACAGTTGATCCCGATTTAAAAAAATTTAAAGTTGGTGACTTTGTTCGTATAAGCAAACACAGAGAATTTTTTTCTAAAGGGTACACACCCAACTGGTCAAATGAAATTTTTAGAATAAAAAAGTTACAAGTTACAAATCCTACAACCTATTTACTTGAAGATGAAAACAAATCAGAAATTCAAGGAGGCTTTTACGGAAAAGAATTACAAAAAGTCAGACATTCAGACATATACTTAATAGAAAAAGTAAGAAGAAAAGAAAATAAGGTGTTAGTTAAATGGTTGGGATTAGACAAAACACATAACTCATGGATATTAAAAAAGGATATTTTGTACAATATTCATCAATAAAACACATTTTTTTTTATATTACTATTGTTTTATTTTATAATCATATTTAACATATTATTTAAAACAGGTTTTAAAATAATTTCACATAATTCAATTCGTCTTTTAAAATGTTGTTGGTCTACAAACTCTTGAGGCGACATACGAGATTTTCTATATGCAAACGTCCATGCATGCATCGTATGAAGTTGATTTTTAGTTTCATCAAAACTTACTGATTTCTTCATAATATTTTCTTTCTCTTAATTTTTGTTCGAGCTGGATTGGATGCATTAGTAATAATTCCAGCATTGTACAAACATTCTCACTATTGGTGTTTTCACTTGGCGACAGAGTATCATATACTTTTTGAAGACAATTGATTTCGGAAAACAGACTATTCTTAAAAATGTCGAAGTAACTGTTAAATAGCTGTTTTTGTAAAATATTTAATCTGTATTCGATTAAAGGTATTTGTGCCCATAATCTGCACACAGTTTCATTTTCAAAACAGACGTAATCATCATGTTTTGTAATCCTCACTATTGGCATTTCACCAAATTTCTCAAAAAGAATGGACATATTTTTCAAAAATATAGTTTCTTGAAAGGCGTTTCATGAGAAAAAGTAATTCGTTATAACACCCTGATATTTTAGTAGGTCTTTCCAATCATCTTTACTTAGAACAATAGATTGGTTCTTGTTTCCACCAAATTCAACACATGGCGTAAAATCACTTTCCAAACACAAACCAATATTCACAAACTTTGATTTGGGTTTATTTAAAGGGTACTGTTTACAATTTACTATGGTTTGTTTTTCGATAGAATGTATAGATGTTTTAAACACATTGGACGTTACTCTCTGAGGGCTGAACATTATTAGACCGTAGAATATAGAAACTAACTAAATAACGATTTGCAGCACATTTTTATAGTCTACTGTCCCCTCCACTTAAATGGAGGAGGGAGATTACTTAACGTTGGAGGAAATAAAAAATTAAACTACAAAAAAATCAAATACTAAAACTTTTAATTCAGGTTTTCAAATACATTACAAAAGCAACGTAAGATGAAATAATTGATATTAAAGTCAGAAAAAATAATATTATATAAAAATATACATAATTACAATTATGTTTTTTATGAACAAATTCTATCCATTCTGAATAAATGACAGGCTTTTTATCAAAGAAATATTTAATTTTCATATAATTATTAACACTTAAATCATTTTCTGAAATATTATAAGTAAACAAATGTGAGTTTCCATCTATGTAAATCATTCTCATTTGCTTATAACAATCAGTTTCAATTTTATTCTTATTGATGCACACGTCGGCTCTAATTGTGTTAGGAATATGATTAACATATAGTATTCTGCCAACAAGGGAGACTAACACGACTAATGAAGTAGTAGTCATTGTTCTAAAACAACTAAATAATACTGTTTGTTACAACATTTTATATATTCACACAAATTAGTGAAACAGATCATCAATGAAACAAATTTTATAAAACTTGACAACTTTAACTTCCTTTTCCAATTTCAAAACCGGATAACAATTGTGTATCAAAACCACTTTTATTGCGAGTCTCTTCTAAACATAGTCTTTTAGATTTGGATTCTTGTTCAGATTGTAAAATAGATAAATTTTTAATCATTGATTCTATATTGACAATATCTTTGTGACCCCATGCTAAAGTTTTTGTGGTATTTGAAAGACGATATCTTTTATCGTCATGACTTGTCAAGGCTAGTTTGTTAATCAAATTCGTATAAATATTGTGTAGATGTGACTTAAAAACATACATTGTGCAGTATACTTTTTGACCTTTTTCCACAACATCTTTATAATCTGATAAGTTTAATTGTTTTTGTACGGCCGATTTACGAATACCTTTTGCCTTTTTATCTAAACTATCTTTGGTTTTTACACAGTATGCCTTAGCACCGGTACCAAAAAAACTTTCTAAAGGTACACCTTTATATTCATCCTTAAATTTACCAACCACTGATGTGGATATCGGCATATTATGAATATTTGGTTCAGGATAGTTAGAGGTGTCAAATTGATCCAGATTTTGCTTCATATCTTCATAAAAATTTTCCGTTTCAATTTCTAGTATTAAAGAATCAGTATCAGTGTAGAATAAACTTACATTATCTCCATATTTTAATTTTGAATATCCGTAATAAAACTCATACATTACAGTTTTTGCAATATCCAATATACTCATTCCAACATAAATGGGCTTATTATATTCGATACATATCTTTTGAAGTTGAATAGTTACTAGATTTTCTGAAAAAAATTTTAAATTTTTAAATTGAGGTTTTGCAATTAACTTGTCAGCACTTAATTTGTTTCGCTCTCTCTCCCATTGAGTTACTAGCTTAATATCTACTCGGTTATCGACATTCTCCATAGTTTTACCAAAAATACTGTTATTTGCCAATTTGTACGAATTTTTTTCAAATTTATTTTTTGAAGCATTTCGTAAATTAGTATTTAAATCAATATATTTGGCTAACCATGGCGATTGTGTAAATTTAATTCCCCTGTGTATTTTGAGAAGTTTAAGTCCAAATTTTAAGCTTTGCTTCAAAGCACGATAATGAAGAACATAATTGTACTTATTGTTTAAATTGGGAATTAGTTTAGAAAACTTGGAAATTGGTTGCTTAAATTGTTCGGGACAGAGCGGAAAGTCGTTATGGCTTTCATGTAAATTCTGAGGATATTTTAAGTCAACTTCAAATACATAACCCGTAGATGATGTATCTGAAATATTTAAAATATTAAGTTCATTAATTTCGTCCTCAGATAGCCAAACAAAGTTTTTTTCTGGCAAATACTGTTTCATTGCAAAACCATACAAATTTGTTGCATCTAAATAGGCAATATATTTTGTTGGATACTTAGGATTGAAATTATCAAGAAAAGGATTATTTGCCTCCGATTTTCGAGCTGAACAAGTACTAACTCCCCCGCGAACCCCTTTTTTTGAAGAAATGAAGCATATCTGGATCAGTCAATAATTCCAATTCTACATTTGTAAATTTCATCATAGCATCCCAACACATTGAAGGGCTTGTTACATAGTTCACGGGATCTAATTTATAAGTTTTATAACAAGTATTTCTATAATTTTCAAAAACATCGGCTAAAAGGAGAACGTCAGATTTCAAATATATATCTGAATATTCACCTATCGTGGAGCAATTGAATACATTCCATACCTCCTTAGCTCTAATGTAATCTTCATTACTAATATTTTCATCAATTAAGAGAATATAAAATTTATCAATATCGGGCAAAGATTTATCATCCAACTTTTCGTAAGAGTCAATATATGAATAAGGAAAAACTCCTTTTTGCCTAACATATTTAAATTGCTCTGCGTCTGAAAAATGTTTCTTAATTTCAAGACCTTGAGAATTATCTAAAATATTAGATAGTGATTCAAGAGATTCTGGTAAAAACTGAAATGAGTCTATAAATCGTAAAATTAAGTAAACTATCTTTTTATTTTTAGAGTCATACGTGTTTACCATAATTTTTTTACTAAAAGAAATATATTTTTCTTTATTTTGAGCAATAACGCTAATTGATTCTTTATTGTTCCATAATGACTTAATAAATAGATAAGAATCGTAATTCTTTAGATTATGAAAATTTATTGGAATGTAAGTTGGAGGTATGAAATGTAAATTACAAATAGAATGAGCAGCGCCCCTATAGTTACCGCTAAAATGACAGTGGTCCTTACATTTTTTAAAATTTCCGTCTGAAAAAGGTTTTTCACATATATAACACACAAATGAATTTTCAAATTCTTTTTGTTGCAATCTAGTTAACTTATTCATAGGCTTTTGATTTCTAAAATAATTGTTATAAAGATTTTTCACATCAAGTTCAATTTATTCAATAAACTTTTCAGCACAATCAGTTCCACGATAAAGTTTTAAAGATGTGAGATTATTATCAAATGATGATTTAATGTAATAAGCGAACGAATATGGCACATGTTCAGCAGTTTTAACTGTATAGGAAGTTGTAGGATCAAGCTTTTCGTTTTCAACGTTTTTTAAATAGCACTCGAAATCAGCATAAATTACAAAAGGTGCTTTATACTGCTTTTGAATATTTTGAAACTTTAATATGTTTTCTGGAATTTGATTTCCAAACTTATCTAAAATAAGTTCATCTGAAGGATATTCAATACGAACAGATGTGCAATCATATTCTAAGTGTCTGTAATTTTGCGTAGGTACCAAAATATTGTAAACATCCTTCACACAAATTTTTTCTACATTTCTTTTTTGACAGTTGTTTAAAAAGTAATTTAGATAAATCTTTTATCCAACAATAATGACTATTACCATCATCAGAAGTATTTAAAAGTAGATTGATATGTAAATTCTTTTTATGTCTATTATAGTGTAATGGTCCTACAATCTCATTTACATATACTCCATTTCTAAAAAATTTCTCAACCCCATAGACATTTATGGATAAATTATTTTTGTTTTCAAAAGTACTTATCTGCTCTAATTTAACTGGAAAATTAATACCTGTAAAATCAAAGACAGTTCTGAAATCCGGGTACGAGGAAGTTTTCCTAGGGTCACCTGAAGGTTTACATATTGCTGATACAACGGCATATGCAAAACAGAAATCATCTTCATTCAAAATGGTTTGGTAAACATTTACCTCGGAACTCTGGAATTGGAATATAAGAGTAGCCACATAAAGGATTGTACTTGTTGATGTTTACTTCTAAATGGAGAATTTGTTGTAAAATCCATCCTGCAATTTAAAGAAGAGATAATTAGTATTTATTAAAAGAGACTGTTGTAAATTATGATAAATTGAAGCTATAGCGTTTGAAATTTAACATTTTTGCAAGTAATTATTAACTTACCAGAATCTCGTTCGGGTAGTTCATCTGCTTTGGTAGTTAGAATTTTGAATAGTTCGTCATAGAGATTATTTAAATCAGTCGTCTCAGTCACGTTATGGAAGGCTGTGTTGAATGATTTAACGGATGTAGACTTCAAAACTGGCGAGTAGTAGATACCAAATAATTCTGCATTTATCTTAACGCATCTATATAATTGCTGTTGCTGGTGAATTAATGTTACGACTTTCTCGGAAATTTCTTGCTGAAACTTTTTAAGGTTGACATGCATTTTGGGTGAGTAAACCTTGTATGCAGCAATTCGACTCTTAAAAGCACTTCTGATAAGGTCTATTCCACTTCCATATTTAATAGTACTCTTGCTTTTGTGGACATTTGTTCTTAGATGAGAGTTCCAAGCATTAAAATTAATATCAGCTTTACAGTCTTCGCAATAGCGAGTTGCATTATTCCTGAAGAATTTTGCATCAACTGAAACAAAAAATAATTTTTTTTAATTCACTATAATAATTTATATGCAATATAATATAATGAGAGGCGTAGCAAGATGGGGGAGAGGACTGACCACCTGCCCTGCCCCTGGACGCTTAGTGAGTCAAGCAAAAAAGATCATTGAAATAGCACAAAACAAATTTTATTGTTTTTCTTATATTTTAATTTATCCTAATTCTTAGTAAATAATGTAAATATACTTACTATCGATTAAATACTCATCCGGATTATGATTTGTGTCTCTTTTTAAACATGATTCTTTAATGTGTCTTATGGCATTTCGTCTCTGTGTAAATTCTTTTGGACAAAGTGTGCAGAGAAGGGTCATTTTGAACTGGATATTTATAGGTTTAGTTTCTCTTTAAATAAGGAATTGTGAATTTAAATTTAAAAGTTTGCGCTTACGTGTTTTTTTTTTATTTTTAAAACATTTATTTACCACTAAGATTTACCACCAAAGCAAGGATTTTTCATAAAAATATTACCTAAATTTAAAAGAAGCTCACCCTGTCTATGAATTATTTTTTTAACAGTTGAGCAAGTAAAATTACTCAAATTTTTACATTCATTCAAATTGAAATAGTTATTTACCATTGATTTGAACGTCGCACAACCACGTCTTTGATCTGTTTTTGATAAATTTTGCTTTGGTTTTGAATCTAAAAATTTGTTTAATTCACTTCTGTATGGAGTTTTTAATGAATTGCTGAGTTGGGTTGTAACAACGGCCCCTGATTTTTCGATATCATCGGTTTTGATTTTTTTCATTACATTTGTTTCGTCGTCAGAAGATTCAGAAGCAGAACGTTTTCGTTTGTTCTGAACTTCTTTATATTCGACAATTTCACACGAATTGAGGTTTGATTTTTATTTTTTACCACTATGAATTCTCTAACTGACTTTGATTTTGAATTTGATTTTACCTTATTTGATTTGGAAGAGGCTTGCCCAGTCCATGATTTAATGGATTGTCATTTGTGTCAATTAAAACCGGACGCGTTAGAAAAATATTTTAATGAGAGGTTTCGGTGGACTATGGTTGCAATTTTGAACAACATTGTACACCTCAACATCACCTACAATTTCGTTACAGGTTTGGTCGAACACCGCTATCGATTTTTGGTGGAAATGTAATTTAGGAACTGGTTGGTATTCCTCCCTGATTATTTTAACCTCAATAACGGTCTCTGTTGAATCTTCTGACGACGAAACAGAAATTGGTGAGTAGACTTTTTGCTCTACCTGAAATTTATTTTCACCCTCAACTCCCTGAAATTCATTTTCACCCTGTTTCCCCTCAACTCCCTGGCTCGAATAAACATCATTGACCAACATTTCAAACTTTTGATTTTCTAAATTAATTTCCTCCTCATTAACAGTGAAATATTTTGAGGAGGCCTCTCTAAGACTGTCTAATGATTCATTGACTGGATTAATATCTGAATTAAATTCCCCAAAGCTCGCTATTTCTTCAAAATTTATTGTTGAAATCAGTTCAGGGTGAACTGCATTATTTTGATTATTAAAAATTGTAACTAAATTGTTTATAATTGTAGCGTCATCGATATCACCAATTTCTGATTGAGTATTATCCATGTTCTCATTAAAATATTTTTCTAACGCGTCCGGTTTTAATTGACACAAATGACAATCCATTAAATCATGGACTGGGCAAGCCTCTTCCAAATCAAATAAGGTAAAATCAAATTCAAAATCAAAGTCAGTTAGAGAATTCATAGTGGTAAATAAAAAATAAAAATCAAACCTGCAAAAATCCAAAACGAAAGAAAGCTGTAAACTAGATCACACAATGTAGGATAAATTTTTAACACTCAAAACATAAAATTTAGGAGTAGGATAACTAGGGATTTGCAGTCTAAAAGGCACGAAAACACAATTACACAAGAGAATTCACCGCAGACACTTAGAAGCACGATAGGAACTGGCGTACAAGAAATACGACTTTCAACTGACGGTACATGTAAACTCGAAAGCCGCTTAAAACCACTTCTTGTTAAGTCACGCCCACTGGCAAGGTTGGTGGCTGGTACAGCGTGGTACCAAGGTCAACTGGTGTCAAATACCTCCCGACGTGAACTCGGCAACTATAAATCCTTTTTTTTTTTTTTTTTTTTTTTTTTCCAACTGGGTTTTTTTTTTTTTTTTTCTTAATTCTGCAACTCGACTTTTTTTTTCTTAATTTTGCAACTCGACTCGAAAAAATGTGGTGTATACCGGAGAAACCAACAACCTCAGTAGAAGTACCAATATCACCCAAAATGTGGTGTTCACAGGAGGAACCAGGAACATCTGCCGAAATATCAATGTCCCCCAAAAAGTGGTGTTTACCGGAGGTAATAGAAACAACTTCAGCTGGAGTATCCATGACTCCACATCGACAACAGCAGTTGATGTCACCAGAGCTTACACCAACAGAAACATCACCCCCAGCATCAGCTCCATCAGAATGGTCAGAAACTGTGGATGAGGTCGTGCTAAGACTTCTGCACGATTTAGAACTTTTATTTGGTATAAAGGTAAGCAATGGACCTATTCAAATTGATATTGTGCCGTTAGTGTCAATCCCAATAAGTGCCAAGAGAAAACAACCCAAAATGTTGTGCAAAAGACCGTACAATTATAAATATAATTTTTAGTTTTAGGAGCAGAAGACTATTATAATTTATAGTGTTAAATGTAAATGACCATTATAATACAATACAAAGTGCAAAAGGTAATTTTAAATATATTTTTTAGTAATATTAATTCGATGTATAATAAATATTCTTAAATTTTATTTTGTTTCTTTTTTTGCGTCCGCATTTAATTGGTAATAAAACGTACTAAGGAGCATATCAAATATGGAAGTGTGTGGGACTAAAAAAAAATTATGTATGATAATAATATTCTTTATTATGTGTTTAAACAAAAATTAATTATATTTTCTTATATTTTATTAATAATTAAATTGTCTTGTGATAAATCTACTTCTATTTTTTTTTTCATTTAACAAGTTTTATAACAATTTTTATAATCATATAATATTTTTATAATCAAATAATATTTTTACATTAGCCAAGGCACAATGCCAAGGAATAAATTTTTATGAAAATAACATTCTGGAATTTTCTTAAATTTGCGTAGTTTGGGTTCCTCGTTGACTGGAATGCTTATGATCAGCTCTGGGGTGAAAATTTTTCTTAAAAAGTTTGTCTTTGTAATGCCTTTGACATAGATCTTCGGATTACTATATGTCTTTACAATATTCTTAAGTATTTCTTCTATTTCATTTAATTCTATATATCTAACGTCCCATTCCAACCCATGATATTCTTCAGACCAATGAACTATTTCTTGATCCTTGGCAGATAACATGGTTCTTTTAAATGGTGACTTAAAAAGAAAATTAGAACAGCGTACACCATCGTAGATAGCAAGCTCCTTTGAGACCAAGTCAAAAATAGACAATTATAATCTTGAATGTCCACGAATAGTTCTGAATAGCACTCGACCATGATTAATCTCCTACTATTAATTGTAAAGGTTATTCTGCAATTTTATTTTTAAAATAACTTTTGTCCACTAAATGGTTTCTAATTTTTTTTTTTATACTTCACTGCATATTCTACTGCTTTTTTATAGTGCGTAGAAAAAAACTCCTAGGTAATTTTTTGTTACTGCATATATTTACAAGTCCTCCACCATAATCCCATCATACTATCCTTTTCAAAATGTATTGTATCTTTTTTTTGCTTAACTTTATTCAAAATTACTTTTGTCCACTAAATGGTTTTCAATTTTTTTCTCTTCAGTTTTATTACACACTACACAAGTTTCAGGTGCACTGAAATGAAAAAGATTGTCATTGCACAATGTACAGCGCAAGTCTTTTTCACAACATTCCATTGCTCTTTTGTAATGTGTAGACACAAAACTGTGTTTGCCAAGGGGTGCTTCTAATGCGTGCAAATAATAGCATCGTAAGCACAAACTATAAGCACCACCAAACGAAGACATTATGACGACACAATCTTGAAAAACACAAACTTCGCGGCGTAGATAATTTGGTTCAACAGCATCACTAGCACTTATTTTTTTAATATTTACTAGACCTTTTTCACCACAACCGGCATCAAAGAAATTATGTATCCCCTCATCTTCACTATCGTCTTGAACCTCTTCAAAATTGTTTTTATCTAGATCGGCTAACCATGCTTGTTTAACGTCGAAAATGTTTTTTCCTCCCACCGTGAAATAGAGTATTTCATCTTCGTACATTGAAGACATTTTTTCCAATTGCTCAAAATGTAGATCACTTGATTCTTGCAAAACAACGTGGCGACAACTCATTTTAATTAATATATATTTTTTAATTTCGTTACTTTTAAAAATACTGATACTACAGTAAGAATGAATTGCTCTGTTGGCTGCTAACACTTAAATAAAACATCTCCCTCCGGATGCACACGTAAGAGTGGGGAAGAATCAGAATCAAGCAGAGTCAAGTAGGCGTAGCAGGGACAGGCGCGGGAAGTGGGAGACCAATGAAAAAAGTGGTAAGGGGAGCGAGACTAACCCCCCAGTCCCCTCTACTAAATATATTTTTTTATTTTTTTTTCTTAATATATTTAGTATTAAGCCTTTATCTGAAATAGATTCGATTTTTCCAGTAATCTCCTGTACGAAGTTCCTTATAGATCTTGCTTGTTAATGATTCGTATTGGTAAGTTGTTTCAATATCACTGCAATTGTCACTATTTTTTTCATTTGTATTTCCTTTCGGTGTCGATGTGGTTGCAAAGTTGGACCCGCCATTGTTAATCACTATGTCCATCACTTGAAGATTCTTCTTGAACGAACGAAATTATGGCGGTAGCGCGAAAACCAACCCTAGCATTTCCTAACGCCTATTTTCGTATTTGTTTCATCGAGAACAGACAACACACAGCGTTCAGTTATTCAGAACAATCCTCTAACACGCGTTAAGGGCTCTGAAATACGCAACATCCACCGGTTAAAATAAATGTGTTGTGTTTGGAGCTAACAGGACAAATTTTATATTATTCTGTTTACAAGTTTCGACAACACTAATTGTTAGGTGGCTATTCTAATTGTCCCCTTTCAGTACTTTTGAACCGTCTAATTTTCGAAAGTAGTGCAATGCAGTTGTTAGGAATTAGTCTTGAAAGAGGTCTGCCTCCAGTCATCCAATAGAACTTCCTTTGATTTATATCTAACGTATGGTGCAATCATGTGCATGATTGCATCGCGCATCGGTGGCGATGGATAAAATTATGGTGATGCTGGCTTCTGATGTGTCCATTATTCAATTCGATGTGTTGATCGTCGTTTTGGATGCGTATGATATGTTTCTTAGGTTCCTGTCGTATAGCACCTTCCAAGAAGAAACAAGTTTGTAGTCATTCTCACCATACATTTAGTTTTCTTGACGTAGGCGTTTAGAGATGCTTTTTTGGGTCCAATCAGAGAATATCCCAGATGTCTTTTTAATCACTTTAAACAGTCTTCAATGAAACGCCTCATGTAGAAATGTTTTTTTTTTAATTCAAGATGGCGTCAAGTGAAAAAGCCGATGTTGGACCGTGCTGTGGTTTTTGTAAATCGCGAGCGGTTACGAAAAGAGTTAAGTGTAAAAACTGCGAAAGTTATTTTCATAGTTCATGTGCAATGAAAAAAACAAAAAAGTGCTGTGAAAATGAGGATTTTTACGTCGAAAAAGCAGATGAAAAACCTAAACTAAAGACATCAAGACTGTCAACAAACATCGACATTGAAAGCGATCCGGTAATTCTGCTGAGGGAGCTACTGGAGGAAACAAGAAGTAAAAATCAAGTTTTGGAAGAAAACAATACTCTCCTAAGAGAAAAGATAGAGTTTCTTGAAGAAAAGCTTAAAAATAAACAAGAAAAAAGCAAACAAAGAAGGTCCAAGTCCAGATCCAACCAATCCAGTCGGTATTGCCAAGATGAGATCGAAAAAATTCCCCAGGTAATAGAAAATGTTTTCTCACCGTCGAAAACCAAAACTTCAGAAACTCACTTTCGCCGAAAACATTCGGCTTCGGACAAACAACCGCCCATGCATAGTCCGAAAACAGAATATCAAGTGCTCTCCTGTCCCGATGTGTTAATGTCAAAAGTCATAAATGTAAGCAACATAACCTCGTCGAACTCGCCCATACCCGTCAACGGAAAAGACGAAAATGTAAACAAAATCGAATCAGTGAAAAATTCTGAAGAAAATAACAATGATTGGACGAAAGTCGTTAGAAAAAAGAAAAATGATTTCCCAAAAATTTCTAGACCATCCCCAATTAAGGGAAGTAGGGAACAAATGGATATACCGGTAGCTAATAGGATGTCCTGGTATTTTATTACAGGATATGATCCAAAAATCACGGCAGATCAAATCAAGCAGTATATAGAAGGCCATATGAAGATAGAAACTGAATGTATTAAACTAGTCACATCAAAGAACAGAGTGAAAAGCTCATTCAAGGTTGGAGCTCCCAGTGATTTTAAAGAAGTCATTATGCAGTCTTCAAATTGGCCAAAGGGAGTATCTTTGAACCATTTTTTAAACTTGAGGCGCCGACCTCTAAGGGGAATGGATTAATGCAACATATGGAACAAGCTAAAACCAGGTAAAATATTTTAAAGGTATTTCATACAAATATACAGTCACTTAGAGCTAAAAGCAATGCTCTTGAAGCCTTTCTAGTGGACAAGGATATTCATGTGGTTTGCTTAACAGAACACTGGTTAAGTGATCATGAACTCAGCATGATCCAGTAACAAAATTATACATTGGCAGCATCTTACTCAAGAAAAACCTTACGAGGAGGAGGATCGGCAATATTTGTCAAATCAAATGTGATTTCAAAAAAATTGTTAAAACTTGACGATATTTCAATCGAAAAGACTGTAGAAATCTCTGGCATTTTTATGACTAGTGTGAATATTTATATTTTATCTATTTACAGATCACCTAATAGTGATTTTGTTGTATTTTTGGCCAAACTCGAGAAGACAATTGAATTGATAGGTATAGATAAACATATTGTTCTTTTGGGGGACTTTAATGTTCATTTTGGTACAAGTAATAAAAATACATTAGCTTTAAGTGATTCTCTGGGGAGTTTTGGATTAAGACAGATGGTTTTTGCAGAAACAAGGAATAAAAATTGCATTGATAACATATTTGTAAATTTTGAGATTGACATGGCATCAGTAACCACAATCGACACTAGCCTCTCTGATCACCTTGCGCAACAAATAGATATTCCTGTACCTCAACTCAATCCAAATTGCACTATTTAGAAGATTTTTAGGCCAATCACTGAGGCTGGTAAGATCAACTTTTTTAATATTTTGCAAAATGTATCTTGGGATTTTGTTTGTGACTTCAGTTTGAATGCTGATAAGGTTGCTGAATTATTTAATGAGAAGATACAGGATGCATTTCAGATTTCTTTTCCTGAAAAAACTGTTAATACTTGCCAAAAAAATAAAAATCAAAACTGGTTTAATAAAAGTTTGTCGGATATGCGAGATCATTTGAATTTTCTTAGTAATGTTGCCCGCAACATTAAAAAAGAATTTAACAAAGCATATAAGAAATCTATTGAGACTGCCAAGAGAACCTATTATGACACCTTAATCAGACGCTCGAGTAATAAATCTAAATGTACTTGGGACATAATTAATTCCAATAGAAAATCAAAACCTTCCTCTCATAATATTTCGACAAATATCACAGCAGATGAATTTAATGAATTTTTTGTTAATATAGCTCCTAACCTATTAAGGGATTATCAGGCAAATATAAAGTTTACACCTTTAAAGATAAGTAACCTTCCCTCTTCTAAATTCAGCATTAGAGAGTTTTCATTTAATGAGGTTAGGGACATATTTAATTCCTTAAAAAATAAAACTAGTTGGGATTGTTTTGGTTTATCTGTCAGAGTTCTAAAATTGGTACGTGAATTGTTGATCGTACCCATCACAAAAATTGTCAACAGATGCATCCGAGAGTCCACATTTCCAGATGTGTGGAAGATGGCCCTTGTCATACCCCTTCTTAAAAAAGGTGACATAAACGACAAATCAAATTATCGTCCAATATCTCTGTTACCAGTTTTATCTAAAATACTGGAGAAGTGTATTGCTCGGAGAATCTCCGAATATTTGGAATCACATAATTTATTGACGGATAGGCAATTTGGATTTAGACGTGGTCTGAGTACAGCCTCAGGTATCATGGATCTAGTTACTTTTATATCTAATGCATTTCACAATTCGGAATATGTTAGCACAATATTTTGTGACTTGAGCAAAGCCTTTGACTGCGTCTCGCATGAATTGCTGATAAAAAAACTTTCGTGTTACAATTTTTCCAATGATGCAATTAAATTAATAAAGTCTTACCTCACTCATCGATGCCAAATGGTAACCAATGATGGTGTGGTGTCGGCAAGCAAAAACATTGAAATGGGCGTTCCTCAGGGCTCTATTTTAGGACCCCTGCTTTTCTTAATTTATATAAACAACCTGCCCTTTGAAAATCATACCGGGCGATATGTTTTGTTTGCCGACGATACCACTGCCTCGGTTGCTGATGGCTCTTTTGAAGAAGTAATCAGCAAGACATGCGATATGCAGTATGAGGTGGAGCAATGGTTTGGAGCTAACGGACTGATTTTAAATCAGGACAAAACTAGTTTCATGACTTTTTCTCTACGTAATTTAGAAAAATCTCCTTTTCTGATGGTAGACTCTACCAATTTTCTTGGAGTCACTCTGGACTCAGAATTGAACTGGGGTCCGCATACTGATGCTGTGGCAACAAAGGTTGGTAAGAACATTTTTGCACTTCGAAATCTCTCCTTTAAAGTCTCTAATAGCATCTTGACTGCTTATTTTGCACTCTGCCATTCTATAATTTCATACGCGGCAATCGTTTGGGGGGGGGCATGCTGCGGGGTGGCGACGAGTATTTTCTGTTCAACGTCGCGCTGTGCGGATTCTCGCCGGTCTTGGTTATAGAGATGACTGTAGAGATGCTTTTATTAACCTATACATTCTAACTTTTCCATGTATTTTTGTACTTCAAAACCTTTTGTACATCCACCAATACAAGAGTCACTACGTAACCAACGGAGAGATACATGGCATGGACACTCGGGGAAGGGAGGATTTTTCGATACCACACCGCAGACTCCAAAAGTGTCAGAATGGCCCTGATTTTTTGGCAGTTAAGTTTTTTAATAGGATACCTGCTGAGGTCAGAAGTCTTAATCCACAAAAATTTAAGAGTACAAGGTATAGATATCTAGCCAGAAATGCCTTTTACAGTTATGATGAATTTTTAAACAATCATCAAATAACTTTTTCTTAAGAAATAAAATAACATACTAGTTTTACAGTATATTTTATTTTTGTTTTTAATTTGTAAATTGTCCTCAATGTGTGTATTATTAAAAAAAAAACAATCTGATTTTATGTGATTGTGTTTTATATTACTTAAGTATTATTAAAAAAAAAAAACTTATTTTATTCAATTTAATGTTTTATATTTAATGTATTTTAATATTTTATATCATTGTGACGTATGTGAACATTATTTATGTAATAACATGAAGTGAGTAATAAATAAATAAATATTTTCGTAGTCTCGGATGTTAGATAGCATTTTTTCGCATATACGTTTTTTTATTAAGGTATCCTATATTGCCGTAGTTTTTATACGAGTAGAGATTTCTATAGTTTATCCCAAAAAAGACTCCGCCTTCATTAGTCTGCTCTGATTTTCATATTACACTATTTGACAAAAGATGAAATATTATATCATTTATTATGTTTTTGGTGAACGCTTTTCCCTGGATACAGTTTTGAGAGCCTGTGAAGACTATTAAAAAGTAACTTTTATTTAATTGCGTCTTATAAATATTCCAGATAGCTGTGATGTCTCTGTCTTAAGGAGGGACTGCACGCAGTATTATAGATCATTTGCAAGCCTTCCGCCGCTGCAATATTATGTTAAAACTATAAGAGATATGCATTAGCTTCAATGTAATTTTAATAGGGAAATATGTGTAGTTGGGCGCTAAATGCGAATTTTTATGAAAAAATCTAATCTAGAATTATAAAATAGAAGTAGATTTGCTCATTTTCGACCATTTTTTGACCACTTTTTGGTGCAAATCCCGTCGCATATATTTTTTTTTTCCACAAAATGGCTTTTTACCGCCTTGCACTGATCCTTTGTCTACGTATCGGCAAAATTTGAAATGGTAAATCGTACTCATGTCTTTGTATTTCTGCAGCGCGTGAACCCTTTTGAAACCATTTTTAAACGAAATGTGATTTAAATTGCCTATACATAACACATTTTTTTGAGGTCGGACGTGCAGGAGGTTTTCTCTAATAAGTAGGTACCTTTTCATCTTACTTTAAACTTGACTAGAACTTGTCGCTGGTTTGTCACTTTTTGCGTGCAGTTCTCCCTTAAAGATTCAAATCAAAATGGTCCTTTGACAATGTTTTAAATTTATGACCACATCCCCTGATCATATTGTCACCTACAATAAGCATTTCCAATCATTTAATTATGACGGAAGCTTGTTATATATTATATGACAAAGGTTCCTTACAAATTTTATTTGAGATCGGAGTTGGATGTTCTACAACATACTACTGATTTGATCATTTAATTATGACGGAAGCTTGTTATATATTATATGACGAAGGTTCCTTACAAATTTTATTTGAGATCGGAGTTGGATGTTCTACAACATACTACTGATTTGAGTATTGCTCGTTCTCCCTATTATATTTTTTTTTATTCATGTATACCTAGTATGGCGCTTTGAAACTTTGTCGTTTCGATGGTTTCTTCAACGACTTCGGTTGGCATTCCGCTGCTAGTTCGGCTCTTACAAATTTGTGCATCATTCACATTAGAAAATTTTGAAGTGCTCTGAGTGCATACTGTTTTGATACATCCTAATGCATTTGTTTTGCTAATTTTGCTTTAATAATACTTATTTTCTTGAGTTGAGAAAATATGATCTTCGAAAGCAATTGATCTATCTCTAATTTTTATATTTTCCTGTTGTTCCATTTAAGTCTTTGATTTGGTGTTCTACCCCTTTTAATTCCTTTTTAGGTTCATTAGTAAACTTCTCATTGTATATTTTGTGCACTTCAATCTTCTTCTTACGATTCCAACATGACTGATGAATAATTTTGTGGCATGAAACACAATAATAATTTTTTATTTTTATACCCTTGCTTACACAACATACATATGTTATATTTTATGAAATTTTACGTGTCATATTTCTAATGACTACTTATCGAAAACTAAGTGTCCAATTTTGTTTTGGATTGGTATATCAGTTAATAAAAAAGGGGACATCCCAAAGAATGCAGCAAAACGGGGATTTCAATAAAAAAGCTAACCAACAAGATAAACACAAACCGATTGACTGATAAGACGATATTGTTCTTGAATATGAGAATTTTTGCAGTTTTAGTTATTTATTTTGATATTATTAATAGTTAGTTGAAAGCAGATTGTCTTACAAACCGAACAATACACAATTCACATATTATAATACATATTTTACAGGTAAAAATTACCGTAATTTGGAAGCTATTTTGTGCACATGTTCATAATCGCAAACGATAACCTCAAGCTGTATCCTACTAGTGGTCGAAAGTGACAAATTTCTGTAAAAGTGGTACAAGAATATACTAGCTTATTAATAGAGACAAAGATCAACCAGAGAAGGAGCACATATTAGACATTCTTCGGCATGCGGAGTTAGATAAAAATCTATTCCTTCGTGGGTTTTGAACAAAACCGAATGACTGATACGATTAACTTCAAACCTATTCTTCGTCCGATGTACAGGGAGTGCTTTTACAAAAATTGGAACTTTCCAAAGCGAATAAAGTTACTGCCATGAATATGCTTGCGGTTCTTGTGCTTCTCTATTTCTATGGCATTATGAAGTGACGACAGGATGAGTTGCGGGAACTAGACGTAGACACACGGCAGATTTCATTTACGCTCACCAATCTCACATAAAAATCTTCCAAGTCACCAGGATGGAACAGGTCTTGACTTGACATCCTCAACAATCGGAGATACTTATGCATATTAATCCCTCGTCAATATTAATGCGATTAATGAATTTCTCATTCTACATATATATATATATATATATATATATATATATATATATATATATATATATATATATAATTGGACTTCTTTCTTGGGTATAGGTTTATTTGCAAAATCAAACCATGGGATTAACTTGACGTTTCGTCTATCATAGTAGGCTTTCTCAAAAATTGCTCATTCCTTTATTTTTTTCATATATCTGATGTGTTTTGATTCCGGGTGTACATCCGTTCATCACTCTCCTTCTGAAAAGAACAATTTTGCTGACGTTTCGCCATAATCGCATTTGGCATTTTCGAAGCTTTCTCTGTTTCGCGTCCCATTGAAGACTATATATATATATATATATATATATATATTTATATATATTTTTTTTTTGCTGCGACTTTTTGGTAATAAATCGTTCGTAGGATACGCTGCATTAACATAAGACACAATTTAATATAAAAATGCAGAAAGTTCTTTTGTATATTTTATGGTTGACATAAATTATAACGATTAGAACACATTTAACGAAGCATATTTTTTCAGTTCAATAAAATTCCCTTTAACGGTAGTGTAACAAATCCGTGTACTAAATTAGTGGTGGTTGCCCTAATCGGATGGAGTCACACCACCGTGAAAATTGGCAGGATCTGTTTATCCGAAATGATCGTTAATACCACAAACTGGGTTATTGTCAGTCGGTACAAAGCTTTGTTGTTAATAACCGCAAGGTCTCTCGGGGATTCACCGATGTATAATGTGTATATAGGATAAGGACGGATAGTTCCGGGGGTAGATGCCTCATGCACATCAATTCAGTTAGTTCCACGCGAAATTGTTAGTGGTGTAATTGATGTGTGAAGATGTCTTCTTGGTTAAATAAATATCTCGCTATTTTCAATATTAGTTGTCAACATTAAAAATAGATATAATAAATAATTTTTTTTTCAGCCATAGAGACATACAAATATTGAACTGAGTAAGGTAGCGAGATATACATAACAACATTTTGTAAAAAATAGATTTATATTAAGTTAATCATATTGTAACTTTTAATTATGTGAGCATTTTGAATATATATTAAAACATAATAGGAATACTTACATGATTTTTTTGATGAATTTATATAAAAAAATAATAAAAAAGAAAAAGCAATATGTTTATATTATACGATCAATAATGATTACATTGATTTATATCCAGTCAGAGACAAAAACATAATCTGATATAGTTTGGTGAAGAGTTAAATCATTTAAAAGCCCTGTAGGTAAAGCACCAATTAAAGACAGTACTACTATGGCTGGGCAATTGAAATAGTTCACAAGGAGTATTCATCTTTTGTGCATCTGACTACTTCTTACAAGTTTTTCAGACAGGTAAGTGGGTTTACATGACCGCCTAATTTTGTAAACCAATACAGCCAATTGGATCAAATATCTTTTGTTTCAGGCACAGTCATTTGCATCTCAACAATAAATGACCAAGATGATCAAACTTTCTTAAACTATACGATTGTTTTACGTATGCATTCTGTAGATATTGAACAATATTCCTGTACCCACCTGTCAAAGCTATCGAATAGCGTACATTAGCATAACCTTAATATAGAAGTATTAGATTGTCGCATAGACGTGCTTGTAAGTTTTTAATTTATATTATGATTTTTGTACCATAGAAGATAAATGTTTCGTGAGGCGGCCTCACAAAATGTAAAAAATATCATTATTAAGAAACTATTTATAAAATAGACTGGAATAATGAAAAACCTATATGGCAAAACAAAATGGAGGCCTGTTTAATTATTTAAATATTCGGTAAAATATAAATTCCTGGAATAAAATCTTTTTTTATGAAAGAAACTAATAAAGTCATAATTTATTTATTGTAGACTGCGTAAGTGTTATGAAAAATAAATAATAATAATAATAATAAATTAAAAATTTATAAAAATGGAAAAAATTACAGTTTATAGGATTTATATGAAGGCATTATCAAATAATTACACGCATAATATAGACTGTGTATTAAAAGTAGTTGAATTCTATATGCGTAAAGTTGTGCATAAAGTTACCAATTTTTTACCTATGATGCGAATAGCCAGAGAAACTGGCAGATCTAAAAAATGGAATAACGCGTTATTCAGAATCTACGGACCCTATAATGTGAAGATTTGAACAAATCTCAGAGAGTGATTACAAAAATATTACGAGGAATAAAAAATGCAAATTGTAAAGTTATTTGGAAGATTTATCTAGAATATGTAAATTTAGTCCAACTTAAAATCAACAATTTTTTTTTTGGTTATTATGCTCGCTGGAAGCAGTTTTTATATTTAAAGCAAAGCGCTAATTAAAGAGGCCAATTAAATATATTTATTTGTAAGTACTGTTAAATAGCTTAGTTCAAGAGATCATAATACATAACAATCAAGTTTTTATACTAGGACCAATGTGAATGCCACATTGTATATAAAATGATAGTATGCTCTCAAGTAAATATTTCAGTTTTCTGCGCGGAACTGATAAATTTCGATTAAATATTTGTGTTTCCATTCCACTAGCCGTTGGGCCTCTCTAATGCAAATGCGTTTGTCAATTTTTTAAATCGAAATTTAATTTTATGCAGGAATCGGCGCAACGTTTCGCCACTAGCAGTGAATTGACCATTTGCTAATAACTTTTCTCGCAAAGAATCAAGTGACGGAATCTGCTTAAGTTCATACATCTCATACACTTCTCTGTGCATTAATTTTGCATCGCCATTCCCAAACACTTTCATTGTGCCTTTGTCATATCTGTTCTTCCTCTCCAGTGAATTGTTTTGGTCAAGGAATCGACGCAAGGTAGACCTTGGAATGTCGATTACTCCACTGTCCTCTTAAGGGTAGCTTCTATGCACGCTTTTAGAAGTCCTGCAGACAAATATTTGAAGGTTACTGAACGTTTCTTGATTTTACTGCATATAAATATTAGTGAAAGCGGTTTAAAGCTTTGCATTAGTATGTGAGTTATTATTGGCGGATGCGCTATAGTCAAAGAGACTGTAAGGAGTCGCAAAAGACCGTTACCGTTTGAATACAATTGAAGAAAACAGAGTTATTTTAAAAACATTTTAAAAATAATCAAAATGGCCGCCGGACAACAGCTGACTTCCAAGTATTTAAAAAAAAATGGGTTAGGTATATTTTGGAGTACAGTCCAAAACTGAACTGTATGAAGCAGATCTGTTAATATTTTAGTTTTTCCTATTTTTAGTAAATGTTCACATATTTTGAGCATTTATAATTACTAATAAAATATAAGAATGGGTATTATTTGTAATAATTTAATTTTTCAAATTAAGTTTTTTTACATTTTTAGAAGAATGAAAAACAATTTTGCCCCTTATTGATATTTTTATAGCGAAAAAATCGTTTTTAAGTACTTTATCTATAGAACCGTTTTACCGCTTCATACTGCACATAAAATGTTTAAATTTTATTTTAGCTTCTATTCAAGTAACAGTAATTTGAGTATTTAAACAAAATAATAATTTTTTATTTGGAAATTCGGAAATTCTGTCGTCGGATTCACAGTTTTCAACTCACGGTCTAAACATTTTAAAAATTACTAATAACACCTCACAGAAAAATTGTTACTCTAAAAATAAATAACACTACTGAACACCGCTAATGCGACAGTTCAAATGATTTAATAATAAAAATAAAATACCGACCTGTACTGAGAAACGCATGCAAACCAGAACTTAATTGCTTTATTGGGGGTAAAATACCACCTAACCGTTATGAGCCGGGCTACTTCATGACCATTTATCGTGTGTCATACTATACTTTTTCTGCGCTTAAACGAATAAAGACATTTGCGGAATTCGACAGGACAAGATCATCTTTCGGATGTGCCCCTGTTGTATAGAGACAATAAACTAAAAAGAGATATGTAGTAGACACTTTAACTTTAACCGACAAAAGCAGATATATCATTAATATCAAAAGCAGGTATATCTAATCTTTACTAACTTTCTGGGAAGTCCCACGTGAACCTTTGAGGAAAAACATAACTTACCGTTTTACTCCGACGAAGATAAAAAGTCAAGTAAATTTCTTAAACCAAGAATTGGTGTAGAAAGTAAAAATTAAAACATTTGAAATCTTGATTCATTATCATGAAAAATGTCTCAGAAATTGTCTCGAATTTTAAGTGGAACGTTTGAAAAGGCGTTAAGTATATTTTGTATTTTATTTGTTTCAAATATATATCAACTGATCTTGTGTGTCAGAAGTCGGATTGGACTTGTAAAAACTTAATTAACACTTGTTTATTTTAATTTTTCATTTCGCATAATCTCGGATCAGCTCGATGTTCTCCGGGGCCGGCCTCTATCGGTCTAATGTTGCAGAAATATGGGCAGTGTGACCTACGGTATACGACGCACGGTTGTCGCTATTTTCGCGGTAAATACGCGTTATTCACGCGAATCGAAATTTTCCGGGTGGTTTAGACATCGTTTCGATACCAATAATCGGTTATATGTAGTGAACTTGAACTTTAACATTTTAAGTGTGTAAACTTTGCTTTTTATAAGAAAGTTTAGTGGCATTATTGCGAGTAAGTAAACGGATTTTCTTTAAACACATTATTTTTAATTCTTACAAAAAAACTAGCATATTTCATTCCATACTAGCATATTTCATTCCATATTTTTAACAGAGTGGCAGTTGATGTAAAAATAACGGAATACACAAAAAACGTCATAGAAACAGTCCAACCAAAGTTAAACGGCTTTAAAATTAAGTAAAACACGACACATTATATATACGCGATAAAAATATCTTTTAGTCTTAAATATATATAAAATTTTAAAAGCAATTGTTATATTTTAAAAATTTAAAAATAAGTATTTTTGTATTTACTTTCAATAGTATTTCAATGTTACTATATTGTTATAAAATTCTTTACCTTGGTATGTTTAATATTAATAAATGAAAGTAAATAAATACATAATAAGCAAATGTGTTTATATCATAGTTTATATTTAAATACAAATCCTGATATAGTATCACTACAAGTATCACTAAAGAACCCATGAGTAAGCATTAAGATACATTAAAAACCAATAGGTTCTACCGTAAGTAAAAAGAATATAACTCTAGATTTTAAAAGATATTTAAATAATAAAGTTTATAGAAAAAAAGGAAACAAAATACTTATGGAGGGAAAAATAGACAAATACTAAATTCTTACATTTTGTTTGATCTCAATTGCATAGTCTACACTTCCTTACAGATAATTTTTGGATGTATTTTAGTTTAAGTTTCACCTCAGATATCAGGGACAGAGTTATAAACTTGGTTATATTGTAGGAAATGTTGCCGTCAAATAGGGTAGTTTTATGTTGAAGTGAAGTTAAAAATCTTTAAAATATATATTTAAATTATGTACATGTTTTCTGAAAATAAGTTTTCTGTATAAATATAATGTAGTGCGTTTTCTTTGTACTGAATATATTTAAATAAATACAGAATAAAGTTTTCCGCTGCTTTTCATAATCAATCAAAAAGCGCCTACCAATTATTGCTGTATTCTTTTATATTTTGGTATTCCGTAAAATAGTCTTAAATTGTTGTCTTTTTTTCGGATAGCAGACAAAGAGTGCTTATAAAATATTTTAGTTAAAAACAGAGAACCAAAGAACCACATAGAAGTAGCTTCATATGACCTCTTGATAAGAAATATCTGATATGGTGAATAAGAATATTAGTTGAAGCCTTATTAATTTATCTCTAAGTAACTGACATGCTGCGCATTATATGTTTCCATTGAGATATAGGTTTGTGTGTCATCTGTGTAGATTGTATTATAAAACTGAGTGCTCAAGAGTCTCAAAAGCAAGCGTCAACTCAAATAATGCTTCCCTGATTCACAGAGTGTAATATATCGTCGGCCTGACCTTTCAGGGCCGTTGCACTACCGTAACTTTTTATTGAGTCTGGATACGGTAAGAGAAAACTGTTAATGGCTTATTAAACTTTGGAAGAGAGAATTACTACTCTTTTCAACTATCTGGAAATACAGAATATTGTAAGCAAAAATTAATAATACTTTAAATACAAAAATAATTTACGTCATGCTATAAGCAAAATGACTGAACGAGTTGTTTTAGTACATCTAAATAAGGTTATTTTTCAAAAAATCCATTCAAAGTATTAAAATGAGCTGTTTCTAGAAAAAATCACATCTTTAAAACTTCTAAATATTTTAAAAACCCATCTTTTGAAATCTGCCCATTGAAAAAGCGTTAATTAATTTCCGAGAAAATCCCAAAAACCTCTTTAAAATTAGATTTCTTTGCAAACCTCAATAACTTGTGAAAATTGCAATATATAGATTTGAAATTTCGTACAAATATAGGCCACGTGACTGTACCTTCTTTCGTTAACGACTAATGACTATTTGTTTATCTCGGGAAGTATTATCAGAGACCTCTATGAGAAGTCATTTTGTTCGTCGCGATCGACAATACACTATATATTTATTTTCACTCTTAAGATTTACGAAATCAAATGTTAAAAATGGCTTTGAAAATATATTAATTTGTTTGCAATTGCAACGATTTATGACTTTTAAGATAGCACAAGAATTAGTTTTATACATTGAAATCAGCGACACTACTTTATATCCCCCGTATAACTCCACATAGTAAATGCTTGTATCATGTTTGAAACGTCTCATTTATTATTTAATATTGAAACTACGTTCATTTGGCATACAAACTTCGGCATGCAATACCTCCTAGAACTTTTACAAAATTTAGACATGATCCGTGAGATTTATTCTGCTGTCCCTCAAAGCACTTTACGAGATATTTGCAACTTAGTAGACCCCTATATTTCTCCATTACTAGTCGCACGTCATGATTAGTTCAGCTGTGGGCTACAGTGTATCCTCACGTGAGAAATATTATTTCACACAGTGTGACGTCACATCGTGAGAAATGAGAAATGTTCAATACAATAATTTAATTATTAATTTAATTTTCAAGTTTCCTATGCGGTCGTAGAAAAAGTATGGTGTGAAACACGTGCAAAAATTATATTTCATACTTGTGTATTTTGCTTTCGGTTCGTGACAACTAACTTCCACACTTGTATGAAATATGCGTGTTTAGGCACAATATACTATAGTTTCCTCAGCCTAAAAAAATATGTGTTAAAATCTCTCACGCACCTTACAAACACGGTCGTAGCCCGAATTTGTATTTAGGGTAGGTGAAATTAACTCGAGGATAAACTAAATTAATATACAGATCAAAAAAAAATTGCTCAACAAAAACAAATAAAAATCTAAAAGCAATGAGCGAATTTATATTAAAATACACAAAATGCTGTTTGTTTTGATTGAAATTTTTGGCATGATAATATAAAAATTTTATGTTTATAAAAAATACATTTCTACCAAATTTAACATCCTTTCTCAAAGAAATCGTAATCTTACTATTTTCATGGGCGCTAGAGGTAAGTCATCGTTTGAAATTAATATTATTATAAAAAACGAGCTTTAATGAAGTTTTTATTAAAGAAATTTCACCTATGTAGTAATTATATGGAAAGTATTTTAAAATACAAGTGATATAATATTTGAAAAGATAAAGAAAAAATAAATAGATTTAGATTTAGAATTATTGATTTGACCAAATTATACAAAATATGTATATGTAAAAAGTCACAATGTAAATAGTCGTTGTAAAAAACAATAAAACGATTATAAAAAAATACAAACCACAACAATAGTTAAATACAAGACCACATCGCTGGCTGATTAAAACCGGAAATTCAAAAACTCGTCTATGTTATAAATACAGTTGTCGGTTAAATAACTACTTGATTCTATTTTTAAAAGCATAATTCTTTATTTTTTTATAGATTCCGGAAGGATATTGTAATAATTTAGGTTTAAAGTATTTTTGATAGACTTAGTCATGCAGTATCGTGGAATTCTAAATAGAGGAGCAGATGTGATGATGTGAATACCAGACTATAGCGTACAGCTTGATCTATTACGATGTATTTCAAGGAGACCGAGGATAGTGTCAGAATTTGAAGGGTAAGAAAGTAATGCCTGCAAGAATTTCTATAATTTAACTTCAGTAAAATACGAATCGCCTTCTTCTGAAGACGAACAACTACGGCTGAATGACTAGAAGCTCTCAAGAGAGTTATTCCATATTGCATTTTTGAATAAAATAATGCGAAATATACGTTTCTTAAAACGTCAATATGAAATGTATATTTTAGTGTTCTTAACATAAATGAATCCGAAGATAACCTTTTGCAAATACATTCGATATATGCCGATCAGTTTAATCTATCATCGATTGTAATACCAAGCATAGTCACATTATCGCCCTTGGTTAGAACATAATTTGATGAAATAAGGATTCTGAGCCCGCACTTCCGCCCCCAATAACTGTGTTTCCAAACTAGAGAGACATCGACTTTTTACAGACAATTGTGGTATCTTCTCCAAACAGTGAACATTGGGGAGGATTTATGAATTTTGGGAAATCGTTAATAAATCGTCGAAAAGCAATACTGTCCAGTTTTTGTAGACAGCCTACGATTAACACAGTCAAAGGCTCTCGAAATGTCATACAGTCCTAGGGCCACATGTTCACTCCCCCCTCAAGAACCTCCACTATATCAGACACAATCGCTCGAACAGTCTGACCTATGGATCTCCCAGGTAAAAAACCCCACTGTCTATCGCTAAAGAATGATATACTTACGAGATATTCCAATAATATCCCTTTCAGAATAATCTCGAAAATCATTCCAAAAATTGGGATTATTGAAATTGGACGGCAAACTTGGAGAGTTTTTCAAGCTCAAAATAGCTTTAAAAACCATACACTCCGTAGTAAGAGGAAGATTAAAAAGAATTTATGCATTTTTTACGTGATTATTTTTATCTGTATAATGAAAATTTAAGGAAGGTTTTTGCCATAGTAACAAAATGTAAATTAAATTTTTCACAATTAAATACATTATTTATATTATTCTTTGAACAAGTTTTATTGATTTCAGAGTTTATTATTTTTCTTTGTCTTTGCTCTTGTTATTGAAATTTTGAATTAAATTATTACAAGCCATTTTCTTGGTCAAAACCACCTCCCTGTCATATTCTCTTTGAAACTTTTTGTAAATATTGATACAAGTTGGATCCTTTTTGAATCACAAAAAATTCGATATCGAAAAGTCGATTCTCTTTTTCTCCGAAGTGAGTGAGAGAGTTTGTTTACAGGGCGCTTTCGTTTAGTATTATTATGTGTTTGCTTAAGAGGGAAATGTAGATTTATTTTATAAAATTAAGTAAACAAAAAAAAAACAGTTTCTCATTAAAAAGCAAAAAATATGTATTATTGTTTACATATTAAATGTAAAAAAAATTCAATCTCCGAGTTTTTGTTTTGAAGTTTTATAAAATTGACAAAAATTGGCACGAATAATTATATATATGAATAAAATATTTAATTTTGCTTGCATCCCAAATATTAAAAAAATAAAAAGTTTATTAGATATTATTTTAGTACTTTATTCTTAAATATGTCTGTAGCAAGAGTTCTACTGCGAAGGAGTGTCAAATTGAACGTTCATCGATAGAACATAGAAAGGCACTGTGAAAGATTAGTATCCGTTCAAAACGCAAAAATAATATTTAGATGTAACAGTAATGCATCCAAGTTCCAGTTATTCCCAACAAATTATTAGTATCCTTAAACGCTACTTGACTTTCAAAAATTTTATTAAAAACAAATGCAGTTTCAGCTTCGTTGTTCCGATTTTATATAATTCGGTTGACTACAGTAATTTACAAATATCTCATTTTACTAAAATCCATGATTGCGATCTTCCCAGCTAAAAGTTTGCAAAGAAGCTTGCCGTGTTTTTTTTTGTGATTCTTATTGAAATTCTCGTTAAAAGCCGTATTGACTATTACTAATTTCTCCGTAAAAAGTGTTATTTCTAAAAAAGCTAAGATTATCCATCACAGACTTTAACAGAACGATTAACAAAAACAATGATACAATTTAGCCAAACAACAATAGCGATTTCGCTCTTTCTAGAGCTCATCATATCGCCATAGACTAGCAAACCCCGTGTACGGCAAAGGCACAAGATGGAAGCTAAAAAAGCTAAGAGTATCCATCACAGACTTTAACACAACGATTAACAGAAACAATGAATCTATTTAGCCAAACAACGAGCCCGATTTCGCTCTGTCTAGAGCTCATCATACCGCCATAGACTAGCAACCCCATGTACGACAAAGGCACAAGATGGAACCTAAAAAAGCCAAGAGTATCCATAACAGACTTTAACACAATGATTCTATTTTTTAACCAAACAACGATCGCGATTTCGCTCTATCTAGAGCTCATCATGCTGCCATAGACTAGCAAACCCCGTGTACGGCAAAGGCACAAGATGGACCCACAGAAACAACTGCTCCACTAGCTAATACTACGACCGACATTGAATCTTACTATTAAATCCTGGCTTTCGCTGTGAGCAATAATATTATTATTTTTATTTTACGTACACCAATATCATAACAAGGATACTATGATCTCTGATCGCCGTCTGAACATGTTCTGCAACCGCAACAAACACAATGATCCATTTTGATCATGCCGGTCGTGGTATTACCAAATGAAGTAGTTGTTTCTGTGATTCCATTTTGTGCACTATACTGGGCTCGCTGTTCTATAGTTGCCTGATAAGCTCTAGAAAGAGCGAAATCGTGATCGTCGCGCGTCGGTTGACCAAAATGGATTATTGTGTCTGCTGCGATACAGAACATGTTGCAGAGAGGAATCACATTATCCTTATTATCATGAGGGTGTACGTGGAATAAAAATATACAGGGTGTTAGGGGTTTGACTACAAATATTTTAAAATGTGATAGCATGGACCATTTTGATTAAAAATGCTTAAATAACATAGGGTAAATTTCTTGACATTTTTGAGAAAAACGTCCCTCAAGTTTTTTGTTTTATTAATTTTTAAGCACATCGTTAACACATTTATTAATTTTATTATATAAAACAATTAATTGTATGTTTTTGTACAAAATGTCTACAAATTATTTCTTAGAAAAATATCTAAACTTAAAAGATAAAAAATAATACGAAACGTTTTATTTTACCATAAAATGCTTATTTGAAAACGGTAACACTGCCCACCGTAGAGAAACGAGCAGGCTTCAAAGAACGTAACAATTCACAAACATATCAGTTCAGTTGCCGTTGTCTTGTTTTTTGGTTGTTTCACCTTAATTTTTTGTCGTATGGGGTAATTCCATACCGTTTCAATACGTATATAGTCGGTATTTAAAAACTCTTTAAAAATGTATGCAAATATTGAATATGCAGATATGTTACTTATTCATGGAGAATGTCGACAGAATGCTCATTTATAAATATTAATTAATAAACATACCGGGAAAAATATCCTAGCAGGAGGTTATTTTTATTTTTGGGGTCACATGAAAACATTAGTATATAATATCGAATCGAGAATATACAGCGAGCAGGTAAAATAAACCATATCTGCATCTACAATTTAGACGACGACATTGAAGAAAAAATACCTGAAAAATTACTTCACCTGTTTAACACCAAAATGAAACTTAACATTAAGAAAGAAGACATAGTGAAGACACACAGAGTTGGCGAAAAAAAGGAAAGAGCCAGACCAATTATTGTAAAGTTTGAGAAATACCAGTTCAAAATCCAAGTTTTTAAGAACTGCAAGTTTTTAAAATGAACAAGGATTGGAATTGCTGAGGACTTACAGAAGAAACATATTCAACTTTATAAAGAAGCCACCAAGAAATTCGAAAAAAAATCAGTTTTTACTCGTTTTGATAATGTGTTCATAAAAATAGACAATACAATTAAAAAAATAAATAGCGTTGCTGATTTATAATAATAAAAAAATCCCTGTATAAAATATATAAATTTAAAATAGAAAAATATTTGTAGAATAACAAAATGTTTTTTATAACTTTATGTTACGGAGCGGATTCCTTTAATCATCAGAAAATTAATGCTTCTCCTTTTTAGAGAATAAGATTATTTTATTTATATATATTATGATACTCGATTTTTTTGACGTGGTTGATGGATATGGTAGTCTCGTCAGAGGTTTTTGATGGAATTCGAGAGGTAAAGTATTTTTTAGATGAAAATAACTTTAATATACTGCACTTTAATATTCATAGTATCCAAAAAAACTTTGAAGAATTAACAATATATTTAATTCAGATAGAATTGGATAATATAGATATCATTGTGCTGTCTGAAACTTTTAAGGTGGAAAACTTAGATAATTTTATGATCAGGGGTTTTAATGTTTTTTATAATGAATCATTAAATAACAAAAATGATGGATTGGTCTTATACGTAAAAAACACTGTTACTATTCAAAGTAAAACTTATAAAATTCATGAAACAAACATATTAAGATGTCTTTTGAAAATGGGTAAAGAGATTTATGGCCTAACAGCATGTTATAGATCACCAAATTCAAACTTAAACATTTTTTTGGCGGATCTTCAAAATTATTTTGATAACTTAGATATGCAGAAAACTGAAATTTTTGTTGGGGATTTAAATATTAATATAAAAGATAACAAAGATTTTAACGTCAACACACACTTAAACATTCTAGCTGAAAATGGTTACTTCTCATATATTAATAAACCCACCAGGGAAAGCGATATCTCCTCCGCTATAATAGATCATTTATTTCTTAAAATACCAGATTTTCAAAGTAAAATAAATATTATTAAACCTTTTATCATACAGAGTTCAATAACAGATCACACAAATGAAAAAGAACTTGACTATAACAAATTGTTTAAAATGCTATAAACGGAAACATGGCAAGATGTGTACGAAGTTGATGATTCCGTTGAAACTATGTACCAAGTTTTCATCAATAAACTTTTGTTAATAATAGATCAACGCACTTTTGAAAAACACTACAACAACAAACATAAAAAATAAAACCGTGGGTGACGCAGGGTATCGTTAACTCTATAAAACATAGGGACTACCTTAAAAAAAATTAATTAAAAATCATTCTTTAGAGTTGACGAATGAATATAAGAAATACAGGAACTTCTTAAATAAACTGATAAAATCGACAAAAAATATATACTACAACAATAAAATAACTGAAAATAAAAAAGACTATAAAAAACTTTTGAAAACTGTAAATGAAGTAACTGATTCAAATCAAATAAAAACAAGCTTACATCCAAAATAATTTGTGTTTTTGAAAACAATAGATATTACGAAAACGAAAAAGATATTGCTAATGTATTTAATAATTTCTTTACAAACATAGGTAAAGTAATACAAAATAATATTAATCAAAATTTACAACTGCCATTTTCGGATAATCAATCTACTAGACAAAATAATTCAATATTCCTAAATTCTATAACAGAAAACGAGTTATACTTACATATTAAATCACCGAAATATCACTCTTCACCTGGTGAAGATGGAATCACGGTTACTATAATTCAAAACAATCATTCATTTTTTATAAAACCTTGGTTGTACATATTTATTAAGTGTCTAGAATTAAGTATGTTGCCGAGTGCCTGGAAAGTTTCTATTGTTACGCCAATTTTAAAAACAGGAGATCAAAGTCAACCAACAAACTATAGACCTATATCAGTTAAAAATAACTTTGCTAAATTATTTGAGAAATGTATTAAATAGCGGATGTAGAATTTTTTGAAAAAAATAAAATATTATTTATAAATCAGTTTGGGTTTCGTAAAAATAGATCTACAGAGGATGCTATATTTGAACTTATTAAAAACATTTGCACCCATAATTCTAATAATAAAAAAGCTCTGGGAATCTTCTTGGAGCTATCTAAGGCATTTGACACGGTTGAACATAGTATTCTTTTTGAGAGGTTGGATAAACTGGGAATACGCGGAGATCCACTGCTCCTTTCGAAAAATTATTTAACAAATAGAAAGCAAAAAGTAAAAAATAAACAATACTTTTAGTGAATATGCAACAATTACTACAGGGTACGGTGTTGGGTCCTGTACTATTTCTGGCTTATGTAAACCAAATTGGTAACATTTTACCAGACTGCTAAGTGGTGTCTTATACTGATGAGACAGCTCTGCTATTTTCAGCAAATACATGGAATAAAGTATATCGACGAGCAGAGTTGGGATTAGACACGGTATATCGTTGGTTGGGTATGAGTAAATTAAGCTTAAATTTTCAAAAAACAAACTTTATTACTTTTTCTCCAACCAGTGTTGATCAATCTAAAGCTGATTTTTTAACAATTCATCTGTTATCGTGCATTAAAACTAAAAACTGCAACTGTGTAAAAATTTAAAAAATAATAAAATAAAATACATAGGAATAATTGTCGATCAAAATTTAAAGTGGAATGAACATAAAATACTCTATCTAACCTCAAAAATTCGAAAAATGTATTATAAATTTTCTCAACTCAGGGGTATACTAAACAAAAAATTAGTTCTTTTATTATATGATTCGTTGGTAGAGTCAATTTTAAGATACGGTATTGTTGTTTGGGGCGGTCTGTATGATACAAACTTGAAAATTTTGTCAATATGTCAGAATAGTGTTCTAAAAATTTTATCAAATAAACCTCGTAGATATTCTACAATAAAATTATATGAAGGACTAAATATCTTAAATATTAGAAACCTGTATGTATTATCATGTCTAACGTATTTACCAAAAATAAATAATTCACTTCCTATTATATCGCATAATTATTCTACAAGGATAAATGTAAATGAACATTTTGGTGTACCAAAATTTAATAACTCTTTTGCCTGCAGATTTATCACATACTTTATGCCTAAAATTTATAACATGCTGCCATACTCTATAAAAAAAATAGTAATAAATGGTAAGAGTAGAAAATCCATAAAAAAATATATTCAAGAAAACAATGAAATGTTTGCCAATATATTTTCCACTTAAATAAACTTAGTTTATGAAACAAATTACCCATATAATCAACACCTTGTGCGTGATATATCGTATTTTTAGTCTTTCACAAATTGTGAGATTTAGGCCTGATCACTTTCCTCAAGCTTATTTAGTATATTATATTAACTTTATAGTAATACGATGTCAAAAATTTACCCAATAAGTTTTGAGTTACATAATTTACTGTAATATTTAATTTACGTAATATATATATTTCAATTTTTTTCAATAGAGTTGAAATTGAAAATGAACATGACCTTAGAAACCGAATTTTTGCTGCAGCGGAACAAATTGGACCAAGACCTAATGTTCTTGACTCTCTTCAAGAAAATTGGCTTCGCCGTATTCGTGCGTGTTTAAATAGTGGCGGTAGTCATTTTCGGCATTTACTTTAAGTTTTTTAAATACTTTTTTTAGTGTGCAAATTACCTACCTAGTGCAATAAATTAATATGTTTGGTAAGTTCAAATTCTTTATTAATTTTTGGAAACTAATAAACGTAATTAGGGTTCCGCAGTTAAAAACTATACAAATAAATAATCTAAAAAGTTTTAGTAACAGGTTTGTACTATTTTTTTATAGACGCCGTTATTATGCTAACAAACCACAATGTATTAAAAAATTAATTCATACATTCCAAAAAAATAATCCAAATAAAATAATTGAATCGTTTTCAAACCTACAGGTTTTTTATACTTCTTTGCAAACAAAAAACAGGTTATGAGATTGCCATCAAGTCATAACATTGATGTCCAAGCAAATGGCAATGTTGGAATTAGTTGAAACCTTCTTCAAATTTTAAAATTAAATATCTTGAAAACCCTTTCAAATTTACCGATGTTTATAAGAATATTTTGTTTAGAATTGTTCATACTACCCTATGTTAAAATATTTGTAGTCAAATTCCTAACACCCTGCAATAACATTATTGCTCCCAACGATAGCCAGGAATCAACAGTATAATTCAATGCCGGCCGTGGTATTAGCCAGCAGTGTAATTCCATTTTGTATCTAGGTGACTATTTCAACGGTTTTCCCAAATAAGACATTTCAATCGTAAAACTTCGAAACAATTCACCTTTTCATGAAACAATGACCATAAAAACTTGACCACTGTTAAAAAAAAGTCAAATTTCTGATATTCATTTTACAACATAAAATGTAATTGTGGTTACGCAGTTATGTCCCTAGGTTATTATTCTTTATAAGCATTTCTTAATTAATGCCTGCACTTTTCCGATATCAGAAAAATCTAAACTATAATAGGTAAAACCGATTTTTTCAGGGCAGGTCATTTTTTTCCTAGAGCAGCATACCTCCGGGTGGCTATGCCCCTGCTCGCAAATATCGTGTCGCACTCGGTAATATGGCGAAGTCGATACATCGGAAATTTTCGTCTAGTTTACAAACTCAAAATGGTATTTGGATTAGGAATGACGTCTAGCAAAATGTGTAAAAGTTTCAAACCCACACATACATAATTTCAAAAGTTGTTAACAAATTAGGATAAAAAAAAGGAGTTTAGTTTTTTGCAAATAACTCGGAATCTATTAACAATTAAGGAAAAAGAGAAGATCCTTAAAAAGAAGAAATTTTCAATAACAAAGTTCCGACTCGCGGAACTCTATCTCTACTATTAATAATTTCAATTTTATGTTGAAAATATAGCTCCGTGCGGCGAGCGTTAAACCGTTGGGATGCTTCGAAACAGACCGTAATAACTAGGAAAGTAAAACTTATAATTTTAAATATTAATTTAAAAAAACTTATGTTATTATCTAAACATATAAAGGAGCAATATCTTGCTCAAAAAAAAATTTCACTGATTTTCATACAATGAGCCTATTGTTAATTAACAACTTATTTTAGAGTTTTCGTTTATATTTCAAGTCGGATAATTGTTAAACAAAAGCCACTGAAATTTCGCTTCTTAGAGACTTTATCAGAATTTTACTATACGAGTTTTTAGGCATTGCGATATTTTTAATTATCATAATCTATTAGTTATTAGTTATTGAACCTTCAATAACTATTTATATTCTTATTCAGTACAATTGTGATAAAGTTTCCACGAAGCGAAATAATTTTAGTAGCTTTTGTTTAACAATTATCTGACTTGAAATACTAAAACTTTTAAAAAATTGTTAATTAAAAATAACATTATGATTATTTTAAAAAACCTATTAATTTTTTTTCAACGGGATGTTGTTCCTTCAAGTATCTAGATAATAAAATACTTTTTTTAATTTTTAAATTAATTTTTAATTATATAAAAACACAAATTTTATTGTTACGGCTGGTTTTTAGGCATCGTAACGGATTATCGCCAGCCCCGTGGAGCTCTATTTTTAATATTAAATTAAAATTATTAATAACAGTGATAGAGTTTCAGGAGACGGCGAAGTTAATAGTTTCTGAGTTATCAGCAAAAACTTAAACCCCTTTTTTAAATCTTAATTTGTTAATAACTTTTCAAATTGGCCGAATGAATTGGCTTCCAACCGGGAAGAGTTATATAAACATCTAATTAATTTTCTCAATGAATCAAATTTAAACATATGGACATATAATAATATGTATGACAGTGAATGTGTTTAACCGTTTCTATCCTTTGTGTTACTTAGTCTGATAGCATAGTCCCCTCTGTCTTTGTCTCATATTTTTACTAGTAGTGGACAGAAATAACATCATCTTGAGTATTTTCCTCAGATTTTTTTATTTTTTATAAACATATTTTTTATAATTATATTGGTGGGATCAAATCACAATGCAAGGGAATTTATGGGGGTTTTGAAATTTTTTTTACCAAAACATAAGAATGGGGGTTTCTCGTGATCCGATCGAAATAAAAAAAACTTTTCCGACTAAACTTCATACGTGATGATAATGAATTTTAATAAGAACTTCTGAAAATATATTTCTAGTGCTTAATAATAAGCATACTAATTTTAAGTGTTTGTATCTGATAGAGCGGTTAATTTGAATTCAGTGTTTTTTTTGTGCAAACTGAATTGCATATTGAATGTTTTAAAAAAAAAACGGCACTAAAAATGATTTATTTAATAAGCAATCCTTCTTAATTTAAAAAATATGACTTTTGATAAAATTTAATTTTGAACATTTTAAATATTTATTTTCATAATTAGGTATAGTAAAAAAAATGATTATTTTCAAAAAAAAAATACAAATAGTGACATAAGTTTATTTTTAACAAAAAAAAAATAATTTCAGTTATTGATATTTTATTTCTTAATACAACAAATCTTATTTTAATTTTTAATACTATTTTTTAGTAAACACGAGTGCGCAAAGTTTTTGCACTAGTGCCTCTAGTTAGAACATGTCTTTTCTAATCTAACTTTAGCAATACGGTCAATGCACAAAAGCAACTGATACATTTAGATAATTTCAGTGTTGATCACTAATATCAATATCAATCATAATTATATATAAAAAACCAAGATCTTTTAGAATCAGAAAAATAAACTATACTGTATGTACTATTTTACGTTTGTACAGTCCCGCAGTAACCAGAGACAGTTTTGGAGGCCCTTACAGGAATAATAATTCTGTACTTTTTTACTATTAGTAGTAACTCTCGAGGAGCTGTTTAGGAATCTACACAGTGCTCACATGAAGGCCGTCCGGTTCACAAAAAAAATGGTCAAAAAAAGTCAATCTTCCAAAGATAGAGAAAAAGTGTTTGGTTAAAAAATGTAAGGCAGATTATAACTTAAAAAAACGGTATTCACGTTTTTTCCTCTAGATCTCATAGTTTTTGCCAAAATTGAGTTTAAAGAAAAACAGTTTTTTGAGGTAAGGTTATGTTATCTAGCGAAGCATGACTACTCACAAAGGCATTTATAAATAAAAATTCTTGCAAGATTGCTCCGTGCCCTTGCTAATAATATCAAGATGATCTGCCTTATACTCTTTAATTAAACAATGTTGTTGTCTCTAAAATATTTTTGAAGATAATGGAATAAATCGCTTTTTTTTCTTTTGGCGATTTTTTTCTAAATCACGTCACCTACGCGTGAGCACTCTGCATATTCTTAAACAGCCCCTCCAGAGGCACCATTTGCAAAAAAATAGTGCATTTTAGTATTTCTCCAACCCCTGATTACTGAATTATTACTAAACTTTATTGCGTTTATTTATGATACTAGCAAAAATAAGATTATGTTGACTGATAACAATAAAAATGAATTAAAAACATGTACCTATATACGTGATGATAGTTATGGCCTAGAAAAGTTTTTTTGCACAGATATTTTTTTTAAATAGGATATAAAACAAAAATTTACCAATATGCATGACATGAACTAATGTTTTGATATTTAAACAGTTCTACAGGGAAACATATTCTTCTAAAGTCTTCCGATTTCATTTGTGACGTTTTATTATTATATAAAACAAAATTATTACCTTTAGATATCCATGAGTTATTCTTAAATCTTTCAAGCACTTTTAGATAAAGTTTGAGATTACTTTCCACGAGTACTTCACATGCAATATACCTGACCCCTTTAACAGTTTTTTCGCGTAAAATACTTCGTCGCGTCTGCATTTGGATTGTAAATTTTAATTTTAATTAACTGGAGAGGTCGGAAAGTTGTTCTGTTTACATTTGTGCTCGGGTAACTCGTTGATCGACAGACTTATTTTTAATTCAGTAACAAAAAATAATATTAATATAATTTTTTAAAATAACCAATGAATAGTAACATTTAGTTTCAAGTAAAGTTTGGGTTATTTTCTTTAGGAATGCGTTTAAAGGAGAACTTTTTGTAGTTGTTAACTTTTGGAGATGGCTGATTTGCGATTTTTTAGCAAGAAATTTTACCTTTTAGTTTTTTAACATACTTTGTACATAATCCCCAATCTTATAATATTTTAGTTCTCTGATAGAGAACTTAAATTGACCAATTTTTTTTTTTAATTTGTAGTCTAATGCCTCTATTTTTGGTACAAGAGAATGCACTTTTGATTTCGATGTACTTATGTTTCTTTTATTCCTACTTTTACCTGTCATGTTTGATGATTTTTTACATTTTCGTCGGCCTTTCGAGCTATCTACACGCGGGATATAAAATTTTGGTTCAAAAATGAACGGTAAATTTGCCTTTACCAACAACTGTTCTCATACAGAATTGCAGTACACAGAGATAACACATTTTATGAATTCATAATTTTGTTTGGTCATAACTCAAAAATCAGGAAATTTGCGTTTACCTACAACTTCTCTCGTACAAAGTTCCACTACGTACATAAAAGAACTTTATTCAAATCCTATAAAGTGCAATATATTTAATTTTTTTTAGATTTTAATTTACTATTATTTATTTTTCATAACGTTATTTACAGTTACATTTACATAAATTATTTCATTAATTATTTTCCTCCAAAAAAGGTTTTATTGGAGGAAATGAAATTTTACAGAATTTTTAATAATTTCATTGGCGGCAATTTTGTTCCCATATAATAATAAGTCCTAACACTTGAACCTGTCGTGGAAGATAGATCAAAATACAAGGGTTCTAACCACACTACATTGCAACTTGTTACGGTCTGGACGCGCGTTTCGCTAACCAAGTTAGCATCATCAGCAGATGTTATAAACTATCCTAACCGAGACTATTTATAAGTAAATGTGGTCACACTTGGTTGCACCTGACTGCACCATTGTCAAGTAAGCAATAGAGGGCACTATAGGATATAGGCCTTCTGTCTTTATTTAGTGCTTTCTTACCGCATTTAACTATTCCTATACTCTCAAATGCATCTAATAATCTATTATTAGATACATTTTTAATTAACTTAATGTATTGCTATTTGGTGATTGTTTTCCAAAGCATGTGGGGCAACGCCTGACTTTTCTGTTCTTCCGTATCTTAAATGTGCCATGTGTTCTTTAAAACGAATATTTATGGAGCGTTTAGTTTGCCCAACATATTCTAGATCGCAGTCATTACAGCTAATTTCACAGATGCCATTCCTATCCTTCGACTTTGCCTTTAGGGTTTCCAAGGAGATTTTTCAAACTGTTCTCCGTTTTGTAGGCTACTCTAAAACATAAGTTTTTAAATACTTTTTCTAGACCTTTCGTATATCTGGGATCATATGGGATTACTATGAACTTATTGGGAGCCTCAGGTGTTTGAAGAGTAGTGGCATCTTTTAACATTTTCTTATGCTTATGTCTATTTACTAATTTATGTACAAAATTATCACTATATCCATTTTTAGCTATATTTTTATAGTCCCGGTCAGGATAAGTTACTTTAGTTTATATTATCTGTTGATGACGCTAACTTGGTTAGCGAAACGCCCGTCCAGAACGTAACGAGTTGTGGGGTAGTGTATTTAGAACTCTTGTATTTTGACCCCCATAATGGCTTTACTCAGAAATTTTAGCAGTTTATCCCTATATTTTTGTGTACATTTTTAAGCCTATTCGATAAGTAGTTTCTTAATAATGATACTCTTAACATGTTTGTGAAGGCTTTTTTTCAGCCGTATTGACTTTTTACCAAAATGTAAACATTTTATTGCCATATGACTCTTGATTTCTGGCCAAAATCTGAAGTCAATCGTATAAGTATTTTGTGAGCTATGCCGCGCATGGGCAGTACGACAGACCGACAGATTCACGAGAATGAGGAACATGTTTTTCGGAATTCGTGAACCCTAAATCACAAATTACAAATCTTACCTCTTAGTAAAGAAGTAACAATTGAAATAAATTTCGGTTTATAGGATTGTATAAAATTAATTGCAAATAATTATTTGCATATTAAACATTCAGATAGTGACAGATTTGTGCCCCATTTTCTCAGAAAAGCCTCGAAGAGAGAGAGAGAGAGAGAGAGAGAGAGAGAGAGAGAGAGAGAGAGAGAGAGAGAGAGAGAGAGAGAGAGAGAGAGAGAGAGAGAGAGAGAGAGAGAGAGAGAGAGAGAGAGAGAGAGAGTGATTTTAGGGACGCACCGGCAACAAAGGCCTTTTGGCGTCCGCAGATTAGAAGGGTTTAACCCTAGGATATAAAACAACAAAGAGTGTATATGACAAAATAAGAACAAACATTGAGTTTAACTAAATAAAGAAAATATCACAGAAATATATCACAAGTAAGGACACTATTGAATTATAAGAGTTTATTTAGACCCGACTTCGTAAGGAAACTAGACAAAGAACTCAGATTACAATCATTACCAATCATATCAGAGATTTTTGGAGAGTTAAAATATTTTTCTCTGGTTATGTTGTATTTGCCACAATCAATCAGTAGATGATCAACTGTAATCGGTACATTACAGGAGTCACAAATAGAAGCAAGGTCTCCCTTTAATAAATATTTGTGGGTCAATTTAGTGTGTCCCAGTCTTAGCCTGGTGACATTAACCTGTAAGGATCTAGAGGGAAACTGAGGATTATACCGCGAACGAAATAGAGGTTTCACACGGATCAGTTTTGGAGTTTCATACAATAAGTCCCATTTTAGTTGGAAAAGTGAATCTACTTTATGTTTTACTAAAGAACGAACATCATCTGGACAAAAAGTAAAGTTCTCCCAGCTAGATATATTCGGTCTATGTGCATTCTTGGCTAAAAAATCAGCCCTCTCGTTTCCAGCAATCCCCACATGGCTAGGAATCCAAATGAAAGATATGGTCTTGCATCGAATAGTCGCTCTCATTAGAGCAACTCCAATCTCAGTCACTAGAGGGTGGGTTGGAAACGTTGATTCGATAAGGGAGAGAGAACTAAGAGAATCAGATGCTATAATTAGTTGGTTCATGCTTGAGGAAGTAAAATGTAGAATGGACTTTAATATAGCAAATAGTTCCGCAGTAAGTATCCCTGTAAAGTTAGGGAGCTGATAGGCAACCTCCACCGAGGGACCAACAAAAGCTGAGCCGACGTGAGATGAGGTCTTGGATCCATCTAAAAAATATACCATATATTCACTGTAAGTATTGATTTCTTCTTGAAAAATTTTACGCAAAACCTCAGGTGGATAAGAGCTTTTATCATACTTTAACAGAGATTTATTGACTGAGACCCTTTGTAAGTTCCAAGGAGGAAAAGACGGAGGAGAGTAAGGGTAAATAGGAGGAAGGGAGAGATCAATCCTCTTTAGAATATTGGCCAGCCTTATATTTGCTCCCTAGGAGCGCGAGAAGAGGAAGCAGTAGAAGGTTTAAAAAGACTGGAGATGCTAGGAGACCCTCGTCTAAAGATCGTTTTCGCATAAAACATCAGAAGACCTCTTTCGGCTAGGAGATCAAAAGGAAGTAGCTCTGCTTCACAATGAAGGCTAAGGATAGGGGAAGTTGGGAAAGCACCCAATATTAATCTAATTGCTGAATTTTGCACCACTCCAACTCGGTCAAAATAGGATTTAGGAGCTGAAGAGAAAGCCGCAAGGCCATAAGTGATTTTAGGGAGGATGACCATTTTGTATAAAGTTTTTAGTGAATCGATGGATGATCCCCACTTTGTGTGAGCCAGTAGCCTAAGAAAGCCTAGGTCCCGCTTTACTCTATTAATCAAGTCCTCAATATGTGGTTTGAAATTCAGAAGAGAGTCAAAGATGACTCCCAAAAAACGATGGGAATTCTTTGAAGGGATTCTAGTTCCCTGTAAACTTAAAGTATGAATGTACTACAGTTTCTTTTCCGACAGAAATGCACGACCGCAGATTTTGCAAGCGAGAAAATTAAGCCAGATGAATTTGACCATTCTGTCAGAGCTTCCAGACAGTTTTGAATTAAGATAGGACTAGTGGTAGAGTCATGAGATGCATGATACAAGACCAGATCATCAGCAAAAAGTCTGAAAGAGATTTGTAGCGTGACAACATTAGAAATTGAATTTATGGCTAAGATAAATAAAGAAGGCCCCAGTACAGATCCCTGAGGAACTCTAGAAGTTTGCGAGAATGGGACTGAAATCGAATTTCGAATTTTCACACTGCATATTCTATCTGACAGAAAACCTTGAATGAAACGAACAATATTTCCTTCAAGTCCGCTTTTATAAACAGATTCCATTATTGATGAGTGTTTTAAAGAATCAAAAGCCCTTGTAATATCTAGGAAAACCGAGGTTATATGTTTCGATAGTCTAAAGGAGTTCCTAATATCAACTTCCAATCCCACTATATGATCTAAAGTAGAATAATTAGGTCTAAAACCGGCTTGATTTGAACAAATATAATTCATTTTATATAGAATCCATTGGAGACGTTTATTTATGATTCTCTCGAGGAGTTTACCTATAACACTGGAAAGTGCTATTGGCCTATAATTATTTGGAGATGAGGAAGATTTGCCAGGTTTTAGGATAGGAATAATGAGTGATGATTTCCATGAGGAGGGAAGGATACCAGTGGACCATATTAAATTAAATAGTTCAAGGACTCTTTTCGTTACTTCAGGAGGAAGGTTTCGAATCATAGGGATCCTAATCCCATCATGTCCTGGAGCAGAATCCCTACTCATTGATAGAGCGTAGTTATATTCCTGGATAGTAATAGGAAGATTATAAGATTTTTCAGAATTTGAGAAATAAATAGGGAAGTCTTGTGTAGGTTGGGCAGATGAAAAATAGAGTGAAAAGTGAGCAGCGAACATATCAGCAACATCAGAGGAATCATTTACTAATTCGTCATCCCTAATCAGACCGATACATGATCTTACAGTGTTCCCACGAATGCAGTTTATATTCTTCCAAACCTCATCTGATGAAGAGGAGAAAGACAAAGAAGAAGTAAAATTGTTCCAGTGGTTTCGTTTTGCATCAATTGTAGTACGGCGAGAGAAAGCCCTGGTCCTCTTTAGAGCAACAAAATTGTCCATAGTTGGATGTCTTTTGAACAGATTTAAAGCCCTCTTGCGAGCAGTAGTAGCTGTTTTACATTCCTCGTTCCACCAAGGAACCGGAGGTTTTAAAATACGCTTTTTTATTTCTGGTGTGGAAAGAGCAAATGATTTCATGATGGCATTAGTGAGGATGTTTGCCTCATCCTGGACCGATTCAGAAAGAGGAGGGAGAGAAAGAAAATTGATTCGGAAGACATCCCAATTTGTGCGTTTTAAATTCCGTCTAGGGTAAGAATCTAAAATTGTTGGGGTTCTCAAGGAGGACAAAACAGTGGGAAAATGATCGCTAGAGTAGGAGTCGTCAAGAACCTCCCATCTGAAGTCTGTGGCAACTGATAGGGAGGAGAGGGTTAGATCTAGAGATGAAAAGGTAGATGAAGATGAGGAAAGAAAAGTAGGAACATGTTCGTTAAACAGATGGAGAGGGAAAGAAGAAATCAGTGACTCTATTGTTTTGCCACGGGAGCTAGTAGTGGAGGATCCCCAGAGACTATAGTGAGCATTTGAGTCCCCCACTATTATGAATGGGGGGGAAGTTCGTTTAAAAGATCAATCAAATCGGATTCTACCACTACATCCTTTGGTGGAAGATAAAGAGAGCAAATCGTTATTTTATGAGGTAGGAACGAAGAGACCGCTACCGCCTCTAATGAGGATGATAGGGGGATCTCTGTAAAAGTAAGTCCAGATTTAATTAGTAGAGCCACGCCACCTGATGCACCGAGAGGGTCAGGTCTATCTCTTCTAATCACTTCATAACCAGAGAAGCATAAGGAGTCCCTAATTTTCAGGTTAGTTTCTTGAATAGACACAATAGCAGGTCTGAGAGACTTTGCAAGAAGAGTTAGTTCATCTTTTCGTGGTCTGAAACCATTTAAGTTCCAGTGTAAGATCTTGAATGTATTTGTTAGGAGTTATGGAGACCTGCAAGAGTCATTTTCCACAAGCTAAGTAGAGGACCCTGCTACAGGAGGATCATCCAATTCCATTTTCTTTACAGATTCGCACGAAGATTTCGAAGATTGCCTGGTAAGATTTTTATTAGAGGATGATTTTTTATGTGGTGAATTCGTACGGGAATGGGACGTAGATTTAGACGAGGAGTGAGGAGATTTGTTTGTCAGATCTTGGTAAAGGTTGTTGTTTACTACTTGATGAAATAGGTTTGCTAGAGGAGGAGGAATCAAGTATTTGTTTTGTTTTTGAAGAAGTGGAAGGAGGAACAGAAGGAATAATGGGTTTAAGAGGTGGGGGCAATGAAACAGGAGTGGATTGGGGAGATCCAGCCGCTAGACAGCAGTTTGGACAGAGGGAAGGGTTTGAAGGGGAAGTTTGAGATTGCTACTTTTGAACTATATGTCGTAACAAAAGATGGGTTTTGTTCTAAGAACTTCTTTTTTGCCTCGAAGAAAGGCAATTTTTCAATTGTTCTAATTCTTTGTATTCCAAATTCACGTTTTAAAACGGTGCAACCCTTATATCTAGGGGAATGGTTTTCAGTACAGTTAGAGCAAATTAAGGGAGTTGGACACGGAGATTCTTGATGTTCTGGGTGGCCACACTTCGGGCATATAACTGGACTATTACAACGAGTGGCAGTATGACCAAATTTCTGACATCGAAAACATCGCAGAGGATTTGGAATATGATGTCTAACTCTTAGTGAATACCATCCTGCTTTAACCCTTTGGGGAAGAAAATGAGTTTTGAATAATAAGATGAAAGTGGCGGAAGGCTTATTAGATTCTTTTTTTGTAGGGATTCTTTTAACATCAACAACACCTTGATCCCTCAAATTCTCAAGAATTTCCTCATCAGGGCAATTTGCTAAGTCATAACATGTAACTACGCCTTTGATTATATTAAGTGACTAGGAGCAGGAGGAGCAGTATCAACTTCGCAACCATTTAAATTTTTAAGCTTTAATGCTAGAAGAGATTGTTTCTCATTACTAACCTCAATCAACAGAGAGCCATCGTGAAGCTTTTTCGTGTCAGAAAGAGTACCAAAAAACGACTGCAGAGACTTATGCAAAACAAAAGGAGATGAGTCCTTAAAGGAACCATCTATTCTTTTAATAGTGAAAAATTTATCGAAATTTGCTATAGATTCTGTAGGAGACTCAACTCTGGGTCTTTTGGATCCAGTAGTCGGTAATGGTGGTTGGGCTACCGTCAGCCTGTAGGGTGGATAAGTACTAAATACAGTAGAGCCCTATCGTACCATTACTTAATTCGTGGTATACTATAGTTAGGGGCGTTTTACTCTGTAATGGTGCCCTGTTCCATTAAGAGTGCTGGGTCCGTGGGGTCGCAAGTCCCCAAAGTATGCTAAGCATACCCCCTGCGGGGAAGCCTCGAAGAGGGTTGAAAAGTACATTGATGTTGAGTAGAAGGAAAGGAGTGGTCCCTGTGGTCCCTGGGGATAACATATGGAAAATTCGATTTTCCTTAACAGAAATAAAAGGTGTCTGTTGCCCGTATTTTCACGCAAGCTATGTTTATAAATAGGACCGAGCTTTGGAAAACCAAAAGCTTGAGTGTTGCAGGTGGCTAAAGGGTTGAAATAAGGGCGCAATCTTGTTAGAAAAAATTGAGATAGTTACCAATTTTTATACACATCTTTGGTTTTCCAAAGCCAGGTTTTATTAATTAATCATTTAGTTAACATAGCTTGCGTGAAAATAAAGGCAACAGACATCTTTTATTTCTGTTAAGAATGGATACATTCATACCCACATACACACATACTTACAGAAATACATACATAATTGTTACCATTTTTTGCACGTGCAATCGGGTAAAAGGGAATAAATGATTGGCAACTTATCCGTCTGCAGAATGTCAACATTCTCAACTTAGGCCGTATTCCGTTTCCAAACCTGGTTAACCGGTCCTATTGACTGAGGTCTGAGAGTGGTATCTGGAAAATCTTTTACAAAAATGTTAAATAATCGACAGTTCAGACATCGGTTATCCGACAGTCAACAAAATTCAGCGTTCGTTCTGGTGATACTGGAACCGTGTTCCGTAAATAATTGATTTTTCAGATAACCGGTAACTTCGGAACACGAAACCGAAACCAAAATTGAAAAAACAGAATACGGCTTTAGTAGTGTTCGAGTAAATACTAAGCGTATTTACAGGGGAGACAGGATTCCGGCCATGTTTAGTAAATATATTATACGCCCGAAATATGTTTAGCTTAATGTAAGTCATTGAAAGATGGACTTATTAATAGGCGTGTTTTAGCTGCGAAATTGTATCGAAAGATTTTCAAAAGATGATATTTCAAGAGCTTCCTATTTCTTAGACTTTTGCAGTTTATTCAGAGTATTTCTTCGAAGCTGAAAACAATGAGCCGTTTATTCCCGAGGTTATTTTTGGGCAGAAAATGATATGTAAAGTGCTAATAATAATACCCCCGCGGTTTACGAAACGGAAATATGTCAAATACTGTTTTTTGTTGTTATTTTTCAAGCTCTTGTTCACTTGAATTTGGTTTTTGGTAACTAAAGACACAAATGTACGTCGACCAGTCAAGAGTCCGGGTGGATTTGAATCGTAATTTTTTTATTTGTGGCAGAAAGCCTGTATATTACTAAATTATCTGCATAAAAAGTGGTTCTGATAACTAAAGGTAAAAGTAAAAAGCTATACCATCTAAAATAAATTACCCAATATAATACAAATAAAATTAAACTCTGTAATTAAATAATAAATATTACTCACACACGCTTTTTCATTTTTTAGCAAACTCAAAAAGTTAAGGAATTTTAAAGTTAAATTCTATAGTTACAGGGTAACTATAGACTAATATAGATAACCCTATGTAACATATCGTACTAGTCTTCAAAATAAAATTAACTAATATTAAGAGTGGCTCTTTCACCAGTGGGGATGGCAATCTTGAAGAATTTTTCTAATCCCGACATTAATACAATAATGACATTCAGTCACTGCAAGTAAAAACGCTGAATATAAACAAAAATATTTCTTAACAAATTTAATTAAAATAAATACAAACCAAAGTTTAAACTTTACAAATTATATATATGATATGATATGAATTTACTGTTACAGTTGATTCATTTTCGTTGTTTAGCCTAATTAAAAAAATTTCTAATTGAATTTTAATAAGATAAATACTTCATGTTTTAAAGAAATCATCTTGCTCAGAATAAATGGTCCTGGGTTGCTTGATTATCGTTCTTAATGTCTCTTGCAGAACAGTGTTAAGTAGTTATTTAATTTTGGATAATTCCTTTAACATGAACTTGAAATGTGTTCAAAGTAGCAGGCAAAATGGTACAATAAATAAGTACAATACGCTTTAAACGTGAGCAAGACCTGAATTATTACGAGAATTGAACAACGGGGAATTTTTGGTCTATAAAAAAATGGGATCAATCCCGGAATTGATCGGTTTAATCGCCGGGATTTATATCCCTATTCATCAGATCTTAATAGGGGAGAAGCTAATATTTAATAAAAAAGTCTAGAAACACTTTTTTTGAAAAGTATGCCATATAATTGTGAAATCCAATGCATCAATGTAGGATTTAAACAGCGCTTTACACTCCCTATATTTCACCTTTCTTTCGAGACTAATCAGATATAATATTGCAACATGCAACGTAATACATTTCCTGATAATTAAAACAATAAAACAAGCTGTGTTTTAAAGGGAAGGCTTTTCTTCAGGAAAGTATTCAAAGTTTGATCGATCCTGTTCATATGAAACAAATTATATCTAAGTTTTAGATATTCTGCATATATTTTGTTTATTTAGTTAAACAAAGAAATCCGTATAACGTGTATAATATCAGCTAGCAGCATAAAATATACGTTATCTAAACTCCTTTGTTGCATTACTCATGCACACGTCTACAGCATTTTAAGTTTTTATTTTATAAAATTTAATTTTTCAAATCAAAGTGTAGAAAAACTTGAGGACGACATAAAAAGATTAGAGTCAGTAGATCAAAAGTGTATCAAATTTGCATTTAGATTTTTAGAATTTGAATGACTGTTTCGTCGATACAATATCTTAGTTTTAAACTTCGCCCTAAGTTATAAGCTTATGTATTTTTATAAACTTTGTAGTTTATTTTATCGTATTGCTTAATTTGAATTAAAGACATATTATTATTATTATTATTATCATTATCGGAATTGACAATAAATTTCTTAACAAATGTTGAGTTCCAAGTCTATCCCATATGCATGCATCAAAAGGAGTGGGATGAATTCTACTAGTTCTATGCGTTGTCCTGTAAGAGTGTTCTCACTACGTGGCAAGTACTGAGCAAGACTGCCTTCTGGGTGTCGATGTTGCAGGTGTTAGTACGCAGTCCTATGATTTTCAGGTTCTATTTTAGTGTATTTGGAACTAGTCCAGTTGATGATAGGATGATCGGTATTACCTGAACTTTATTCACCTGCCACATGCTGTATCTCGATGGCCAGCTCTGCATATTTGGCCTTTTTGTCTTTATATTTATCCGGCACGTTATTTTCGGTACAGCGACATCTACCAAATAAACTCTCTTTGTTTCCTTATTTAACAGAACCACATCAGGCCGATTATTCGTCTCCCGTCTGTCGGTGATTGCCCGGTCGTAGTACAGTTTGAGGGCATTATTTTCAAGTACTGATCTTGGTTGGTATTTATAATAGGACACGAAGGCTCTGGTGTATGATGTTACATACCTGGTTATGTCACTGGAGGTAGTCCGTATTTGCTACGTTAGTGAAGCCAGCAGGGGCGTGCGGTGAAATTTTAAAAAAGGGAAGCAATTTTTAGGAACTTACCTATTTGTAATGTAATTCGATTCCTCGATCATTTTTTGCAAATTTGTCAATGACGTCATCATAAAAACGTCGATGCTCAAACATATTTTGGAGAAGTTTATTTTCAATGGACAGCAGCGATGTATGCGAAAGTCTCTCCTGCCCCATTGAATTTCTCACGAAATTTTTTACACGTTTAAGTGTTGAAAAATTGCGTTCTACTGATGAAGTTGTAGCAGGTATTGTCAATACTAATTCACATAATTTCGACACTTCGGTGTAGGCATCTTCCAGCTCCTTGTCTTTTAAAAATTGCATTAATGTCATCAGTTTCGTAAATCACTTTTAGTTCAGATCGCAGTAACACTCGGTCAAAGAACTGGCCATATTGAAGAAGAAGAGATTTAAATGCATTTTCTGAAAAAGTTTTTCTTTAAATGCATCAAAATTGCAGAGCTCGAGGAATTTAAAATCATTTAAACCGTTAAATATATATCTCCATTAATTTCGTTAGTAACGTTATAAACTAAGGTATATAATGCATCTGCTGTACGAGTTTCGGACACATTCTTAAAACCTAAAAATCGCTCTTGAATATTTCCGTCTGTTTTAACGTAGCATATTACTATAGATAATCGGCTAAAATTGGTGATATCAGTTGTTTCGTCCAGAACAATAGCAATGAACCGTGCCTGGCCAATCTCCTGCCTAATTCATTTTAGAATAATGGTTGCAACAGCGGAAATTAAATCATTCTGGATTCGATTCAACGTTCCGCGAAAAACGCTAGACTGCTCTAAATGATTTTTTACGCAATTTAGCCATTAAAGTAAGTAAATCTTGAAAATTTCCTCTATTTGAAGAAACCCTTGTTTCGTCATGACCTCTAAATTCCAATTCGTGCTGTCCGAAAAAACAAACAACATCGATAAGTCTTCTTAATATTTGCCTATTTTTATCGACTAGTTCATTGTGTTGGCGGTGACTAATTTCACATAATGTGTCTTTTGCAGCTTTATGGAAATTTTTTAAATCGGAAAAACCAGTTTTATTCCAGAGACCTTTTTCATTTACAAAAAGTAAACATGGCCAACAAAATAATTTACTTATATTTTCACACACTGTTAGCCATTTAAATTGTTCGTATTGTTTTTCCGGATAAAAATGTCTAATACAGTTTTTCATTTTTGTGGTTAAATTTTTCATAGGCGGTTTTGCCCTTCCTTTGGAAATTATTTGAAGCTCATCAGTGAAGTTTAATGTTGAAAATATCTTTATTATTAAGATACACACACCACACATTCACACACACTCTTCTTACTAAATTCTGCAATATTTTCAACGTTATTACCGATAGCCGAAGTTGACAGTATTTGCATATCCACGTCCGTATTATTGTCTTCCATGTAGCACCATGCACGACGCGACGTACGTATCACACAATACACGGATAGCCGTTCAAATGAAGAACCTAGTCTAGCGATAGCTTCCGCCATCACTTAAAGCACGCCACTGAAATGCAAAAATTGCAAACAGCCGGTGGAAAGTTCAATAACCTCTGGCTCGATTCACAGGAAATCAAGCATACAGGACTTGGCTGCAGGGAAGCTAGCGGCCCGCATAGGTTCTATTCGATATTCTATTGTGGCTGGGTCGGAGTCAAGGCCGCATTTATTATGGGCTTGATAATTAAGATAATATTTTAGTATTTTTAATATAAACTAAATTATTGGTTTCCTATTTCAAAAATTACATTTTAGAAGATGTTTTGTAATTTGTTTTGGGAAAGCACTGCTTCTCTTGCTTCCATGGGCTGCACGCCCCTGGAAGCCAGATATTATATGCTGTATAGTATCTGATCTCTCGCTACATTTTCAAAACGAAAAAAAAGCAAGTACAAAAAAAGACATCATCATAATCATAAAACATATTTCTCATGTAATTTGTTCAGCTGAATATACAAAAACTCAATTTAATAGCGACAAAAACTTAGGCCAAGATTACAATTGTCCAACAGTCCTTAAAAATTTGTCTATTTTTTTAAATTTTAAGTCAAATTCAAGTGTTTTATATGTACCATGTTTTTGAAAAATTTTGTTGTTTATTTAAACCGACATATTTAATTTATACTTATGATTCTCGTTTTTGAAATTGTTAATCAACGAAATTTCGTTAGAAAATTATACAACAAATAATAGAAATGAGGAGTTTATAGTAATTTGGGGTGTTGCTTTTTAGATCTAGGGACATTTTGATGTTTTAGGGCAAGAATATATACAACAATAAAGAAAATCAATTTTATTCTAATACAGGTTTTAGAAGAAACAATATTAATATGTATATATAGTTTTTATAAAATCAATCACCAAAATATTAAAACCAAATAATATGAAGGAAAATAAAATGTTGTTAATAATTAAAAAAAATGTTATTTATTCATTTTAAATAAATTTTGAATTGTTGTCATCTCACTCTTTCAGTGATCAGGTCCGCTTTTCGTTTTTTCCAATATCTTCTATATCTGACCTAAGTGAAAACTATAAAAATAAAGTTTTGAATAAATCAATAATAAAAAATATTCCTATATAGTGCGAATACTATTTCACTAAAATAAAGACCTCTCGAGATAACTGACGATAATTTGATCTAATTTTTATATGACGAACTTTGTCTCTGTCAGCATAAGATTTTATCACCTTGTTTATATTACTTTTCTCATAAAAAGGAAGTACTGTAATCGTGAGAAAATCACCCTCCGAGATTTTTTCAGATCTTTTTTTTTTCAGGGTCCCTAGATGACGAAAAATATGTTTTCTCGATTCCGTCGGTCTGTCTGTTCGCGGCATAGCTAAAAAACTACTTACGCGATTGACGTCAAATGTTGGTCAAAAATTAAGGCTCAGATGGGGATGACCTGGCAACATTTTAGTAAACATTCAGTATAGCAAAACAAAATGGCGGCCTAGTGAAATTAAAAAAATATATTATTTTGAAAGTGCTTATCCAACATATCTCAAATTTTGCACAAAAATCAAGTATTATGTGGGAATCAACTGGTAAAATTTTGGTACGAATCCAAGATGGCGGAACAAAATGGCGGCTTAATAAAATATTTAAAAATTCAGCATGAAAAAACTACTTAATGAACTAATTTAAAATGTTGTGCTATAACTAATAGCAGTATGGAGATGAACTAGTTAAAGTGTGGTACTAATCCAAGATGGAGGAACAAAATGCCGGCCAAATACAATTTTTTTAATCTGAAAAAATCAGGCTCTCACGTTTTAAATATTTTCGCGTTTTGGCGCCCTAGATGCCAAAAAATATGTTTTATCAAGTCCGTCGGTTGGTCTCCCTGTCTGTCAGTTTGCGGCATGGCTTAAAAACTACTCATCAGATTGATTTCAAATTTTACTAAAAAATTAAGGGTCATATGGGGATGACTTGGTAATACTTCGATTAAAATCCAATATGCCGGAACAAGATGGCGGCCTACTGAAACGTTAAAAAATTATTACTAAAAACTGTTTATCCAATTTATCTCAAATTTTACACAAAAATCAAGTATTATGTAGGAATCAACTCGTAAACTTTTGGTACGAATCCTAGATGGCGGAGCAAGATAGCGGTTTAGTAAAATGTTTAAACATTCAGTCTGAAAGAACTGAATGTTTAAACATTGAACTGATTTCAAATTGTGTGCCATAACTAATTGTAATATAGAGATGAACCATTAACACTGTGGTATTAATTCAAGATGGCGCAACAAAATGGCGGCGAAATAAAATTTTTGTAATCTGAAAAAATCACCCCCTCAGGTTTTACATATGTTTATGATTTAAAGTCCCTAGATGCCACAAAAATATGACTTATAAATTCCGTAGGTCCGTCTGTCGATTTGTGTGTCAGTTCGTGGCATAGCTTAAAAACTATTCATCAGATTGACTTAAAATTTTAGTAAAAAATTGAGGCTTATATGGGGATGACTTGGTAATATTTTGGTAAAAATCCAAAATGCCGGAATAAGATGAAACGGTTAAAAAAGTATTACTTAAAAACTAATTATCCATTTTGCAGAAAAATTAAGATTGTGTAGGAATCAACTGGTAAAATTTTGGTACAAATACAAGATGGCGCAGCAAAGTAGCGGCTTAGTAAATTATTTAGAAAATCAGCCTGACAAAAACTACTTAATGAACTGATTTGAAATTGTGTGCCATAACTTATTGTAGTACAGAAATGTAGTAATAAAACTGTGGCACTAATTTAAGATGTCGGAACAAAATGGCGGCCAAATAAAATTTTTGTAATCTGAAAAAATCACCCTAGCAGGTTTTACATATGTTCGCGTTTTAGCGTCCCTAGATACCAAAAATATGTTTTATCAATTCCGTCAGTTGGCCGGTTGCTTTGTCTGTCTGTCAGTTCGCGGCATAGCTAAGTAACCGGATATATGCCGGAACGAGATGCGACCTATTGAAACGTTAAAAAATTATTACTACAAAAACTAATTAACCATTTTACCTCAAATTTTGCAAAAAAATTAAGGTTTACATAAGAATGAACTTGTAACATTTTGGCATGAATATAAGAAAGCAAAACAAAATGACGGCCAAATAACATGTTAAAAAAATTAACGTAAAAAAATCTTCTTATTCAATTCACTGTAAATTTTGGAGAAAAATTAAATATGATATAAAGATAAACTGGTGCGAATTCAACATGACGTAACAAAATTGTGTGGTGTGGCATAGGGAGAAACTGGTAAAATATTGGAACAAAATTTCGCCCAGTAAAAATGTTTGATATGACAGTGTGTATGTGTTTTTAAATAACTACGTACTAAACCAAATTGGTTCACACTTCACTATTCCTAATAAAAAGAAATATTCGTAATGAGAAAAGTTCCGGGTAAAGGAAATTTACCGATTGTTTAATAATATGATCATATTTTTGGTTTTTTTACCTTCCTCGTAAAAGGGAAGTACTAAGTGAAAAAATCATCCTCCCAGGTTTTTACAGATATTCACATTTTATGGTCCCTAGATACCAAAGAAACATGTTTTCTTAATTCCGTCCGTCTGTCGGTCTGTCTGTCTGTACGCAGCATAGCTCAAAAACTATTTATCTGATTGACTCTTTGGTCAAAAATCAAGTGTCATAAGGAGATAATATAGTTACATTTTGGTGTAAATCCAATATAGCATAACAAAACAGCGGTTTAGTGAAACTGTAAAAAATTATTACTAAAACTACCTATTCAATTTACCTTAAATTTTGCACAAATTTCAAGTATTGCGTAGGTAAAATTTTGGTATGAATCCAAGATGGCGAAATAAAATGGCGGCTTAATAAAATATTTAAACAGTCAGTGTGAAAAACTACTTATTAGACGGATTTCAAATATTGTGCAAAAAATAAGTGTGAAATACTGATAAAATAGTGGTACGAATGGCAGAACAAAATGACGGCTAAATAAAATATGAAATGTTGGTAATCGTGGAAAAATCCCTCTCCAAGGTTTTACATAGCTTTTATATACCATAAAACATGATTGGTCAATTCTCAGTTCCGTCGATTTGTCAGTTTACGATATACCTAGAAAACTACTTAAGCGATTGACTTCAAATTTGTGTCAAAAATTAAGGGTAAATATAAAATATAGTGGAACAAATTGGCGGCCTGAGTTAAAAAACTAATTATCCAAATTACCTCAAATTTTATGCAAAATACACAGAAATGAACTAGTAATATTTTAGTATGAATCTAAGATGGCGATCTAATATAAGTAATATTTAAAAATCAACCTGAAAAAACTATTCATTAGATTAATTTCAAATTTTGTGTAGGCGTTAGGTGTGTTAGAGCGATAAACTAGTAAAAATTCAAAATGGAGACCAATAAAGTGTTTAAAAAACCATCGTAAAATAAATTTCTTATTTAGTTGACTTTAAATCCTTCACAAAAAGTAAGTGTGATTTTAGAATAAAATGGTACGAATTTAACATAACGGAACAAAATGGCTGTCTTAAAAAAATCAGTGTTAAAACTACTTATTCAATTTTTTTAAAATTATGTCCAAAAACCAACTGATAAAATATTGGTACGAATCCAATATGGTGGAACAAAATGGCGCCCAATAAAAATGTTTAAACAGCAGTATATATATATATATATATGTTACTAAATAACTATGTGCTGAACTAAATTGGGTTACACTTCACTATTCCTAATAAAATGAAAGATTCATAACGAAGGACGTTCCGGGTAAAGGAAATGTATCTATTTTTTTCTATAACCTTGTAGCAAAACCCGGTAGATTGAAAATTTTGAGATAATCATGTAAGATAAACATTAAGTTGAAAAAACTGGAGCTATATCTCTATATTTTGTTGATTTTATGATGTACTTCTTTAGCACTTTGTATTAAAGACTTGAATTTGTTAAAACTGTTAATAGTTATGTTATTGACGACAAAATTATCTATCGATCTGTGTATAATGTTTCTATTTTAGTACATTTTTTAAAGAGTTATGATGTTTTAAAAATATTTTAGCGTCGGCAGTTTATTTGATACGGCTCTCTACTGTGCATTAAATAAAAATACTCCAATAACAAATTGCTGCATTATTCTAAAATACACATAATCCGCGTTAAAAATTGTCGATAATTTTTCTTTGCTTAATCATTATTCAACGTGGAGCGCTGTCAGACCAAATAAATTTTTAATAAATGAATTCGTTAGGCAGATATTCACCGCCTGGTGCCAGGTCGCCATTGTTGCGAAAAACGTAGAAAAAAGTGGCCCTGTCATCCAGCTGGCAACAATTTTAATGAACTCTCGGGTTTAACTGGAGTTTATCCTAAGTTTGATTCTGGATTTAAGGTTTAAATCTTTAATGATAAAGCTTTGTTTTACTTTACTTTTAGATAAAATAAATTTACGACAGAAATATTGGTCAATAATCAAATCTTGAGTAAAATATATTTTTGCACTATTTTTTCGACGTGGGCTTACACTCTTTTGGCCATGGTCGCATGAAGCCAGTGCAGTGGGGGTGTTAATATCTATTTATGTATCAAGGGTCGGAAGTGATATAATATGGTCGAATGTTGATTACACATGTGTTAATAAACACGGGACCGTAATATCACTTACAATCCATGATACGCATGAGATTTTTACTTCCCACGTAAAAAAGAAGTATTGTAATTGTTAAAAAAATCCCCTTTCGAGATTATTTCAGACCTTCACGTTTCAGGGTTCCTAGGTGCCTGTCTGTTTGCGGCATAGCTAAAAAACTACTTACCCGATTAACTTTAAATTTTGGTCAAAAATTAAGGGTCATATGGGGACGACCTGGTAACATTTTAATAAAAATCCAATATGGCGAAACAAAATGGCGGCCTAGTGAAATGTTAAAATAATTATTATTAAAAAACTACTTATCCAGTTTGTCTCCAATTCTGCACATACATTAAGTATTATGTTGGAAGGAACTAGTAACATTTTGGTACGAATCCAAGATTGCTGATCAAAATGTCGGCTTAATAATTTAAAAATTCTGCCTGAAAAACTGCTTGATGAATTGATTTCAAATTGTGTGCCATAACTAATTGTGTTATAGGGTTCAACTAGTGAAATTGAAGTTTTACATATCTTCACGTTTTAGCGTCCTTAAATGCCAAAAAATATGTTTTATCATTTCTGTAGCTCCGCCTGACTGTCAGTTCCCGTTATAGGTTAAAGACTACACCCAATTAACGATAAAAAAATAAGAGTCATATGGAAATGACCTGATAACATTTTGGTAAAAGTCTAATAAGATGGAACAAAATAACGGCCTAGTAAAATGTTAAAAAATTATTATTAAAAAATTACTTCATCTACTTATTCAAACATCTCAAATTTTGCACAAACATCAAAATATATGTTGGAATAAACTGGTAAAATTTTAGTACGAATCCAAGATGGCGGAACAAAATGGCGGATCGATTTCAAATTGTGTACCATATGTACTTGTGGTATAGGGATCAATTAGTAAACCTGTGTTACTAATTCAAGAAGATGGAATAAAATGTGTGTAACCTTGAACAATCACCCTCTCAGGTTTTAGATATCTTCACATTTTAGCGTCCCTAGACGCCAAAAAATATGTTTTACCAATTGCTTCGGTCCGTCTATCAGTCTATTATTTCTCGGCAGAGCTTAAAAACTACTTACCAGATTGACTTCAAGTTTCAGTCAAAAATGAAGAGCCATATGGGGATGAGCTTGTAATATTTTGGTATATGGCTGATCAATCTTAAAACAATTATTACTAAAAAAACTAATTATTCAATTCTTCTCAACTTTTGCACAAAAATCAAATGTTACATAATAACGAACTGGTAACATTTTGATAAGAGTCCAAGATAGCAAAACAAAATGGTGGCCTAATAAAATATTTAAAAAAATCAGCCTGAAAATACTACTTATTAAATTAATTTGTGGAGAGTGTAAGGGGAGTAATGGAGAAACAAAATGGTGGTCAAATAAAATTTAAATAACCAAGGTAAAAAAATCTGGTTCAATTGATAAAACTGGTACGATTTCAACATGACGTTACAAAATGCCGGTATGTGTCAATGTAAAAACTACTTGTTGAATTTATTTTAAATTATGTCCAAAAGTCAAGTGTGGCATAGGTAGAAACTGGTAAAATATTAGCAGGAATCAAATATGATGGAACAAAATGGCGTCCAATAAAAATATTACGGAATTAAATTAGGTCACACTTCACTATCCTAACAATTTGAAAAAAATCATACCGAGGGAAGTTCCGAGTAAAGGAAATTTACCGATTTTTTTAATTACCTGAAAATGAAGATAATGAAAGTAAACAAATTTGCTCAAGTCGCATATGCCGTAATGCTTCCATGGATATTTGGTACTTTTTTGACATCTTGATTACAGTGAAATGGCGTGGAATTAGTTTAATAAATATTGCTGACACCTACTTTAATAACAATAACTATTGGTATTGTCGTATTTTCTAAGTTCATATAATTTAAATAAAATGGATTCACACACGTTACAAGTAATAAGTGATGTTGACAAAATTGCTTGCTCTGGTTCTGCATATTATAGTTTTTAAAAAGTTGTGTAGAATGAAGAAAGTGTGCGCTTAACATCTCCGTCAAGTATTTGGTGTGGGTACTCAATGTTGAAATTTACATTGTTAATTAGAGATAATTGTGATATTTTAAATTATGCAAAATTAAAAGATTTCCTAAAGAAAGAAAATAATAAATCCATACCAAGAAAGTCGAAACTGTTCACAAATGAACAAGTTTATAAGTTTTTGATAGACGCTCGAATGAGATTTACTGACTAAAATAGTTTTGATTACAGGAATAACAGGGGCATGTCCAGAAGATGGGTCATTAAAAATAACAGTATATGACATTGATGATAAGAGTTTCGTGATAATGTGTAAAATACCTTAAACATTTATAGCATGAGATCAAAAAACGCTTTTTTTATTTTTTAATTTAACCGGTGAGAAAATGCATTAACCAAGTAAGTCATAAGTAAAAATGCAATTGGAAGAATATCTTCAGATAACGAGGCAGGGATGCTTTACCTTGTACACACCGTAGGGTTGAATGTTCAACTAATTATACTTGTGAAAGTAGAGTACCGGTTACCTCTATCACACAGAACGTCATTATTATTTTTCTCGTCCGACAAATTTTTAAAGCTCGACTTACATTAACATTATTAATATTTTCAAAAATAAACAAAAATATTTTTAAACAGTAAGTTATTTCCCCACGAGATTAAATGATACTGAGAGGCCAAATGTATGTGAAAAAAATAATGAGTTTATAGTGTCATATTGGGATACGGTAATGTGATGATACAGGTGAAAAATGACGCCATGTTGATCAATTCCGCGTCTTAGATGTTGATTTTTGTCTAGGTATTTCTCTTATGTTTTATTTTGTGTACATTTAAATTGAGAAATAAATATTTGAGTTTAAAATAATACTTGTAATGGGCTTTTATTTAAAACGTAATGTAAATTGTGTGCATTGATATTTTGTATTTAGTTATTTTTCTCAAGTCTTGTTTACATTGTCTTTATTATTGAGAAACAAATAGAGAGAGAGAGACATTTTTATTTCAGAAATTAATTATGCTTTTGTAGAGAACTATATTCATAAGTAGTTTATTTTTAAAGGTTTTATAGCTATTTTCCATGTCGTTATTATTATGTCGTTATTATTATATATACTTTTCCAGGTTTTATTTCTTAGTAAAGGTAAACATTTTTTAGTGTTTATTTTTGTTATCAAACTTTGGTTTGAATTACGATTTGTTTTACTTTTTGTTATCTTAATTTTCAACGCTACTGGATAATAACCTGTTAAGGGGACTAGAATATGAAAATTAGCCTAACTATATAGTTCTTCGGATACGCATATTACCATACAAATTATAGTAAAACATCATTTATACAGAAAACTATTCAATTTAATAACAAACTAAATATCGTGTAAAATGAGTGTATTTCCGTATATTTAGACAGCCACGCAAGAGTAGCATAAAGGACTTATGTCACTTTTTACTTGATTAAAAGTAATTTATATGTAAATTTAAAAAAAGCATAATTACAGTTTATTCCCGTGCAAATTACGGGCTATTTTATATAATACACTTTGTCGATAATATGTCACATCACTATTATACCGATAAATCTCAGATGATTACTATTATAAAATATATTTTAAGCAGTTTGCAAATTGGTGTATCCTAATTTTTGCGCTTAATTGTACGTTGGTTTGATTATTTCTGATTTCTGATAAGAGTTAAGTGTCGACTACTAAGACTATCATTTAGACTCCTTTGTGAATTATGTATTTTTTTTAATTTGCTTCTCAATCGTGTAAGTGGTAAATGACTGCTTCTATTTTTTTAACGTATGCAATTTTTGTAAAGTAAAAAATTACGATTTTTTTTTCATAATTTTAATGATATATATTACCTTTGCTTTAGGATTAATATTTTTTTTGGTTGTGGCTTCGGCGCCAATATTTAATTCAATTAGTATACTGACGCACTTACTGATGTATATATCGACTCAAAAACTCAAATCCGTCATACCCTAAAATGCCTAGTCATTTTACGTATTGCCGGCAAACAACGTAACTTCCCAAAGTGACTTAATTATTTCAACACATCCTTGTAATTGACTTAACTAACTTCGGTTACTCTTTTAGCCTGTTTTAGTCAGTCGTCGTTTTTTGATTGTGCTGTATTTAATAATTGTTGTTACCCTTTGTTAAAAGTATTTTATACAAAAATAAATATGTCACAGCATTCCTAACCTAAGATAACAAAATCTAACCATTAGGTTATTGTTGATATACACACAACCTTCAAAATTTACAGAATTTAACCTAACCTTATATTATTGCTGATAATATGTTTTAATTAAAACCTCGAATTTTAGCAAATTCAATTTTTCATGAATAACTAGGACAGTGAGATAAAATTGGACATATTAAATATTAATATTGCGGAACAGAACTTATATTAATGCACTAAAATGCTCTCTTAAGTACAGTGATCGACTGAATTAGGCAAAGAGGGTAATTAAAGTGATTCAGGTTGTTACAGCATTTCACTAAAAATGTACAATCATTACAAAGAATGATTGAAATCGCCAATCAAACGCAAAAAATCAAGAGTTAAATTATTTGATAGTATGTGAAATGACTAGGCATTTCAAGGTATGACGGATTTCACTGTTTGACGCCGACATTCTACGTATTTTACTCCTTTTATACCATCACGTATAACAATCTATATATTGTATGATATGGGATATATAGGGGAAGCATTATAATCGCAAAATATAAGTTTCTGAAACCAGAGAACAAAAAACATATATTCAGAAAAAAAGCTATGGTGTCTGTGTGTATGTAACCAAAATGTGTGCGCACGATAACCTGATAGCTGTCAACAGGGCCGAAACTAGACACTTGGACGCCCGGGGCAAAACAATATTCCTGCCGGCCTGAAGAAAGAGGGGTATGAAGGGCAGATTCTTCGCTGGTCCGTAGAGAAGGGGCCCCGATTTTCCGGACTTGTTAACAAAAATCGATAAAAAAAATAAGATGTTAGGAACGTTATAGTCGTACTCATGCAGTACGTAATATTATTATTTTCCCTGACATTCTTCACGTTATTCTGTGGTCAATCATATTAAATTTTCAATATTATATACAGAGGGGCCCGTCATTCCCACACCCCGTACCCGGTTTTCCTCTCTAAAACACAATGTTTTTTTATCTTTTAATTATTTGTTTTCTGAATTCTATAAATTATTTTCTTTATTTTTTTTATATTTCTAGAAATATTTAAAAAATTGTTATAATGTAAGCATTAAGTAATAAACACACATAAAACTATTACAATTTAACACGTACAAACTAGACAACTTTTATTTATAGGAATAGGAGCCAATATTATGAAACATGGCGAGGAATTATATTTATTATTAATAATATTACTATTACGATACAAAGAACTTTAAGTTGTAGGAACAACTGAACAAAAGGTAAGAAAATAATAGAGTGAATTCACACAAAAACAAAATATAAAAAGAATTACAACTTAGAACATACCAAGTACCCTTTACGTTTGATATTTGTTAAACAAAACGCTCTAAGACCTAACATAAAAATAATAAAATCAAGTACAAAAACTAATAAAAACTTTCAAACAATAACAAAGTAAAAAGAGTAACATTTTTTGGAAAATAAACTCATGTGCAAAAGTCTCGCATCCCTGTAATATTTTCCCATAAGATGAGGTGCAAATAAGCTTTGCTACAAAACCGCATATATGCCCTAATAAATTATCAATCAAGGAGATTAAAAAAACAAAATGTCAACGAAAAGCTGGGCTACTATACCTCCAGTTTTTAACTGATGGTTAAAAATTTCTTTTACTTTTTTTGTATGAGCATCCATTTTTTCCTATAATAATTGGATCTGATTTAGGGTTTGAGCCGCCTCCAAGCTAATATAAGTATGGCGCCCGGCCCCTTTCCTCATTTTTTCACCCGAATAAATAAAAAACTAAATAAACATTTTAATCAGTAAACATAAAATTTAAAAGGCCATAATTATATAAAGCTTCTCAGTGCTCTAGATACTATGCGCTGAAAGTTTTGACACCAAATCTGACCAAAATTAATTTCGAAGAGATATATCGTCTAAAGGACATGGCTAATAAAGCATCGCCAATTGAAGAACAAAAATTAATCGATATTTCTCCAGTGATTAGTATCTCAACGATACTGATAATCGCCATTTGTACCGGGTTACTAATACGGAATCGAAGAATATTAACTAATTACCTCATGACCATTTGCCGAAAAAGAAGATCAAGTAAACACAAAAATCGAAACAGTCAATACCGATACTTTAAAAACTACATCTGTTGTTTTTTCACCTTAACAAGAGAAAAGTTTCATGTACCCCTTTCCAAGGAAACCGCTGACGCAGAGGATTCTCTCACTGGCAATTTCGAGAACTGATACCGTTTTTGGTGATGCAGATGTCCAGGCCTAAAAGTTTCATTCTGTTTTAATATAATTGTATAAAGCATTCTCTTTCTTGAATTCTTACTGCAGAAACGTATATTTGAAGTAAAATGGTTTTTTTTAAACAAAGTTTTAATTTTCAAAGTACTTAAGTGGCTATAGCTTTAGAGTACAATGATAAAAGGTTCAGTTACCTTTAATATCTGTAAAAGATTAATTTTATTGGACTCAGTTAACCATTTCTGTATTTTGTGTTCATGACCTATTTGTACACGTATACCGAAAATACAGCTGCAAAAAACCCTAATGAAGTTTGCTCATTCTTAGTAAATTTCCTAGAACATACATACCAGCGGACATTACAGAACTACACATTACGATCATTGTCCAGGACAGAATAAGAACCATCGTCTTGTTTGCTTCTGTGCAACTTTAGTGGAAACCGGTCGTTTTGAGAAAATTATGCAGTTTTTTCATATCCGCGGCCATTCATATCTGCCAGGTAATAGGGATTTCGCTATCATTAAAGGAAAATTAAATCACACAGAATTTACCATATGCACCAGTACACTGAAATAATAATATCTCCAAGCGTTAGAAACAAATTTATTGCTCAAGAAGTCAGAAGCAATAAACAAATTTGGGATTTTAAAAATTTGTGGCCTATATACTATAAAAAAGATTGTATATCTGAGGAAACGAAACATTTATCAAATATTCCAGAGTTACTCTTTCGATTTCAAAATTCAACCGTTTTGTTCACAATAGTAAAAAATCAGTAATTATCCAGGCTTCGTTCCCAAGTTTTGGCATTCTTTTTATCTTACACATGCGAAATATCATTTCATATCCCAACCCATTTTCCAGCTTATAAGGTATCTTCCAATCTTGCAGAATAAGGTAAAACACCTTAAAGACTTACTTCAGTGGGTTCCGCAGGAGCATAAACTTTTTATGGTAATTTAAAAAAACGTATAAGATGGCAAACAAGTAAAAAAAAATTAGTGGAAAAATGTTTTCGTTCATATATTTGTGTTTTTTTATATAAATCATATTTTTAAGTTGCATGTGTAAAGCTAAAAGTTTTTTAAGTCAAATTATTTATAGCAAAAGATTAGAATGAATGAATAATTAGAAAATAAATGAGTTTAAATGTATTTATCCACTAAAAACAAAAAAAAGTGGTAAAAAGTCAAATTCGCAGATAAGGGACGTTTTTTTTTATTTTCTCAAAATGACTTAAGCCCGCTACTCAATATTCGTTCACTCGTCCGCATAGTGTGGAGGGTCCCGTTCGTTCGTGCGACTCTATCATTGGGGCGAATAATTAAGGAGGCTTTGATTTCGGCGAACCATTCGTCCTCATCAAATCTTTTGTTTTATTTCCCTCGTAAAAAGGAGGTATTGTAATCGTGAATAAATCATCCTCCGCGATTTTTTCAGATCTTTACGTTTCAGGAATCCTAGATGCCGAAACACATGTTTTCTCAATTGCGTCGATCTGTATGTCGGATTGTCGGTCTGCCTGTTCGCGGCATAGCTAAAAAACTACTTACCCAATTGACTTCAAATTTTGGTCAAAAATTAAGGGTTATATGAGAATGACCTGGTAACATTTTGGTAAAAATCCAATATGACATAACAAAATGGCGGCCTAGTGAAATGTTAAAAAAAAATTTACTAAATATCTACTTATCCAATATATCACAAATTTTACACAAAAATCAAATATTATGTAGGACTCAACTCGCAAAATTTTTGTTTGAATCCAAAATGGCGGCTTAATAAAATATTTAAATTTCCGCCTGAAGAAAGACTTAATGGACTGATTTCATATTGTGTGCCATAACTAACTGTGGTATAGAGATGAATTAATAAAATTGTGTTCTAATTCAAAATGATGAAACAAAATGGCAGTCAAATAAAATGTTTGTAATCGTCAGTTCTACTCATCAGATTGCCTTGAAATGTTATGCAAAAATTAAGGGCCATATGATGATAACCTGCCTGATAATATTTTGGTAAAAATCTTAGCGAAACGTTAAACAAATTACTACTAAAAAAACTAATTACCAAATTCTCCTCAAATTTGGCACAAAAATGTGATACGTAGGAATGAACTACTAACATTTTGGTATAAATATAAGATAGTAAAACTAAATGGCACAACAAACTTATTAGATTAATTTAAAATTTTGTGCAAAAGTGTGATATAGAGATAAATTGGTAAAGTTGTGGTACGAATTCAAGATGATGGAACAAAATGGCGGCCAAATAAAATTTTTTAAAAATCAGGGCAAAAATTCTTATTTAATTGACGAGTTATTTAAAGACGAGATAAACTGTTAGGAATTTAACATGACATAATAAAATGGCGGTGTGTGTCAATATAAAAACTACTTTTGAATTTATTTTAAATTATGCCCAAAAATTAAGTATGGCACAGATAAAAACCGGTAAAATATTGGTAGGAATTTAATATGATAAAACAAAATGGCGTCATATAAAAGTATTTGAAAAAACAGTATAATAATGTGTGTTCTTAAACAGCTATGTACTGAACTAATCTGGGTTACACTTCACAATTCCCAAAAAATAAAATATTTATAACGATTTACCGATTTTTTTTGTGTATTGTCAAACAATGAAATGCACGCGAACGAACTAAATAAAAATTAATGAATAGTGTGAATGACAAATTCGTCCATTAGTTGATTCGCCCATTCGTTCGGATCGGTCAAGTTTCCCCCCCGAATCAAACGAATTTGAAAAATAGATATACTATCCTTTTGCACATATTTTGCACAATTTTGCACACAATAAATACAATTTTGCACACTCACCCAAGATAAACTAAAGCATTTTTTTAAACGGGGGGCAACCTTAACCGTTCCCCCCCGTCTTTCAAAGTATCTAAATAATTTTATATCAATTGTCTCATCTAATTTTGCACAATTTTGCACACCCTCCTAGAGAAAGTTAAGGGGGGTCATTGCATTCCCCCCCCCCCCGTTTGTCACGAAATTGAAAAACTTCTACGCTACTTTATTCACCTAATTTTGCACAATTTTGCATACCTATTGTTAAATTTTGCACACTCTCCTAGACAAAGTTATGGGGCGTCGAAAAATTGTATTTCCCCCCCGTCAGGCACATAATTGAAAAACTGTCCTGCTACTCGTTTTACCTAATTTTGCACAATTTTAAACACCTATTTTTAAATTTTGCACACTCTTCTAGAGAAAGTTATGTGGCGTCGAAAATTTGTATTTGCCCCCCGTTAGCTACAAAAATGAAAAACTGTTGTGCAGCTCGTTTCACCTAATTGTGCACAATTTTGCACACCTATTTTTAAATTATACACTCTCCTGGAGAAAGTTATGGGCCGTAGAAAATTTGCATTCCCCCCCCCCCCCCCCCGTCAGTCACAAAATTGAAAAACTATTCTGCTACTGACTTCACCTACTTTTGTACAATTTTGGACACCTATTTTCTCATTTTACACACTTTCCTGGAGAAAGTTATGGGGTTTCCAAAATTTGCATTTCCACCCGTCTGTCACGAATTTGAAATATTTTTATGCTACTCGTATCACCTAATTTCGCACACTAATTTTTAAATTTTGCACACTTTCCTAGAGAAAGTTATGGGACACTTTTATAGGGTTAGTAAAAAGAACCGGAACACTTAAATATATTCAAAACCGCTTAAATTGTGGTTACAAAATTCGGCGTTTGGGGGTTTCTGGGCATGCACAATAAAAAAAATGGAATCGGCATTGTCACCAGATTTTCCAGGTTTACGCTACAGCCTTTTTCTTATCTTAAATGTAATACCCCATTTATTTTTACTGCAATGAATTGGATATCTCAAATTTAGTAGGATCCCAAATTCTCACAATTCTATCTGTACTAGTTGCTAAGACAACACAGCATTTGCAGAAAAAAGTACGCTTAAATATCTTATCTTAAATGGAATGTCCCATTTATTTTTATTACATTGAATTCATCGTCTCAAATTTAGTAACATCTCAAATTTGCGTCTTTAAAATCAGTATCCATTCTGTTAAGTTATTGTCGCCTTACTTCGTTGACTTTTAATCTCTTTATCTTAGAGTTATTGGTGTTTGGCCGTTGTTGTCTCGCCCGTTTTTAAACACGCTTTAAGTATCAACTACTTAATAGAAGTTAGACGTTAGACCAGTCTCAAGCCGGGACAGTGTGAAGGAAAAGCGTCAATATCAGTTCAACTTTCATAAATTAAAAGTCATTAATTTTAATAAAAATCAATGGGGCCTTCCATTTAAGATAAGAAAATGACCACGTGTAGTACAAAACGAGGAAAATCTTACAACAGTAACGATACCATTTTTTAATTCCGCTTGCAGAAACACTTAAATATCGAATTTTGTAAGCATAACTTTAGCAGTTTTAAAAATATTCAACCGTTCCCGTACCTTTTAGCGTAAAGGCGATGCCATCTCTCAAAAACTAATACAGATAGAGTGTTGAAGATTTTAGATCTTACTAAATGTGAGACAGCTAATTGCAATAAAAATCAAAGAGTCATTCCATTTAAGAAAGATAAGTAGCTCAAAACTGGAAAGTCTAGCAACAGTACCGATACTTTTTTCAATTTCGTGTGCCCAGAAACCCCAAAATGCTGAATTTTTAAGCATAACTTCAGCGGTTTTGAAGATATTTAAGCGTTCCAGTTCTTTTTACTAAGCCTGTATACGTATTGGTATTACCATCATCAGCGTGGGTCGAGTCGGTTTGGGTATGAAGACGCCGACGACGCCGCCGCCCGGTGACAGATCAATTTAACAAATTTAACAAAATTAACAAAAAATTGAAAAAAAAAACAATAGATCCTTCGATTGTGTTCCCTTATAATTAAATGTACTTATATTTAATTAGGAATACTGTAATATTATTTACTCAATTTCGTTTAAAATAGTTTAAAATCAAATAAATCACAACCACTAAACGATCGCAGCTTGCTAGGTAAAAACTAAAAGGTAGATGAAACCACTAATCATAAAATAATAATGAGGCGCCTTCAGATTTTGGCACGTCATTTCAAGTAGCCCTGGTTGACGGCAAATCTATTATCGAATATGTATTTCTATAAGATTTTGGCTGTATATATTTCAGTTTAAGGTTATATTAATGTTATTGTAAAATATACAGGTAGAGATAACAAGATGGGATCATTGCTTTTTATGCGAATAATTGAAAATCTTAATTCGATATTCTGGATCAAAAAAACATAAAACTATAGGGTTAAACATATTGAAAATTTAAAGATATGAGTCATAGAAAACAGATCAGGTTTAAACACTTCCTTGGCAGCCACCACTGTGAGGGGCATAACGAACTTTGAATTTTATGGTATAAAATCTTCAACATGCCACAATTTTCTCCAAAAAGAGTGAAAAACTTGAAAATAAGTGTCCAAAACTAGGTGATGCAGATTTTTAACACCCAATAACTGTCTCTAGAAGAGTAGATGCCAACGTTTAAAATAGGTGTGCAAAATTGGACAAAATTAGCCGAACCGAGAAAAAGATTCAATTTCGTGACAGACGGGGAAGTGCGGGGGATACAAATTTTGGAATGCCTATAACTTTCTCCAGGAGAGTGTGCAAAATGTGAAAATAGGTGTTCAAAATTAGGTTAAACGAGTAGCACAACAGTGTTTCAATTTCGTGACTGACGGGGGAAAATACAAAATTTAAAAATATGTGTGCAAAATTGTGTAAAATTAGGTGAAAGGATTAGCATAAAAATATTTTTAATTTCGTGACAGATGGGTGGAAATGCAAATTTTGGAAACCCCTTAACTTTCTCAAGGAATGTGCAAAATGAAAAAATAGGTGTGCAAAATTGTACCAAAGTTAATGAAACGAGTAGCATAATAGTTTTTCAGTTTTGTGACTGACGGGAGGGAAATACAAATTTTCGATGACCCATAACTTTCTCTAGGAGAATGCGTAAAATTTAAAATTAGGTGTGCAAAATTGGGCAAAATTAGGTGAAACGAATAGCACAACAGTTTTTCAATTTTGTGACTGACGGGGGGGAGGAAAATACAAATTTTCGACGCCCCATAACTTTCTCCAAAAGAGTGTGCAAAATTAAAAAATAAGTGTGCAAAATTATGTGAAACGAGTGGCACAACAGTTTCTAAATTTTGTGACTGACGGGGGGAAAATACAAAGTTTCGACACCCCATAATTTTCTCTAGAAGAGTGTGCAAAATTTAAAAATAGGTGTGCAAAATTGTGTAAAACTAGTTGAATCGAGTAGCACAAGAGTTGAATGAATTTTGTGACTGACGGAGGGGGGAGAAATACAAATTATCGACGCCCTATAACTTTCTCTAGGAAATAGGCAAAATTTAAAAATAGGTGTGCAAAATTAGGTGAGAGAAGTAGCACAACAGTTTTTCAATTTTGTGACTGACGGGGGGGAAATACAAATTTTCGACGCCTCATAACTTTATCTAGGAGGGTACGCAAATTTTAAAAACAAGTGTGCAAAATTAGGTGAAACGAGTAGCACAACAGTTTTTGAATTTTGTGACTGACGGGGGGAAAAATACAAATTTTCGACGCCGCATAACTTTCTCTCGGAAAGTGTGCAAATTTCAAAAATAAGTGTGCAAAATTGTGCATAATTATATGAAACGAGTAGCACAACAGTTTCTAAATTTTGTGACTGACGCATGACGGGGGGAAAATACAAAGTTTCGACACCCCATAATTTTCTTTAGAAGAGTGTGCAAAATTTAAAAAAAGGTGTGAAAAATTGTGTAAAACTAGGTGAGAGAAGTAGCACAACAGTTTTTCAATTTTGTGATTGACGGGGGGGAAATACAAATTTTCGATGCCTCATAACTTTATCTAGGAGAGTGCGCAAATTTAAAAAAATAAGTGTACAAAATTGTGCAAAATTAGGTGAAACGAGTAGCACAACAGTTTTTGAATTTTGTGCCCGACGGGGGGGAAAATACAAATTTTCGACGCCGCATAACTTTCTCTAGGAGAGTGTGCAAATTTTAAAAATAGTTGTGCAAAATTAGGTGAATAAAGTAGCATAGAAATGTTTCAATTTCGTAACAAACAGGCGGAATATGCAAATTTTTGATCCCCCTTAACTTTCTCTAAGAGGCTGTGCAAAATTTGAAAATTAGTGTGCAAAATTAGATGGGACAATTGATATAAAAATATTTAGATATTTTGAAAGACCGGGGGTAACGGTCAAGTTTCAAATGCTTTAGTTTCTCTTGAGTGATTGTGCAAAATTGTAATTATTGCGTGCAAAATTGTGCAAAATGAGAGTGTATCTATTTTTGAAATTGGTATAATTCGGGGGGGGGGGGGAACTTGACCGACCCCATTCGTTCAGTCATATGAACGGACGAGTCGAATAAACAAATCAAACCGAATAGTGAGTAGCGGGTAAGTGTGTTTAAGCAACCACTGATTCACATATACTTTAGAAGTATTTCGTTTGCTTGGCAAACAGTGAAACACGTCAAACTTATTTTATAATGTTGTATGTGAAAACATTTTTTTTTCGTTAATACTTTATAGGAAACTCTAGGAACCCTGAAAACAAAAGAAAAATTAGGTGCGTTTATCTTTTTAACAAATGGTCAAACACGTTGAGATATTTTTTTTATTTTAAAGCGGTTACTTAAAAACATTTCCATGATGCTTAGCTTTTTTAAAACACAGTGAAACAGGGCAAGTTTATTTTAACTTTTTTTGTTCATACATAAGCAATTTTCCCTTTTTATAGAGTTAATCTAAGGGAGTAAGATAATTATCTAAAAACAGAAGGAAAATTTTAAGTTTTTTTAATGGGCGTAAAAAGATTTTAATAAATTAACTATTACAATTTTTAAAAAACAAAAACGACATAATACCATCAAATTATTGTATCTATTGCGTATAAACCCCAACTTAAGAAAATCATTAAGGTACGTACATATATGAAGAAGTATTATGTTTACCAAAACACATTTTTTGTTATATTGCTCAGATACCGTCGACATAGTCAGAAATTAATCATTCCCAGGCTTGTTTATATATTAATAGGCGAAGGCTTGTCGCAGACAATCGTCCATTTAGTGTTATTGTATACTACCCTATATTGATGTCCCGGCATTTTGTTAAAGGAGTAGGTATGTAATAGTATTAAGAAGATTTATATGATTACACTCATTAATCTTAAAGTTTTTGCCGTAGGGCACAGCTCTTATGAGAATTTTTTTCTCAGAAGAAAAATAAACTATCCTATGAACGTCTAAGAATGAATTATTTAGAGGATATAATGTGGTGCAAAGAATAATATATTTTACAGAAATATTTAAAAAAGTTTGCGCTTGAGTAATGTTTGCAAAAGAGAACAAATTGGTAAATTTCCTTTACCCGGAACTTCCCTCGTTATAAATATTTCCTTTCATTACGAATGCTGAATAGTGAACCAATTTAGTTCAATACATAGTTATTTTTTTGTTGTTCCAACATATTGGATCCCTACCAATATTTTACCAGTTTCTACTTATGCTCACTTGATTTTTGGTCATTATTTAAAATTAGTTCACTAAGTAGTTTGTAGATTGACACACATCGCGATTTTGTTACGTTATGTTGAATTTAAAAATTTTATTAGCCCGCATTTTGTTCGGCTATCTTGAATTCCTAGCATAACTTTACCTGTTTATCTCTATATCACATTTAATGTTTGCACAAAATTTGAAATTAATATAATAAGTAGTTTTTTCAGATTGATTTTTTAAATATTTTATTAGGCTCCCATTTTGTTTTGCTGTCTTATATTTAGACCAAAATGTTATGTTCTTATGTAACATTTGAGATTTTTGCAAAATTGAGGTAAATTGGATAATTAGTTTTTAACAGTATTACCAGGTCATCCCCATATGAGCCTTAATTTTGTACTAAAATTTGATTTTTAAGCTATGCCTCGAACTTACAGACCGACAGACAAACCTACACACGGACTGACAGAATTGATAATACATATTTTTTGGAATCTAGCGACGCTAAAACGCCAAGATATGTAAAACCTGAAAGGTTGATTTTTTTAGATTACAAAAATATTATTTGGTCGCCATTTTGTTCCGCCATCTTCAATTAGTACCACACTTTTATTAGTTCATCTCTATAGTACAATTAGTTATGGGACACAATTTGAAATCAGTTCATTAAGTAGTTTTCTCAGGCTGAATTTTTAAATATTTTGTTAAGGCAATGTTTAAAAAATTATCCCAACATGGATCCCAATTTCGTTTTGTATTTCCTATAAGGATCCATCGAGAGATTTCCGTGTAGCACAGCCGACGCTTTTGACCTCACACAACATCCAGAGTTGTTAGTCCGCGACATACTTGCTCCGGTCGGGCGTTACTGTTAAATTCTTCTAGACAAACATAAAGTTTGCATTGTATTTCTAAACAATTACTCTCTGACAACACCGACGACTACATATTGTTGCGTGTGTTTTAAAAAAACTGCGGGACGAACAGTTGATGTGAGTCATTCACTTGTGTTTGATGAACCTACACGAAGTATAATCCGTGTTTGGTGCTGGGTTAACAGATATCTAACACCTTGTTTTTATTGTTTGCTCCAAAAAAACAGTTGCGATTTCACTAAAAATCAATATTTGTAGACAGAGTGTTGATAAATTCTTAGCAAATGTACTTAGAACAACCAATGTTAAAATAGAAATCTAATCAATATTAATAGAGCGATTTAAAAAATGTAATTAAAACTAGCTGGGTTGAGAAAGTAAAGTTCTTAAATTAGACTATTAGTAGTGTAAATATAAATTTAAAATAAAGGGGTTTACTCACTTAATATAGTAATAGTATGAATTTAAATAAGGCAAGTCGAGGCGCACGGAATGCATTGGGTTCAAACATTTAATTGCAGATGAGGACACACAAGGCATGTCTCATATGCCTGATATGCGCATCAAAATAAGTTCACACCAAGGGCAAGTTTTCTTTGAATAGTTGACAGGGGACGCATAGACGTACCTTGGATGAAATGTGCCAAACTTTGGTTAGTGTTTACATTAGTTGTCTCTTGTCTCATTCGGGTTGTTGTACAAATGAATACTCATCTTAAAATTTGGAGCAGTTTCCTCACTTAAAACAAGATCTGTCCTTAGATCGAAAGGTAAATGTAATTATTGACAATCGAATTTATTTAACAATATAAAACAATTATTAAATATATGTACAATACAGAAACAAGAAAAGAAAGTCAGTTTTGTATAAAAAGCTGTCACCTATTTTGTTTATATTGCTTCTAACCAGGGTCCTAAGATCTATATATTTGGCCTTATTTCATTCTATAATGGTATATGGCGTAATCCTATGGGGTAGTCTAGTCTTTCGATTGCAACAGAAAGCTATTTGAATATATGAGTAACTTGAAGTTCACAGAATCATGCAAACCTCATTTTCCTGGTATTACGAATTATGACACTTTCTATTTGCGTTTATTAGACATTAATGGAAATACATAAAAATAAACCCACTTTGTAGCAGTCTGAGGTTTGTTCTTTCTAGAGTAGAAATTCTAATAATATCAAAATTCCCTACAGTACAGATAGACCAAATTTGCCAAGAACGCCCTAAATGTAAAATTGTATAACCTACTGCTCAAGTACATTAGGAAACTAGAAAACAATAGTTTCATGCTCACATTCGAGCGTCTGTTTGTAAAAACGTGCTTTTATAATAAAGAAGAATATTTTAGTTTTCAATTTTATAGTGTTTGTTATGAAATGTACTTATGAATGTCTCTTGTTTATTACTTGTAACTATTTTGTATGTTGTGTATTTTAGATTTCCGTGCACTATTATATAGTCCTAACACTGGAACCTGTGGTGGAAGATAGATCAAAATACAAGAGTTCTAACCACACTACACCACAACTTGTTACGGTCTGGACGCGCGTTTCGCTAACCAAGTTAGCATCATCAGCAGATGATATAAACTAAAGTAACTTATCCTAACCGAGACTATTTATAGGTAAATGTGGTCAGACTTGGTTGCACCCGACTGCACCGTTGTCAAGTAAACAATACAGGGGACTATAGGGAATAGGCCCTCTGTCTTTATTTAGTGCTTTCTTACCACATTTAACTATTTCTATACTCTCAAATGCATCCAATAATCTATTATTAGATACATTTTTAGTCAACTTAAGATTATTTATTCCTATTCGGTGATTGTTTTCCAAAGCATGTTGGGCAAGGCTTGACTTTTCTGTTCTTCCGTATCTTAAATGTGCCATGTGTTCTTTAAAACGAATGTTTATGGAGCGTTTAGTTTGCCCAACATATTTTAGATCGCAGTCATTACAGTTAATTTCATAGATGCCACTCCTCTCCCTCAAGTCGACTTTGTCTTTGGGGTTTCCAAGGAGATTTTTCAAACTATTCTCCGTTTTGTAGGCTACTCTAAAACCTACGTTTTTAAATACTTTTTCTAGACCTCTCGTATATCTGGGATCATATGGGATTACTATGAATTTATTGGAAGCCTCAGGTATTTGAAGAGTAGTGGCATCTTTTAACATTTTCTTATGCTTATGTCTATTTACTAGTTTATGTACAAAATTATCATTATATCCATTACTTTTAGCTATATTTTTAATCCGATTCATTTCATTGTTAAAACGTTCTTTACTTAGTAGAAAATTGACTAACCTGTGAGTTAAGAAATGGAATGCTGCCATTTTGTGTTGACGGCAATGAAATGAGTCGGATGTTATATATCTATCAGTATTAGTAAATTTCCTATAAATATCAAATTCTAATTTATCGTTATTTCTAATAACTAACGTGTCGAGAAAAGGCATATTCCCTATAGTCCCCTCTATTGTTTACTTGACAACGGTGCAGTCGGGTGCAACCAAGTGTGACCACATTTACCTATAAATAGTCTCGGTTAGGATAAGTTACTTTAGTTTATATCATCTGCTGATGATGCTAACTTGGTTAGCGAAACGCGCGTCCAGAACGTAACAAGTTGTGGTGTAGTGTGGTTAGAACTCTTGTATTTTGATCTATCTTTCACCACAGGTTCCAGTGTTAGGACTTAACATGGCTTCACGGTCAACGGAACAAAACCTTTATTGTAAGTACTGTACTAAGATTAGGTTAATAGCAGCAGATATTTGGTTTCTAAAATCATGCAAGTCTTTTTCAGTTTTCCCTAAATTCATTTCAGTCAAGATCCCTAAACAATCACCCGTTACTGGGAAGGTTGAATCTTTTGCCAAACAAAAGTGGCTAGATTTAGAAATTAAAAATCTGTATAGCAAACGAAGTATGCTTGAAATTGAAGCATACGGATTATTTAAAAAACTCACTTATAAGCTTAGTAATTTAGAATTTGAACAGTGGTTAGATTTCCAAAGAAAAATGTTCGTAGTTATCGATGCCAAATTTTTGAAGAAAATGTGTTCACTTAAAAACAAACTGAGAAAGTTGAAACCACAAAAACAAATTTCTTCGGAAGTCGAGAACATTGTAGAAAATCTTTCTTCTCAGTCTTTTGATAATAGAGAAATTGCCCTTTTGAATAAAGGTTTGAATTTTGCAGAGCCTCCAGTAAAAAATAGTTTACCAACTATTATAGGGAATATCGAAAGTTCCATTCAATATGTGCCAGAGTCAACTAAGGGATTCATTAGAGAGGCTTGCAGAAATCAAATCTCAAAAAACGTGGTTAACAACAAGTCAAAATATGTTTCTCGTAAAAACACTGAAGTTATCCAGGAACTGAAGAAAAAGGAATGTTTTTATTTAAAAGCTGACAAAGGAAATAAGGTTGTTATACTAGACAAAACAGATTATTTTGAAAGAGTAGACAATTTGATTCAAACTGGTCCTTACGATTTAATTGAGAAAAACCCGTTATCAAAAATGATAACAGAAGTAAAAAGTACTTTAAAACAGTGTAAAAACCTTGTGTCCGATAAACTAAAATTCAAATTAACACATAGTAACCCACAGTTATCTAAACTGTATTGCCTTCCCAAAATTCATAAACCTGGGAAGTCCATGAGACCTATTGTTTCAGCTGTTGGATCACCAACGTACAATATTTCAAAATGGTTAGTAAAAGAATTCGGCAAATTAAATATCTCGTATGATAACTTTGAGGTTACTAACTCGTTAGAATTCTTAGATAAAATTAAGAATGTTCACTTAAAAGAAGGTGAAATTTTAATATCTTTTGATATAAGCTCATTGTTTCCTAGTGTACCCATACCACTAGCTTTAGAGTACCTAAAGGAACTACTTGAAATCAATAATTTGAAGAAAGAAATTATTGATGAGTATTTACTTCTCACAAAATTATGTATGAATCAAAATTTTTTTCAGTACAACAATAAATATTATAAACAACTAGAGGGAACTGCGATGGGCAATTGCTTATCTCCGTTCCTTGCAAATTTGTTTATAGGCAGTTTAGAAACCCAATTCAAAAAAGAACTCAAGTATTTCCCAAGGGTGTGGTATAGATACGTAGACGATATATTTGCTATTTTTGATACTAAAACAGAAAATTTGGACACTTTCTTAGAAACATTAAACATTAAATATCCTTCCATTAATTTTACGTACGAAAAGGAGAACAATGGGCAATTACCTTTTCTCGACACGTTAGTTATTAGAAATAACGATAAATTAGAATTTGATATTTATAGGAAATTTACTAATACTGATAGATATATAACATCCGACTCATTTCATTGCCGTCAACACAAAATGGCAGCATTCCATTTCTTAACTCACAGGTTAGTCAATTTTCTACTAAGTAAAGAACCTTTTAACAATGAAATGAATCGGATTAAAAATATAGCTAAAATTAATGGATATAATGATAATTTTGTACATAAACTAGTAAATAGACATAAGCATAAGAAAATGTTAAAAGATGCCACTACTCTTCAAATACCTGAGGCTTCCAATAAATTCATAGTAATCCCATATGATCCCAGATATACGAGAGGTCTAGAAAAAGTATTTAAAAACGTAGGTTTTAGAGTAGGCTACAAAACGGAGAATAGTTTGAAAAATCTCCTTGGAAACCCCAAAGACAAAGTCGACTTGAGGGAGAGGAGTGGCATCTATGAAATTAGCTGTAATGCCTGCGATCTAAAATATGTTGGGTAAACTAAACGCTCCATAAACATTCGTTTTAAAGAACACATGGCACATTTAAGATACGGAAGAACAGAAAAGTCAAGCGTTGCCCAACATGCTTTGGAAAACAATCACCGAATAGGAATAAATAATCTTAAGTTGACTAAAAATGTATCTAATAATAGATTATTGGATGCATTTGAGAGTATAGAAATAGTTAAATGTGGTAAGAAAGCACTAAATAAAGACAGAGGGCCTATTCCCTATAGTCCCCTCTATTGTTTACTTGACAACGGTGCAGTCGGGTGCAACCAAGTGTGACCACATTTACCTATAAATAGTCTCGGTTAGGGTAAGTTACTTTAGTTTATATCATCTGCTGATGATGCTAACTTGGTTAGCGAAACGCGCGTCCAGAACGTAACAAGTTGTGGTGTAGTGTGGTTAGAACTCTTGTATTTTGATCACTATTATATAGTCAAATAAATAAACAAAAATAATTATAAACAAATAAACAGGGATGTGCAAACGCTTCGTTTTCGATATAAAATATGTTAACAGTTAAAAAAAATTTAGTTTTTTTGATAAACCTCGTATATTTCTAAAGATCTTTAAACCAATTTTAGTTTACATTAATATGTCTATTGTTAATAAGTAGTTAAATGAATTTAAAAAAATGTTTCGAAAGTTTTTTTTTACTAGGACATCGCTGGTCATTTTTACAAAAAAAGCTAATTCGTTATTTTGTCCTTAACTTTTTGAATTCGATTTTTTTTTCGGTATTTTCTACCTTTACCAGAAATTATTTAGCAAAATGTCGATTCATGTATAGCCAATTTGAACGTCAAAATGCTCCTGGGGCATAAATTAATAAATGCGTTATGACTTGGTCGCATGAAGGATATTTTGCTCAATAATTTCTGAACGGTGTAAAATATCGAAACAAATGTAAGAGTCCAAAAAACTAGAGTCATTAATGGAAGTCAAAATGCAGTTTTGGATTCTGTATATATGGCAATAGCACCTGGAGTATTACACGTTGACCCATTTTATATAGAAATATGATTTATAGTAACTAATTAAAAATTATCAATATTTTAGATAAATAAGTAAGGAAATATGTTTTTAACACTGCAGGAAGAGGCACTTCCCCTACTTCCTTCGAATAGCCGCCACTGTCCCTAACTGCATTCCTCTTCAATACTTGCTAAACAAATGTGATGTAGAATTATTACATTTACAAATAAAAAAATGTAATAACACATAATTTAGTAGTTTCAAATTACCTTCCAATTCTTATAATCCCACTTACTACTGTGAAAAAGAGGTAATAAAAAAGATATTTTGTTGGCTCATATATGTTCTTATAATATCCTTATTCACCCCCCATTTAATAGGAAAAGGGCACATCGTTTCAAAAGTTATAAAATAACATTTTATGCGTCCTGCAGAAAGGACATGATGGATTAATGACTAATTATGAGCAGAAGGCTACTACAACTTTTTATTACTATAATCTGAAAGGAATTTAAGGGGCGAATGGAAAGTTACGTGACACAGCGAGAGTTACTGACTTTTAGTTTACTAACATTTTGGTATGTGTTATATTAAAAAGGTGGCAGAAAAAAATAAAATTGCTACGTATAAAAACAAATTGATTAATGAGGGGAGGGAGAGGTAAGATTTGGATGCAAATTTAATACAGGGGAATAAAATGATGCCCTAAGAAAATATTTACAAAAGTAGTATTCATTTATAAATAGTTTTGAAAGTTATTGTTTTTTGCGTGCTATGGGTGCGAGAGAAAACATATATCTTCCTCTGTCGCCGGTCTCAAAAAAGGCAACCCTGTTGGCTCTCACTATAGACTGCAACAGCAGCGGCTCGTGTCCCTTTAATCTAATATATGTTTATAGCAAGCAATTTAATGTGTTTTTGTTAATTTTGAGTATCTGTCAGACGCGTAGTCAGAAATTCGGACTGGGGGGTTGTTCAAAATCGGGAAGCAGATGATATAAATATTTTGCGGATATTTTTCACTTTCCTTGTAAGAGGAAAGTATTGTATTCTTATAAAAACCACCCTCCGACATTTTTGCAGATTTTCAAGTTTCAGGGATGTTGAAATTCTCAAATCCGTTGGTCTGTCCGCCTGTTTGCGGCACAGCTAAAAGCTACTTATCCATTGACTTCAAATCATGGTAAAAAATTAAGAGTCATATGGAGATGACATGGTAATATTTTTGTGAAAATCCAATGTAAGGAACAAAATGGCGGACTAACAAAATGTAAAAAAAGATACTACCAAAAAACTACTAATCCAATTTACCTCAAATTTTGCCGAAAAATCAGGAATAAACTGGTAAAATTTTGGTGAGGTGCCTTTAAGGTAAGCAAAATAACGGCCTAATTAAATGTTTAAAAAACTATTTATCCAATTAAGTTGAAATCTCATACAAAAATCAAGTGTGAAAAAGAGATGAACTATAACTTGGTATATAGCGAAATAAAATCGCGGCATAATTTAATGTTTAAAAAGTCTGTAAAATTCTATTTAAAAATTTAAAAAAATCTTTTTTATGGAGGAAAATAATAAATATTATAATAGATTTTTTTATAGGTAAATAATTATAAAATAATACCGATAAATAAAACAAAACTTTAGAAATATTATGTATATTTGTATGTTCGAAAGTACGTATGTATGTATGCACATATGTATGTATATATTTAGTTATGTATGTATGTATGTTACAAAAACAACTTTTAAAAAATCAAAGCATTGTTCTTTGCCCGGTACATCCCTCATAACAAATTCCACCACACACATTATATTTGTAATTTCTTATAAGGTAAGACATGGGTACTTAGGTTCAAAAATAAGTCCTTTTAACAGAACCTTCCTAGTAGTAAAAAAACTGACACATATTAACATTTATATAATGTGTTAATTTATTACAAAATAACTGTATGGATACATAAACTATGTTACACGTGTGTGTGATGTTCCGGGTAAAAGGAAATTGACCGATCCTTTAAATAATGCTGCAAAATGTTAAAAGGATTTTATTTCTTTCATGAATTTTTAATTAGTTTAGTGTCAAATATTGCAACGAGTTGTTGATTTGGGTGACAGAATAATAATAATAGTTTTACTAGGAACTGAACAGGTTCGTATACTACGAGTATATACCATTGACACTGTCGGCTGAAGGTTATACCGAAATACTTTTAAAGAAGATGAAATTAAAATGCATAAAACAGTTGGAAATATATGAGACAATTAAAACGAAAAAAATATTATTTATTTATTTATTTGTTTATTATACCAACACACACATATATATATATATATATATATATATATATATATATATTTATATATTTATATATATACACGGTGAGCCAAAAAAAATGTCCACATTTTTAAATATTTAATAACTTTTTGTTTGTTAACATTTTTTAATACAATTTGAGGCACATATTCCTAAACGTATAGGCTATAGATAAACATACAGAAAATTAATGAGCTTCAATTGACATTTTTTCCAGGGTGACCGGAAAGTGTTCATACGACTTTTTGAGCTATATATGGGATATTTTCCGTCCCATTATGCCTTTATTGAAACCTCCGTGTTTGCCCAGAAACTATTTTATTTCAAACTTTGCATACCTAAAAATTGCTAATAAGTTTCCAAATCCAGCATATAATAAAAAACCTACTTTTAAACAAAACTCATCTTTTACATCGCCCGGTACAACAAAAACATTGAATCTCATTTATTTTGAATTTGTCGAGGTTTTATTAAACAATAATCAAAAATAAAAGAGTTATTAAATATTTAAAAATGTGTACATTTTTTTTGGCCACCCTATATATATATATATATATATATATATATATATATATATATATATATATATATATATATATATATATATATATATATATATATATATATATATATATATATATATATATTTATTAAGCATGCCTGCCTTCCCTAAACCCATACTACTCATAAGGTTTACTAACTAAAATGAAACTAACTTCCCTATTTAAAAATAATTATTCGTTTTTAAATAGGTTAGTTTTTGTATTGATACTCCTAGATTTATGTTTCTTGGCTAAGCCTAAATGTATTCTAATCCTGAAATATTTTTTAAAATTAATTTTATCAACTGAATAGGATGTTCGCTTTGGACTTCGTCGTGATACATGTAATGCCGAAATAGATCATACATTGAAGATGGCAAGTATTTTGTAGTATTAGTAAGGTAAATAAATCTTTGATGTTTTTATTAAAAATACTATTAGTTTTATGGAACAACCTAGAAAACTTCTTCTTCTTAGCTATAATAACTATTTTACCCACTCTAATTTGAATATATTAGGCATTTATTGTAGATCTACTAGAAAGTTCAATAAAAATTTAATAATTTGTGTTCTCGCCCCGGTTATTGCTAAACACCTGATTTACTTAAACATATACATAATTTGGATTGTCTATATATGAGTAACTAAAAAGCAAAAAATATGTCAGAAATACATTAAACTTTCGAATATTAATAGCATTGATGTATAACAAAATTTAAATGACTCATAAAATAATTCTTCTGTTAGCTTTTATGTACTAAAAAGGTTAGGTAGGAATTGTACTATATTTTAATTATATATAAGATATAATCCGGGGAACAAAGTAGTTTGGCATTTAGTATGTGGAGGAATGACGCGAGCTACTTCAACTTAGGTATCTGAAGATTAAAATCACAATATGATTTAAACAAAATGTTTTCTAACCTAGAGGCATTATAAAAATCCCCAAAAATACATTTGTTTTTACATAAGAGCATTTAGCCATAGAAATATAGAACTTATTCACGTCCAAAATAGTATATTTGTATGGTAAATAAGGCATTTGGAGAGCTCAATGCTCAAAATCGGCAAGATATTTCATTTTGTTCAATTAGCCCCATTTGATTCCTGTTTTCCGTGCTAATTAAAATACTAGAATGGTTTAAATATCAAATTCATATGTGTAACTGCTAAGGCCTTAGGGTTCGGACACCACTGATATCTAACCTTAATTACGTCAAGACTTACTTGTGATTGAATAGTATGTATTTCCACAAACAACACGCTTCCTCGCCATAGTTTTTCATTTATTTAAGTACTACAACACACAGAACTTACAAAATCATTAAAAAACTTCAAAAAATACATAAACAACAACGATCGAACGCGGTACCAAAAATACAACAATGCAGCGTCTGTTTTGTAATTAGGCTATAAAACAAGAGTGCTATGATGATTGTTATGAATGAATAGTTGTAAAACTACTCGTAAGGCACGTAAATTTGGCGTGGCCTCGTTACCAGTTCTGTTTGGTAATATTTTTATTATTACATTTTTGTAACTTTTTAAAGACCTTAGTTAATTTCATAGACAATAAAACAATGTTTTATGGTATAAGTTTAATTATTATGTGTAGTTTTTTTATATACATATAACTGTGTTATGAAAATATATAAACATATTGGAATAATTCGAAAACTTGCCTTAGAATATTTGACAATTTTTATAACATGACAACAACATACACCTATCGATGTAGTGCTAGCAGCATGATGAACAGTGCGTATAGGTTATTGTTTATTAGCTAATTTAATCGAACCGGCTGCATTGCATTTCTTACTTAGTTCAAGATTTAATTCATGTTAATGTAGAAAAATAACGTTCACTTTCGACACTGGTCATTGGAATCGTACATATTAATCTTAATAACACGATAGTTTCACTAAAGCACCCAGTCAAGTTTCTATCGATAAATAAATGTAAAATTTCTAATGCGCTTCCCGCATGATCGACATCTTTTTTGCTATAAATAACACACACCTTTGAAGCTTTTCTTCTCAAAAAAGTTAAAGGTTCGTTAATTCGTATTAACAGCATCCAAAGACCGAGATTGAAATTTTTTAGAGAGACTTTCACAGTGTGCCATAATTTGATCAAAAAATGTAAGTCAACAAATAAAATATTCGTTGTTTAAATAACTCAATAACGTCTCAGTTTGATAAATTGTATTAAAGTAATTTCAGGGGGTGTCTAATATTTCTAAGTTTTCCACGCTCTCAAAGTATGTATGTTAAAATTACATCTTATTGCTGATGCTACGGGAATCCTTTTTTCACTTCCGTTTTGCTGACCTCGAAAAAAAGGTTGGAAATGCCTGTAAATTGGTAAAAAGATTTGCCACATTTTCTGACATAACGGCCGCTTCGTCATAACTTTAATCTACTAGTTGATTTGCGGAAATATTAAGTAATTCCAACCCTTTCTTATATTCTCTGGCGATGTCATTTGCACTATGTGAGAGAGTTTTAAAAATTTCCAAAAACATTCGTGAATTTTCCCCTTTTCGTGTATATCTTAAAATAATAAGAAGTTGCTGTTGCTTGAAAATATCAGTGGTTTCATCACAGTGAACCGCTATAAACCGCGCTTATGATACATATTTTTTATCTCTTCTTCGCAAAATATTAAAATGGAATCTAATATATTATTTTAAACTGAACAAGGACAGTTCCAATACAGTGCAAAACTTTACATAATCGAAAAGCCGAGACAAAATATAGCGATTTTTCGTAACTTGTTGACTAAATTCTTTTATCATTTTTTGATAGGCATAATCTAATAATTGAGGAACGATCTTCGAAAGTTGCAGTTTATTTATTTAAATGACTTTGAGAAGATCCATGTTTTTTAATTTTTGTGGATAAATGAGATAGATCACTAACATCCGTTTTAGTCCATGCTGTTCAACTTTTTAAGTGCGTTTTTATGGTACAACCTAGAATTAAGTAAATCTTGGCCGAGGTGGTCCATTCTTTTTTAAGTATGGGACTGTTCTTTATTAAATTTAACCGAATATGATTCCATTTTCGACTCTACACTACGGTCACAAAGTCACGCCGCACCGCAATTGTGTTTAAGTGCAGTACAATCGATCATGTTAAAATTAACATATAAAATAACAGCCACGCCTGTTTCACGAATTTGTCTGCCTCTCTTTCTAACCACCTCCGTCCGCGTATACTTCGCGCGTTCACTTTGAATATGGCACTGGCTAGAGCTTGTTAAAATGAGAATGTCCCGTGGCGCCTGAAACAAATAAAACTAAACATTTCTGAAAATAATTGAAATAAGAAAATATGAAATTATATTTTCATGCTATCATATGATTTCCAAACCCTGTATTTTTATGAAATTTTAGTGGGTATTCACTGTACAAATGAACCAATGGACAAACCGCGCGCCCCTATTAAGTCCCACTGTATTTTTGAACGCAAGTATTTACTGCCTTAAGGTTTCATATATATAGATACATACCTACAACCTGTACAGGGTTGGGATTTTGTTTCTATTTTGAATGAGGCCTACAGGCTTTATTTTAAAAGCTAGAAAAAATATCATTTAAAAACACAAATGTTTTTAGATTGGCTTTTATGACAAGGTTTTTCTTTCTTTTTAAGTGACCCTTGTAGCCCTATTCAAAATATAAGTGTATATGTATGATAATATATAAGCATATACTTTTCTACACACATATATGTACGTGATATATAAGTTTTACCTCCCTTTGCATATAGTCTGGCAAAAAGCTATTCCAGTTTAGTATCTAAGTTAGGGTAGTAACCTACTATAGGCTACACAGCTCGAATGGATCCATAGTTTTTCTTATCCCTGATCACAAGAATTAAGTCGGCAATTGTTATAGCCTAATTATTTTTTCAAAAGATATATTTAATTTTTGAGATTTAAGTCAACAGACTCAGAAAAGCTATTACTTATTCCTTAATACAGATTCCGTGTAAATTGCTTTATAGCTTTCAAATTAATCTTTTGAATTAATTCAGTAGTTGATGGCGCGGAATCGTTTTTTTGTATTAAGTTTTCCATGGTCGAATCTAATGGATTGGGTTTTATTTACTTTCCAATTCTCTGATCGATTCCGTTTTAATTATTTCAAAAACCTGAAGATTAATGAGAGTTTAAACTCATTTTCAGTTTATGAGAACTTAGACCAATTTTCATTAAAAGCGGAAGGCATCTGCAGTACTTGCTATTCAGAGAGCGAAAATTACCATGAATGGTAACTAAGGGTAATAACAGTAAAGGGCTTTAGCAAACATTCATCAATTTCTAGAGAAAAAGTTGCTTAACTCCGTCTCAAGAATAAACTTAATATACTTTTAATATACGTAATATTTTATGATAAAGGTAACTTCAAAGACTGTGTTCTTTTGTATATAGAGGACTTTTTTATTTTCCGAAAGTTTCACTTTTTTAACTTTTCATTACTACCCCTTCTACCATTTTTACTTCGATATCAGTAGAAAACATAGTAAGCTATTGTTATTTGTTTTGTTTGTATTGGTTTTAGTTTAGTTTTGATTTGCAGTAACCAGCCTTAAAGTGCAGTTTGTTTGCTTTTTATAAATCATATAAATAAGATAACTAGGTTTACCTAGAATATTAGATTTTTGAAATACAAACAGTTTTTCTACGAATTTATTTATTTCTGAAGGTGATAAATATAAGATGTAGGTGGGGTTTAGTTAGTAAGTTAGTCAGGAAAGTAGAAAAAATTTAACAGGAAGCAGAGTAGTATGTACAGGGTAAGTTAAAAACACTGCGATGTTTATGCTTTATAGATTACATTTGGCAACAAAAAACATTTTAAATATTATATTGTGAACAATTGTGAATCATGTAAAAATATTTCCGCGTAAACAGGTGGGTCAAAAAAGTAGTGCAGCGAAAAGTAATATTTTTTAAATGGAACTACCTGTATATTAATTAATTTTTGAACTCTGGGTTTAATTTTTAAACTTTTTTCTTAAAGGACAAATCTCTACGTTCTGCAACCTATCCAGAAGGTGTCTTGACAAGATGGCGACTCTAAGTAAATTTAAAACTGTTGTTATCAGGTTGAAAAACGTTAACGGCAAATATTGGAATCCTACTCTTCGCTAACGGGCTGCTAAATATAGCTAGTTGCGATATCATTACATAGCGACTGCAGACTCTAGAAACAAAATAACCATTCACAACGTTTTCATGATTACACGTCCAAAAACATAATAATAACATATTATGTATGTAGTATTATATTTTATTTTATTTTTGGAATTTAGGAAACCTTACAAAGTGGTTTTAGTGGGTGCGGAGCCACTTTGCAAGCAATATAATATGCAAAATAAACATTTACTGTGCTAAATTCAAATTTCAGGGGTTATTAACTGCGTGTTTTTTATATTTTTAAGGCAGCCGTAGAAAAATAAAATGTATTAATATTGTTATACTAGAATTTTCATTTAAAGCATTAGGCGAGCAATGAATAATTATAGTTTATAGTCCCCAGTGGTAGTAGTGGTCGTCCCAAAAGATATACGTTTAGCCACTGCAAAAATTGCCGCGCTGCCGTCCTATTCCGTCAGATTCGCGTGGACAAATCATATTTAAAAAAATAAAACTATTACATAACTCCCTGGAAGCGCCCATGATTATTAGGTATAAAAGACACTGAACTGTATAACGATTTAAAAATAATCTCTTTGATACAAAAAAATAGCAGCACAAATTTAAATGGTTCGAACAACTCAACTGGCTCTTCGAACGGATCCATATTTTCATTCTACGTCATAGCTTTTACGAAAGAAATTAAGTTGATTTTTTTTTTTTAATATATTCAAACTCCTTTTGGACTATTGTAAATGACCAGTTGAAATCAAGACCTTAAAGGTATCAATATGAACCCATATTTTCATTCCACTTCATAGCTTCGGCGAAGCAAATTAAGTTGACCTTTTAAAATATAAAAATATATTTCAAACTCATTTCAGTGGATTATTGTGGCTGACCGGTTGAAACCAGGACCAAAAGGGTATTAATACGGTTCCATATTTTTATTGTAGGTCATAGCTTCTAACCTTATCTAACTTAAGAAGGATATTTATGTTTTTATGATAAATTGTGATATATTATCTACAAATACCACATCAAAAAATTTATTTCTCTTGGATTTACACCGTATTTTACCAAAAAAACATCATATTTGTTATCCGAAATTGAAGAAAACAATAGCAAAGTATACATACTTATTAACCTAAAAGACTTCTGATTAGTTTTGTGTCGACTTTTTGATCAAGGATTGTATTAAAAAAAAATGAAAGCACTGTTGCGAATTTTATAAATTGAAGTTGACTATTTGAGAGAGTTGTGATAAAGATAACAACTAAAATTGAGTTAATTGACTATTTGCAAAGAGTGAAAAGTGATTTTTATTTATAATCGTGTTTTAATTATTGTACTGTGTTTTTGGTTAGCCCAGGTTAGGCCGTTTTTTTCCGTTTGGTGTAAAGAAGTGTATCTATAATAAAACAATGAAGATAAATCTAAGAGCATTACAATAGTATACGTCGTATCTTAACGCAATAACAAGGAGTTGTTGAACTGTCATTGCTATATACACTATTGTGCACTTGAACTGCAATTGTTTAAAAAACTTGTAAACGAAATGCTTTGTTTAAAAACGGTTTTTTTATATCTTGTAGGCTTATGTTTTGTTAATATTTTTGTGGTATATGTGTTTTAAAGGTTGCTTTGGTCTGGTATATACGAGGGAAGACAAAAGTAGTTTTTTTACACGAAATTTATCAAGAGCGAGAATTTGCAAATCTGAAATTATTTTGATTTTATATATATGTACTCAATAAACGGGTTTCTAGGAAAAAACTAATTTCTCACAATTTTGATATCTGATTACTTTCTTTTTTAATTAATTGTTTTCTTATAATACGCATTTTTCTGTCTAAACTAAAAACTCTTATTAAAAAGACTACTCTTTTAATCGTTTTGGCTTCTCCAAGAATGTTTTGGAAGAAAGTAAATACAATTTTACTTCAGGGGCGAACTAATTATTTTTTTCCGACCGTGATATATCTATCTTATTTTCTTAAATTAAACTTTGCCTCCTGAATTCCGTAAAGGATATTTTTACTGTTTCTTATTATTTTTACCCGTAGACTGAGTAATTTTGATTATTTTTTAAACTTAATTTATTTTAACCTAAAAACTACTTTCTTTTAAATGCCCAGTTCTAGGCACTTTTTAATTAAAGTTATATCTAACTGAGTATGATTTCTCCTTTATTAGTAAGTCTTCGTATACCGTGTTCATATATATATATAAAAATTAAAACCTTTATACAGAGTGGGGCACAACTTACCTTAGAGGCGGACGCTAACTACGGACCGGTACTTTCTATTTAAAGAATTAATTAAAGTTACGTTTTTTTAATGGATTATACCGTATTTTTTTTGTATATTTGGAATACCCAATAAAAACTCAAGTTGAATTTTAATTAATAAAAGGTTGCCTATACCTAATGACGGTATAACTATATTTATTAAAAAAATACGGGGATTACTAAAAAACTATGGGATTTAGATATAACTACAGAACCTAAAATTACAATTGAAAGTGTTTTGCCTGCAAATGCTTTTTTAGATTTTGTAAACTAATTTTTTATTAAATTTTTTGTGGGATCTAATGGTTTGAACAAATTTTTACATGATGCAATACTTAATGCATTGGTATCTCCAGTTTTTAGCTCAGTGCCATTTATTCACATCGAATACATTATTGGTTTGGAAAATCAAAAGCTTTAGAAAATACCGCAGTATCATGTTTAACTTCATGTGATTGGTGATTTGAACCGTCCGATTAAAAAATGCCATTTTGCAATGGACAAAATTTGCAACGAAAATATTAATTATGCAACGCCTCAAATATAGTGTGTAAAAAAATTAAAATCAATTAAAATATTTCGGTCTTTTGTTTTCGACAGTCTTAAAAAAGTAAGTTTTAAAATGCTTTGTAAAACTTGTCGCTATTAAAACTTTTCTTTACCTTTTACTTTTCTGCGAGATCTCAATGAGTATGAGCATCGACTTTGCAACAACCAGTATACAGTTTATGTTATTCATATATTTTTTATACAACCGGTATCGAAAAACTAGTGATAAACAACATACATAATTAAAAAATTCCCTAAAATTTTAAATTAAAAAATAAGTATGCATTAACATAACCGAGTTTAATAAAATATTGAAAAATTATTCTACTTATGGCTAATATATGCATGAAATTTAAAAAGTTATTAATCACTGTTTTTCAATAAACAAAGAATAGAGAAAGCAATTCCCAAAATTCAGGATAAAAGTGTAATCTCAAAGAATTAATGAGGTTCATTTAAAAAGAAAGTGTCGTTTAGTAGTTAGAAACGGACGTGTAAGTTGTGCCCCACCATGTATAAAGGTTTTAATAATTTTATATTTTTTGAACACTCCGTATACGAAAACTTTAATTAAGAAGTGCCTAGAAATGGTAATTTAAAAGAAAGTAGTTTTTATGGCAAAAAAAATAATCAGAATTACTCAGTCTACGGGTAATAATTCTATTAAATTAAAAAACCAGGTTTAAGGTCACTTACTTTAAAAATAATAAGAAAAAGTAAAAATACCCTTCACTAGAGAAAGCAGGAGACAAAGTATAATTTAAGAAAATAAGAAAGATGTATAATGGTCTGAAAAAATTAATTAATACGCCGCTGAAGTTAAATTAAGATTTGGAAAAGCAAAATTGTATTTACTTTTTTCAAAACGTTCTTGGAGAAGCTAAAACGATTAAAAGAATAGTGTTTTTAATTAAAGTGTTTAATTTAGAGAGAAATGTGTTGAAAAAATGCGTATTATAAGAAAAATATTAATTAAGAAAGAAACAAATCAGATATCAAAATTTTGAGAAATCAGTTTTTTCCTAAGAACCAATTTATTAAGTGCCTACATATAAAATCAAAATAATTTCAGATTTACAAATTTTCGCTTTTGGCAAAGTTTATGCAAATAAAACTACTTTTGTCTTATCCCTCGTATGTACCAGACCAAATCAACCCTTAAAACACACATACCACAAAAATGTTATCAAAAACATAAGCCTATAAAAGAAAAACAAAAAAGCGTTTGTAAACATACCATTTTGTTTACAAGTTATAGCTATTTAAGTTTAGGTTAAAATTTTAAAAATTGCACTCCAATTGCGCAATAGTGTATTTATGATGTTCTAAATGTATTTTCTTACAAACTACTGAACCTTTTACACTTAATAGTTAAAAATTTTGTAATTTTTTATGTGGTTACATAATTACTACTATTTACTAAAACAAAGATCTATTTGTCACTACACTTTCGATCATTGTCAAACCCTGGTGGCAATAAAGGCTTTTATTAATCGTTCTTTGGCAAAATGACAAGAAAATGTATGCGCTTTCGGGGACCGCACGAGATTACGTAAAAATAAGAAAATCAGATTCAGACAAACGGTCTTTTTCATTGCCAGGAAGTGAATAATGGTTAGTAGCAGTTTCGAGCTTTTCTATATTCCAAATGGTCTGTCATTTGTCGATGGATGAGGCTAAGCGAGAACCTTCTTAGACTGGTAGGATATTTAATCACGCTGTTTATATATTGGAACCTAATGATGTAAATCGAAATTTTGCTTGTGAGAGTACAGTAGAAAATTTGTCTGATAAAATTGAAATTGATAAACGATGTTACAGTTTGCTATTTGGTCATACCCTTCAAAACTGATTAAAAAAAATTATAAATGAAATTAGAAATAATTAAAGTTACTTATTTATATAAAAATGAAATATGCACAAAATACCATAGATTGCAAGTGTGTGTGTAACAGCTTAACCAAAATTTTGTTAGTTTCCTATAGAAAAATTTTCCATTTTTAAACATTTTTTACAGTAAAGTACATCTTAAGTCGGTAAAAGTTAAAATTAAAAATGATGACCTAATTGTTGCAAAAACATATACGGTTTCTTATTAGGTAATTATGAAAACACAGGATTATGTTGACAGGGTAATGGAATTCGTGGACTCTGGGAACACTGGATGATTTTAAGTAGCGCTTTTTTTAATCAAAATTAAGAGTATTTGACCAAATTTGGACTACTTTGGATATTTTCACATTTCAAAGTATCGACGATGCCCTATGAATGCCAGAACACCTTTACTTTATGGTCTACCTAAGGTGCATAAAGAGGGGTTCCCTATAAGACCGGTGTGTCATTAGTGGAGTTACAATGTTATAAATTGTCATAGTGGTTAAATAAGGTTTTCAGGGATGTAAGGCGCTTCCACAATAATTTTTCTACCAGGGACTCCATAGAGTTTGCAAACTACTTAAACGACATTGAAATTCCGAACTATGTCACATTGATTTTGCGCGATGTCAAGAACTTATTCTCGAGCATTCCCCCTAAATAGTGTACTGATTTAGTGAGGGATTTACTTATCTCCCGAGGATCGTGGTAGACAAGCTCTTATAACTTCTGTCCATTGTCTTCGACCAAAACTGTTTTAGACAGGGGTCCAGCTCAGCGGTGGGTTCTTGTCAGTCACGGTTTCTTAGTCAGGTGTTCATAAACAACCTTGAGAAGCAAATCAATGAAAGTCGCTTCACTCAGTTTTTGATAGTTTATAAAAGATACGTCGACGATATTTGCATTGTGTGGAACGGAAATGAACAGGATTTGACTGAATATTTGGATTTCGTAAATTCGGTACATAATAATATATCTTTTACCTTAGAAAAGAAAGTAGACGATAATTTACCCTATTTAGTTCATTTACTTTTCCATGAAAATAACCGAAATGATTTTGTGGTGCATAGGAAGACGTCTTTAACTGACGTCGTTAAATTTTCTTTTAACTCTCCACATATACATAAACTTGCTGTCTTTAATTAATTTTTCTACACACTCTTAACTCTCATTATCTATGGACCCTTTTGACAAAGAATTAGAAATAATAAAACAGATTGCTATTAACAATGGTTTCCCTGTCTGTTATTTCAATAAATATCGACCAGGGTCCAATAAACACTTGAGCCTTGTTAATAAATATAAGAGCTCAGATGTGACTGAAACTAGATCGGCGTTTGCTAATCACTTACCTTTAACTCTCCATAATATTGCTCTCCCTGAAAATATCCCCCATTTATAAGAATGTCCGAAGACACGAAAATTAGACCTATTAAAAAAGATGGAGATAACCAAAACCAAACAAACAGTTCCTGGAGCGTTAATGACGTTTTTAATTTTGAAAAAACTTTTTTTTGACATTTTAAATTAGGTACTAAACAGAAATCTATACCTTGCATTATTATTTCAATAAAACTGTGGCCGAGTGATAAATAGCTTTAATGAACTTGGAATGGGAGATTCGAGTTCAATCCTTGACAAAAGTTTTTTACTAATTTCATTTTAATGATTGTTTGTTATTGGTAGATATGTGTGTTTCTCTAATTGTGTAGTTGTACGTATCAGTTTTGTATATTTTTACATGTTTTAGGCTATTGTGTCTTATTATTCTTCAGTATTTCGAAAAGTCGCGGAGAATGCCTAAAGAAGAAAGTATTTATTGCATACAAGGATAAAAGTGTATGAAAACGAGCTAAAATAAAACTAAATATTGGTATGTATAACATCTTGTAGTGTTTCTGTATTTTTCGAAATTTTTTTTAATTTGTATCGTAATGGTGGCGAATCCATACTTATTGTTTCGACACAAGCAGCGATTTATGTTACTAAGCCACTAGTATCGAAATGTGTCATAATTTTATGGAAATTTACCGTAGTCTTGGCACACAATTCGAAATTGTATGGAAATTGTTTCTAAACAGATAATTTAATAATAATAATAACAATACTAATAATAATAATAAATGCCCTTTATTTCAAAAGATGTAGAATGTAGTATATAAAAAGAAATGGATTGTCAAAGCCTGGAGTAGTCTAGGTTTAATAGCTACTCGACTCAACCGGGCAGGAACAAACTAAATATTAATTTACATATTTCCTTGGCCAGAATGTAACAGTAACCCCTAAGCAAAACAATAAAAAAACTTCTAACAGTTAATAGGAGAGTTTACGGTTTGCCACAAATACTCAAGAAAAAAAAAATCAATAGCTTCAATGAAAATACCTGATTGACTAGAAAATACATATTTTTGCTTTGTAAGTAATAATAATATATTTAAGTGTGAATTTAAAAAAATATCAGTTTTTTTCTGCAGATTTATTAGATGCTCTTTATTTTTGGATTTAAACAAATTTAACTTTAAATCTAAAAATTCAATTGTAGAATTTTACAGCATTATATGAAAATCCACGCTAAAAACGGCGCTCTGGTGATTGAGGATAGTCAAGCCATGTCTCATTCCAACATTACAACTATGAATATCACTACGAAATAGAAGCCCCGATCGAACTGAAGAAGGAGAAGCAAGATCATGAATAATTTTAAGTCAAAAAGTACAAAAGTGAGAATTTCGTGAGGCATCCATTCGTGGCCAGTTAATTTCCTAAAATAGATATGTGTTCATATTTTCTTATACTATATACAAATCGTACACAGTCGTTTTGAACTTCTTGTATTCAAGATTTACTATCTTGGTCCAAACAAAATCATAGGTAAATTCGCAGTAATTAGAATTGAACAAGGAATGCCCATAAATGTCTTTTTAAATTCCTATTTAATATAATATGTCTGTTGTTATATAACATTTTTTTTTGAGAAAGTTTTTTAAGTCGAGCATTCAACAGGAAACCCAAATTTTTCGCACAATTAACAAAATTTAGTTTTTTATTGATATAAGTGTGTTTTTCAGAAAATCAATTTTATTCTTATTATTTTCAAAAATTAAAAGGCACGATTTAGATAGATTTAAATGCAAGTTGTTGCTTTGTAAGAGTTCACTTTAAGATTTTTAGGTCATGATTGATATTGATCGGAGTTTCTATATAATTATCAGAATAAAAACTACAATATATTTGACCTGACAAAAAGTTAAAGATTTTTAGTATATCCGAGGTATAAATAAGAAAGAGTTACCTTGAGATTCACTAGAAAGTATCTTAGTTCGATCAAAATATTTATTATTACAAAATATAGTTTGAAATCTGTTAGATAAGTATGACTTAATAAGAAGAAAATATTCATTTTCCAAACCGTAATATTTCAATTTAGAAACAACCAATTCATGGTCAATAGTGTCGAAAGCTTTTGAAAAGTCGGACAGTACTAACAAACTATTCATTTGCTTGTCACAGGCCCAAACAATATCATCTATTACGTTAATAAGAGCTACTGTAGTACCAATTTTTTTCTAAATGCGCACTGGGTGTTGGGTATAATATTAATGTTAACAAAATAAATATACATTCGATTATGCATTATTTTTTCAAACATTTTTGATATAGGAAGTATACTTATAACACCCAAATAATTAAAATTTTTCGGATTTGAAGTTTTTGATAGAGGCTTTCCTATTGATATTTTTCATTGGTCAGGGATATAACTTACTTCTATGCAAGAGTTAATTATATGTGTAATGTATTGATCAATATAAGGGCTACAGTACTTAAGCATTACAGCCGAAATGCCATCAATCATGAGTCCATTTTGTGTCTCAAAATGCTACCTGGGCTTGATTTGGTCATTTATTTTTTAGATTAGATTTTTATGAATGGACTAATTTAAAAGAAATTATAACTTATGAAGTGATGAAGCACCAAAGGGATATAGAATTACAAGTTGTAAATAAAAAAAAATATAAAATTAAGAAATAAAGAAAAATCATATGGGGCCATAGCAAAGATAACGGGAAGAAGTTGATCAACCGTGCAACAAGTTGTAGAAAATTACAGAAAAATAATAATTTAAACATAAACCAAAAACTGGACGTCCCAGAAAGATCATTGACTCTCAAAAGAGATTTATATACGGGAAGTATGTACAGAACCTAGTGTTAGCCTTTCCAAATTATCAACAAGATTGAAGAATTATTTAGATACATTGGTACACCCTTCAACTATTTGCAAGACCCTCAATGATGCTAATTATAATAGCCGCGTTGCAAGAAAAAAGTCGTATCTTTCCGAAATAAATTTGAAAAAGCGTTTAGAGTTTATTAAACAGTACATAAAGAAATTATTTAAAAATAAATTAATATAAATGAAGATTATCACAATTTCATATGGCTGTCCTGTGCAAAATTATTATCACCTGCTGCTTCTCAATGAGCAATGCACATTCGTTGAAGTTTTGCGGGAAATTAAAACGACGGTTAAAAATCGTATTTACTCAAACCAGGAAACTGTAGGAGTAAAAAAGGATCTTTTTTTTACGACTCTTATGAAAATGCATAAAAAACCGCAGAGCATCCTTGCATTGAAAATTTTTCATTCCTGGTGTGACGTCATGCGAAATCATATTTTTCACAGTGTATCGTGGCGCCACACTGTAGGCAACAATTAAACTTGACACACTTCATGAATTGTTGGCTACAGTATGGCTCCACGATAGACTTTGAGAAATATTATTTTGCATAGAGTCACATCGTGACAAATGAGAAATGTTCAATATAAAGATAATATGTGTATTATATGCATGATAATTTTATTATTAATTTAATTTTCAAAAAGTATTCTATGCAGTCGTAAAAATCACATTTCATACTCGTGTGCTTGCTAACTTGCCTTTGGCTCTTGACACCACACTCGCATGAAATGTGCGGGTTTCGGCACTTGTTGAACAATATACTACTTCCAACGAACAGTTAATAAACTTACAAAAAAAGCACTGTTAAGTGGGTTAGAAAGCATTTTATATCACATGCTCGTTGAACATATTTTTCAACACGTGTGTTGAAAAATACTTTTTCCACAACTAGTATCAAAATGCATATAATTCGCATAACATTCTTCCATTGAAAAATCCTCTTTTCTCCCGATGTGACGTCACAGTACGCGAAATAATATTTCTCACAGTTTGTCGTAACGCCACACTGAACTAGTAATTCAGCTATTAGCTACAGTGTGACGCCATGAGACTATGAAAAATATTTCGCACAGTTTGACGCCACATTGCAAGAAATAAGGAATTTTGCTTCGAATATGTTGGAAGAAAAATTTGCACGCTACTGTTTTTTCTTAAAATAAAAATTAATTTTGTAATCCTTATTAATTTCTGAGGAAATTTGTAACTTGCCTTTTTTCGTCAGACACACAGTTTTTGTTTAATTGATTGATAATGAATTGATGTTTCAAAAATTGCTAATATCTGATGTGGTAAATAATGCATAAAAGTCTATACCCTACCGCAAATTTGAAAAAATATGGTAATTATTGACAATCATAAATAATACATACTAAGCTATATTTTGATTTTGAGTTCGCTTTTCAAACGCACCTGCTAATTTCTATTGTTGTGTTTATAAGTCCATAAAATTCACTAACGCTTAGTAGAAATGGGTTCATTTGCAAGGGCGAGAGATATTTCGGGAAGGCCTACCACAACAAGGACTCTTGATTTGGAAGAAGCAATTTTGAATGAAATTGAATGTCATCCAGGAACAAGCACGAGATAAAATGCCAACCAGCTTGATGTGAGTCATAAATTAGTAAAGACCATTCTTAGTGAAAGCCAGTTGTATTTATATCATGTTCAGCGTGTGTAGTCATTATTACCTAGAGATTATCACCCACGTATAGAATTCGGCAGATGAAATCAACAAACAATTATATAACATCATAGTTTCTTTGACGAAGTGCAATTTACGAATGAGGCTAACTTCTCTAGAAACACGCGGTTATGAATTTTTAAAACAACCATAATTGGAGCTACGAAAAATCTCATGCGATAATTGAAAAATATTTTGAAAATCAACTTTCATTAAACGTATGGGTGGGATTTTGTAATCGGTCTTTTTTCTCTCCCAATGAGACTTGATGGTGCTATATGCAGACGATTTCTTGAAGAAGATTTACCCACTTATCTAGATGACATCCCACTTATGCTAAGAAATTGAATTTAGTCATTAGATGACATCCCACTTATGCTAAGAAATTGAATTTGGTTTATGCATGATGATGCTCCGGCACACTTTAGCTTAACTACTCGAGAATTTTTAAACCAACAATTTGCCAACAGCTGGATTGGTCGAGGTGCAAACCTACCATGTCATCCGTGGCGTCAAATATCCCCTAATTTAAATCCTAGACGATCATAGAAACCGGACAATTTAAGGATGTGGCAGAATACGGAATACTCCAGGTACTTTTGCACTTATGCGGGAAAATATGAATAAGAGGGCTGCAGCTTGGATCAAGGCTGAAGGTGCCCATTTCCAGCAATTCATTTGATATGAAATGTATTTAATAAAACAGTAATAACTGTAAATATTAATAAATCGGGATTTAATTTTTAAAACATCAATTCATTATTAATTAATTAAGCAATAATTGTGTGTTTGACGAAAAAAAGTTACAAAATATGCTCAGAAATGAATGAGGATTCCAATTTTAGTTTAAGAAAAAAACAATGGTGTACCATAATACCAAAATAATGTATAGTGGGTCCAAATTTCGATGCTTTTACGGTGTATCTCGGCTATTTGAAAAGATAGACTTTCGCAAAAATCGAGCAAAGTGTGCGGTTTTCGCAACACTTTGCTCGATTTTTGTGAAACTAAACATGCCGTAAACAAAAATTTCCCAGCAGGCTTCGTTTCATACAGGGTGATTTTGAAAATACTGCATTTTGGGACCCCACTCGTAGCTCGCTTACCGGTTGAGATATCAAAGGTAAAAACTGCTTAATACGCAGTTTTTTACGTAGAATCCAGTGGCGTAGTCAGATTTTTTTTACCAGTATTACGTTTTTTTACATGGGACACCCTGTATAATTGTTGATAGTTCGATAGGGTTTTTCTTTAGCTTTTCAAATATATATAATTTGTGTTATTTATTTTAAAAAACTTAATTTTTACATTTTAAGGAAATTTAAACAAAAATCAAAGCGGCCATGGATAAACAAATAAACAATTGTATATGAATTGTTTATTACGTGTCAAGTTTTGATAAGTAATACCTAATTGTTATTGCCTCGTTTTCTTACATTTTTTAATATTTATTTACTCATTTATTTATTTTCCATTTATATTTTCTTTATTGCTGAAAATGGCTGAGAGGCGAAGTTATGAAAATTTTGAAAAGTATGATATGTTAGTTTGTTACATACAGTCAAATGAAAATAATGTTGAGGCTGCCGCCCTTTATTATAACAGGTATGTAGGTATCTAGTTAACTAGTAGTTAGTAAAATCTATTAGAAAGAGTGGCAGGTATATTTATTCGAAGGGGTAAGTGTTTTACCTCTGAGTATTTAAATTAATTTTCCACGGATGATATTGTCCTAACTATCGTTTTTCTGATAATTGTTAAGAGAACTATTAGGATCTAAAATGTGAAAATAATTTTAGGTATCCTAAACGACGACAGCCTTTTGCCACAATATTTTCAAGATTGAAAACAAATTTCAATGATTGTGGAGCGTTTATTAATCATATAATAAAGAAAGTCGCGAAAATGATGAAATCAACCGCGTCGTGGCCTATATCGAGGCGAACCCTTCAGGTTCATGTAGAGCTATTGAAGCTTGAGTCGGTGTTATTAAGTCCAGAGCATAGACAATATTAAAGAAATACAAATTTTTTCCGTACATATACACTTGCCTCCTGGCGATGCCGAACGTCGATTAAATTTTTGCAATTGGTTCCAACTAAAAGTTAGAGAAAATGTAAATTTTGCAAGGATGGTTCTGACGAAGCACACTTCTCAAGTGATGGTATTTTTATTCGACAAAATACCAGATACTGACATCAGAAAAATAAACATTTAGTATTTGAGCGGGAGCAACAAGGTCGATTTGCCTTTAGTGTTGCATGCTACATTTTAGGCACACAACTCGTTTATCTAATATATGACGGAGGTCTCTCAGGGGTTCGTTACCTAGAAATATTGCAGGAGGTAATACCGGAGTTGTTGGATAACGTTCCTCTGGCGCATTTAGATAATATCTTCTTTCAGCAAGATGGCGCACCTGCACATAATTCTAATTTAGTACGCTCGTTTTTGGAAAATCACGCGAAGCTACCGAAATGTCATTTCGAGATTTACAAGGGCGATCAATCATATTATTGAATGCTCTTAATCGTATTTCAAAACTGTCTGAATTATGTGTTAGAGAAAACGGAAATCATTTTCAGCAATTCTTGTAAATAATAAATGAGAAGTAAAATAAACCATTAAGTATTTGTTTTGCTAAAGCTATTGAAGCTATATTTTAAAAATTTTATGTTGAATTGTTGAGTTGTTATGTTAAAATTGTTCAATTTGAATTGTTAAATTGTTGAAATGTTGTATGTTATGTCGAAATTGTTAAATTTAAATGGTTGAAATGTTGACTTCAATTGTTATATACTCCTTACTTGTTTTTGAGGTTTTCTTAAAATTGTTATTGAAGTTTGGTAATATATTTATATTACTTAAAAATTTCGTATAAAATTTTAATTGAAACTCCAATTTAAGGTATCTATCTAAGTAGATCTAGGTAGTGTAATAGATACAGCAAGTGTTTTTCATGGCTATCTGCGATATTTTAGAAAAAAATATTTAAAAATATAAATTTTAGGCCAACGAATACAGATAAATAATACTAATTACATATTTAAAAAGCTATTAAAAAGCTAAAAAAACCCTATCAAACTGTCAACCAATATACAGGGTGTTCCATTTAAAAAACATAATATTGGTAAATAACTCAAAAATGTGGTGATAAAAAAATGTGATAAAAAAATCTGACTACGCCACTGGATTCTACGTAAAAAAACTGCGTAATAAACAGTTTTTACCTTTTTGATACCTCAAACGGTAAGCGAGCTACGAGGGGGGTCCCAAAATGCAGTATTTTCAAAATCACCCTGTATCTCAGAAACGAAGCGGGTTGGGAGATTTTTGTTGCATCTTTAGTTTCATAAAAATCGAGCACAGTGTTGTGAAAAAGTGTCTATTATTTTAAATAGCCGAGATACCGCTTAAAAGCATCGAAATTTGGACACCCTGTACATCACTATTGTCAAAATGATCTAACGGCTTTTGCTAAATACTTTACTGCTTTCAACCCTTGTCGACAGCAGTTTTATTTTCCTTTTTAGCAAGAAGATAAGTAGCTCTTACCGAACCGATCTTTTGTACAATTACGATATCTTTATAATCAAATACTTTAATTACCATAAACGTTTCTTTTTATCTATACAATTCAATTAGGTTAAACATTTTTTCACCCGAAAACGTATTTTTACTTTACTGGTAAGAGGAAGTATTGCAATTGTAAAAACATCATCTTCCGAGATTTTTTCAGATCTTCACGTTTCGAAGTCTCTAGATGCCGAAACATATGTTTTTTTCAATTTTGCCGATCTGTCTACCTGTCTGTTCCCGGCATAGGTAAAAAATCTACGCGTTGACTTTAAATTTTGGTCAAGAATTACTAAAAAGCTACTTATTCAATTTATTTTCAATTTTGCGAAAATTGGTGAACCAAAATGACGGCTTAACAAAATATTAAAAAAATCAGCGGAAAAAAGTGATTATTAGATTGATTTCAGATTTTGTGCAAAAATTAAGTGTAATATACAGACGAACTTGTAACGAATTCAAGATGACGAAACAAAATGGTGGTCAAATAAAATGTTTGTAATTGTTACAAGTGACGCTTCCAGGATTTTATAGATTTTCACGTTTTAGGAACCCTAAATGTCAAAAAAAACCTATTTTCTCAATTATATCTGTCGGTCTGTCTCTCTGTCTGTCTGTTTGCGGCACCTAAAAAACTGCTAACTCTATTAACTTTAAATTTTGATCAAAAAGTTAGGGTCATGGTAACATATTGGTGAAAATTTAAAACGGCAGAAAAAAATGGCCGCATAATGAAAAGTTAAAAAAAATTATTAACAAAAAACAAACTCCTATCCAAATCTGGCAAAAAAATCGATTGTTACATAGGAAAGAAAAAACTACGTATTAGGTTGATTTAAAATTTTGCAAAAAATTTAAGTGTGATATAGAGATAAATTGGTAAAATTGTGGTAGGAATTTAAGATGGCGGAACAAAATGTTTAAAAAATCAACGTAAAAAACTTTGTTATTCAATTGACTTTAGATTTTGCACAAAAAATAGAATAGATGTGATATAAAGATACATTTGTAAATTTTTGGTACGAATTTAACATGAGGGAGCAAAATGACGGTATAATGAAATTTTTTAAATCAGTGTAAAAAAAGTTCTTCTTCAGTTTATTTTAAATTATGCCCAGAACTCAAAAGTGTGACATAGGTAGAAACTGCTAAAATATTGGTAAGAATCTACTATTTTAATAAAAGGAGATATTCAATACGAGGGGAGTTCCGCGTAAGGGAAATTTACCGATTTTGTATTTTTTGTTGTTTAATAATAGATAAAACAAATACGATACGAAATGTGAAATAATTCTCGCTTAAGGTATAGGCAACTATAAAATGTATCTAAAACAAAAGTCATCCTCTTTACATCTGTAAAAGGCCGGAATAAAAATGTAAAATAAATACTATGGTTTACACTTTTTTTTTCACTTTATATTATGAGTGGAGGTATATGGGGCACGCTTTAATCCTTGTGTCAAGGAATTACAGAAGTTATATGGGTCGGTGTTTTCTTTTCCTCAAATACCAAGCACCAGGTTTTCTATTAAATTTTTTTAAGAAGATTTTTCAACCACGCTAGAGCTTTAACAGTACATTGCGGGTTTTTCGATTTTCTCTGATTTGGTCTGTTCAAACATTCATAAAAAATCCAATTAAGTTAAGCAATCCAGTCCGAACAGACCACTTATACTTCCATAAATTGAAAACATATATCGAGTACCAAAAATGTAGCAATGCCTCGTATCATCAAATTAGAACAGTGTCATAATTAGCCAATTTATTTACTTATACAAGCCTATCAGTATAAAAGTAAATAAACAATAATTATTATATCAGACCTTAAATTAGCCACAAAGCAGAAAATTTTCCACTAAAAATTAAGGAAAATCCCATTGCTTTAGAACTGTTCCCGCGAACTTTACGTTCGCGAGACAAAAGCTTTCATAAATTAGCAAAGCCTACAAAAACAGCAGACTAAAATCGCAAGACGGTAACAACTCAGCCTCACGTTTCACGTCAAACGCTTAAAGCATTCCTTAAGATCAATAAATACTTTGATTAAAAACAAATATTATATTTCAGCCTTACCGGGGTTGTTATTGGAGAAGAAAATAAATTATAACCAACTGGCTGAACCACAAGAAGAACTTATAAAGCACCTACACACTAATTAGTTATTAATTTGTTAGTAACGTATTTATAATCGCAGGGAATACACTGATACTGATAAAAAATGTGGTCTTTTAATTTCTCCTTAAGAATATTTTACTGGTTCAAAGAATTAGGGAACACAGTGGTGTGTTTACACTGGAAACTCAGAAAGCACAGCTTCCTCTTGAGAAATCGATGCACGGTTGTCTATTATATATTTATTCTTGTATCACACAATAACAAGCAACTTTTTTCATTTACCACCTGAAACAGAGTTTTTCAATTATATTTTCCTAAACGACCTGCTGAATATAATTAATTTGCCAAATGTAATAAATCTAGTCGATTATATTTTTCTAAATACCTCTGCGATAGCGTATAGTAGCAGATTTTTCTATAGAAGAGGTTAACAAATAAATATTGTTTTATTTTAAGTTTTATGAATAACTGTCTTTTGTCACAAATGTAAACAAATAATTAAAATATCGGTAAATTTGCTTTACGCGTAACTTACCTCGTTATGAATCTTTCCTTTTATTAGAAATAGTGAAATGTAATCCAATTTAGTTCGGTACATAACCGTTTAGTAACACATGTATACTGTCTGTGTTTTTAAACCTTATTATTGGGCACCATTTTTCCAGTTTCTACCTATGCCATACTTAATTTTTGGGCATAATTTAACATAAATTTAATAAATAGTTTTATTTGACACACCGCCATTTTGTTAGGTCGTATTGAATTCGTACCAGTTTATTTCTATATCACATTTAATTTTTCTGCAAAACTTAGCGTCAATTGAATTTTTTTTAAGTCGAATTTTTAAAAATTTTATTTGACCGCCATCTTGAATTCGTGCTACAACTATACCAGTTTGTCTCTATATGACAATTAACGCTTGCACAACATTTCAAATTAATCTAACAAGTAAACAAGTAGTTTTCTCACGCTGTTTTTTTAAATATTTCATTCAGCCGCCATTTTATTTTGCAACCTTATATTAATACCAAAATGCTACCAGTTTATTCCTATGTAACATTTAATTTTTGTGCAAAATTTGAGGTAAATTGGATAAGTCGATTTATTAGTAATATTTTGTTTAACGTATCACTAAGCCGCCATCTTCTAAAGCATATTGGATTTTTACAAAAATATTACCAGTTCATCCACAAATAACCTTTAATTTTTGACTAAAATTTCAAGTCAATCTGATAAGTAGGTGGTTTTTAAGCTATGCCGCGAACTGATAAACAAACAAAGGGACCGGAATTGATAAAACTTCTTATTTGGCATCTAGGGACGCTAAAACGTGAATATAGTAAAACCTAAGCAGGGGATTTTATCACAATAACAAACATTTTATTTGGCCGCTATTTTGTTCCGCCATCTTGAATTAGTACCACAAATTTACTAGTTCATCTCTATACCATAATTAGTTATGGCACACAATTGAAATTTAATGTAGTTTTTTTCAGGCTGAATTTTTAAATAGTATATTAAATCGCCATTTTGTTCCGCCATCTTGGATTCGTACCAAAATTTTACCAGTTTTTTACCACATAATACCTGATGAAAGAGGTAAAGTGGATAAGCAGTTTTTTTAGTAATACATTTTTTAACATTTTACTAGGCCGTTATTTTGTTTTGTCAAATTGGATTTTTACGAAAATGTTACCAGGTCCTCCCCATATGACCTTTAACTATTGCCCAATATTTGACGTCAACCCTGTAAGTAGTTTTTCGTCGTTTTCTATGTCGCGAACAGACATATCAACAGAGAGGTAGACAGACAGACAGACCGATTGAGAAAGCATGGTTTTCGGCATCTCATCGGCATGAATCGTGAATATCTGAAAAAATCTCGGAGGGTGACGTTTTCCCGATTACAATACTTCCCTTTTACGAGGGAAGTAAAAATAAATTTAAAAGATGTAGGTTTAAACTTTGGGCATTAATATGAGTTATCTAGCAGTCACTTGCTGAATATACATTTAAATTGTTTAGATTGCACTTTTCTAACTATATACTGTATGCTTTGTATTCGGAATGGCAGTCAGTTGAACATATTTGTAATTATAATATATAACGATATATTTTGTACTTTAGAAAAATAAATTGTTTTTAAAAAGCTATTCGCGTAGATCGATTAGTTAACTAGCGCAGTCGTACGGTATTTTCGGGATCGGTTATCGATTGAATATCGGAAAAATCGAACTAACCGAAAATATAGAACCTAACAGAACTGTTCATTGTGAGGTGTCGGAACATTTATTTTGGAGCTGTACCTTATAGTGATCGAAGATTGGCCTAAATTCGCCCAATTCTTGCAAAAGCCAGGACGTTTGTGGGAGGACCAAATAGCCGACCAAGACCCTGACCTTATAATATAGGAAATGTGGAAGAAAATCTTCTGTGTTATGTAAGTGCAACAGATGTCTTTTTCTGACGTAAATGATATTATTAATCAATTAAACAATTTAAAAATCCAACAACCTTCAACTGACTTTGCTTCTAACCTTTCAGAAGTAAATATTTTATTAAATAGTACCGCAGGTACAAGAAATAAGTTTTTATCTGAAAATAATAGTAATAATATGGCTCAGTTTAAACTTGAATATTTAAATTGTGTGCCACAATTTGATGGCAGTCCTAATGATCTTAATAGATACTTAGCTGTATGTCAAAGTATAATAGATGCTTTTTATAAACCCAATGAACCTGATAATTTTCAAAATATTTATTTACTCAATTCAATAATAGGTAAATTATCAGGAAATGCAAAACTAGTGTTAGGTACCCAGAATGTTACAACTTGGAACGAATTAAAAAATATTTTAAGCAGACATTTCGCTGATCAGCGTGATGAAGCTTGCTTAAACAGAGATCTAGCAATGCTTGGGCAACAAAATAACGAAAGACCTTGTCAATTTTATGATAGAATATTACATATCCTAAACCTACTTTGTTCATATATAAATATACACGAAGAAAGTGATGCTGCAAAAACTTTAAAAAGAAATTTGTATAACGATTTAGCTTTAAAAACTTTTCTTTCGGGTCTTAAAGAACCATTAGGTACGACAATACGTTGTATGCGTCCAAGTGATCTCCCTCAAGCCATGCAATTTGTAACAGAGGAATACAACACACACTATTTATATATTTGTAACAAAATGTTTCAAAACCTAATAATCAAAAACCACCTACACAACATTCTAGGCCCACACATAATCAGTTTTATTCTCCACCCTCTAATTTTAATAGAAACACACAGTATGACATATTCAACATGCATACACCACACAACTTATTTTATAATAAACCAACATTTCCTTCACAACCTATTCCAGTAAGACCTAATTATAATCAAATACCAAGAAACTTTCCAACAAATTCACAAGTATTTAAGCCTCGATCGAATAATGTAAATGTATTTAAGCCTAACCCAAATCAGTCGTTTCCAAAGCCGACGCCGATGAGTATATAGACAAGGCAGACAAATAACACATTTAGACCATCACCTGGCAATCGTCAACCATCATACATTAAAAATTATTTTAAGCCAAATCAGCCCCAGAATTTTATAGCTGAAGAACTCTATAATACGAATACTTTCGAACAAATCAACGAAACCCCGTATTATGCTGATAATATGGAAGGTAAAAATTATAATGACGACGATGAATATGTTACTAATATGCCACAAAGTATAGGTCATGAAACACAAACAAGCAACGAGCTACATGTAGGTCACTACCCAGAAACATGTGATCGTGAAGGTTACGCTTCCTCGAGTAGCGATGGAAATTTTCCATATGCGACTCAAGACGACAACGAAACATAACGCCCGAGATAATATCATTTAACAACACTAATACTAGCGAGCTGTCATATATTTTATTCCCTGAATATAATTTAAAATTTTTAATAGATAGTGGATCAACAAAATCATTTATTGACCCTAATCTTGCAAATAAATTTTATTCTAGCTATGTAGTTTATGATCCATTTATTGTCTCGACAGTTTTTCAACAATCAGCACACGAATACAGTGTAAAAATTCCGGCGTCTCGGATATTTAAATTACCAAGAAATAAATACTTAAAGTTCCACTTATTCAAATTTCATAATGTTTTCGATGGCTTAATAGGACTCGACAATTTACAAGAATTGCAAGCTAATATTAATTATGACAAAGGTTTCTTAATAACTCCAACTGCTAGGATTAAATTGCAATTCCACAAAACGCAAAGCCAGATAAATAATATTACTATTTCGGCACGTACAGAACAAATCGTGAAAATTAAAATAGATATACAAGAAGGCGAGATAATAGTCCCGTATCAAAGGTTACATAACTGTGAAATCCCAAATTGTCTAACAATCGCAAAAGATGGTTATGCATTAACTACTATCTTAAATAATACATGCCAACCGATAACATTAGATATCTCCGAGCCTTTTAGTGTTGAAAAATTTGATATGGCAAATATCGAAAATATTAATTTAAATAACTTTGATGATCAATTGACACCAATTAATTTTGACCCTAACCAAATTCGTACTAACCATCTTAACGAAGAAGAAAAATCGAAAATCTTACAACTCTGTAAAGAATTTTCGGACATTTTTTATTATGAAAACATGCCTTTAACCTTTACAAGTAAAATAAAACATTCAATTAAAACTACTGACGAGCAACCTGTATATACTAAATCTTAAAGATACCCTTTTGTACATAAAAAAGAAGTCGAATCACAAATAAATAAAATGTTAGAGCAAAAAATAATCCGTCCAAGTAATTCTCCGTGGTCTTCACCAATATGGGTGGTACCTAAAAAGGCCGATGCGTCGGGAAAGCAAAAATGGCGTGTAGTTGTATATTTTCGCAAAATTAATGAGAAATCAATCGATGACAAATATCCGTTGCGTAATATCACCGATTTGCTAGATAAACTTGGCAAATGCCAATATTTTACAACCCTCGACCTCGCCAGCGGGTTCCATCAGATCGAAATGAATGAAAACGATATCCCAAAGACGGCATTTAACACCGAAAATGGCCATTTTGAATTTACGCGCATGCCTTTAGGTCTCAAAAATGCACCAGCGACCTTTCAAAGGGTCATGGATAGTATACTTCGAGGAATACAAAACGAAAAGTGTTTGGTATATCTCGACGCTATTATCATATTTTCAACATCACTACAAGAACATGCTGACCGACTTAGGTCAGTTTTTCAAAGGTTACGCGAGTCTAACTTTAAAATACAGTTAGATAAAAGTGAATTCCTAAGACGAGAGGTAGCATATTTAGGTCACATATTAACACCTGACGGAGTACGACCCAACCCAGATAAGATTCAGGCAATAAAAAATTATCCAATACCAAAAACCACAAAACAAATTAAAGGATTTCTCGGATTATTAGGATACTATAGACGATTTATAAACAACTTTGCAAAAATCACAAAACCTCTTACTAAATGTCTAAAAAAGAGCGCAAAAATAGAACATGACCAAGAATTCATTAACTGTTTCGAAACATGTAAAACTCTCTTAATTAACCAACCTATCTTACAGTACCCTGATTTCGCAAAACCATTTAATTTACCGTGTGATGCCAGTAATGTAGCTCTAGGTGCCGTCCTATCACAAGGTAATATAGGTCAAGACCTACCAGTAGCGTACGCATCACGGACACTTAATGATTCGGAACAAAACTACTCGACTATAGAAAAAGAATGCCTTTGCTTAGTATGGGCAACAAAATACTTTCGTCCATATTTGTTCGGACGTAAATTTAATATTATTACGGACCATAAGCCCCTTCAATGGCTTTTTAGTTTAAAAGATCCCAACTCCAAATTATTACGATGGCGAATCAAATTAGAAGAATTTGACTATAAAATTATTTATAAAAAAGGAAAGCTAAATACAAATGCAGACGCCCTGAGTGGAATCGAAATACACACTAAAGAAACTCATGGATTCTCAAATATCGTATCCTATATAAATGACTTCAATAAACAATTAGAAGAAGAAAGAAACACAAGCAATAATACCACAAGAGATAACGAAAATTTTGACCAAATGTCAATAGTGGCCCAACCTGCTATCGAAGCACAGAACGAAACTGTTGACATACCAGCAGATGACGATAGTCAAACTATACATACAAATAACGAACAAGACCCCATAGTAGGTGTTCCAATAATTGAAACAGCTGTTAACTACGGCGCTAATCAAATAATAATTTCGCAAGTCTTACACTCACCAGCAAAGCCAAGAAGACTAATATTATTTGAAAAGAAAAGACGCCTTATAGTGCAATTATCAGAAAATAATTTCGAGAATGACATCTTACAGTTTATTAAAGAAAATGTAGTACCCGATAAACTATACTCCCTGTATTTCGAAAACCCTTCCACCTACGAACCTTTTTGTGAAGTGGTAAGAAAACATTTTAGATGGCCATCTTTTAGATTTAAAAGATGTCTCACAGAACTTATTGACGTAATAGATAAAAATGAGATTCCAGAAATTATAAAAAATTACCACGAAAGTAAGACAAACCATCGTGGGATAGAAGAAACCGAAACACAAAAGGAAAATATTACTGGCCTAATCTCAAAAACTCAATACAGACATACATTAATGAGTGTGAAATTTGCCAACAAAGCAAATTGAACGACATCCAATAAAAATGGAAATGAATATTACTCCAACTGCCACGAAACCCTTCGATATTATCCACCTAGACACGTATACCTTAGACAAAGAGAAGTTTCTAATCATTGATAGTTTTTCTAAATATGCACAAGCATATCATTTGCAAACATTATCTGGTACAGAAGTATCGGATAAACTAATTACTTTCTTCTCACATCACGGAATACCCACTAAAATTGTTGTTGACAACGGGACAGAATTCAAAAATACTGTTGTAACAGAACTATTACAACTTCATAAAATAAAAGTACATTTTTGCTCTCCGCACCATCCACAGTCCAACGGTGTCATCGAGAGGCTTCATTCCACCTTATCTGAACACGTAAGATTACTAAACAATCAGGGATTTCTTAAAACACCAATTTCTCAAAAAATAAAATATGCTATTTTAGCATACAATCATACTATTCATTCTGCAACTAACTTCAAACCGATAGACGTGATAAATGCAGACATTAGCCCCAATGACCCCTTTAACTTAACGTTAGATCGGTTGTTGATAACAGATTATGTTACCGAACATAAAGATAAAACAAAACCCCTCTACGCAAAAATCAATGAACAACTAATAAATAAAAACAAGGCAAGTAATACAAGTAATACAAATAACACCAGAACAAAAAATATATGTCAAAAAACATGTACGACAAAAACTAGGCAATACATTTTTACCACCCACACAAATAGAAAATATCGACTCTATTCGAAAAACAGTAACAACACCCACACATGCCAAAATACATATGGATAACCTCAAACGACCCCTTAGAAATAAATACAGTTTCGACACATAACATTAAATTACCAAAATTAAATGAATTACACATGCCCACGTACTATATAAAACCTCACTAAGTATTACAAGATATGACTCAATAACTATAACATAACTTTTATTAAAACTATAACAAGAAACACACAATTTTAACACCAGCTATTATATTTCAGCATTGTGCATGCACACTGCAGCCAAGGACAGGTTAAAATACGACGCTTGGACGATAACCCCGGAATATTACCCATTAAACTAGGGAATGCAAAAATGAAAGACTATACCTACACTATGATGCATTATTAAGATTTAAAATTGATAATTACAGAAATAAATAAACTGAATCTCAAGTCAAAAAACGTGACTTCATGATGTTAGCAATTATTTAAAAATACTGAATTTAACACAAAATCGAGTAGAAACCAAATTAAAAGAATTATTACCTAATCATAATAGAATTAAAAGAGGATTAGTAAATGGCTTAGGATCAATATTTAAAGCTGTGACAGGGAACCTTGACGCATCCGACGGAGATCACTATGAAAACCTTATTCAAAATTTACAAAACAACCAAAATAAGTTACAAGCAAGCATTTTGAAACAAAACTCACTTTCTTTAACAATAATCGAAAAATTTAACCATACAATAGAACAGATAGGTAATAATGAAAAACTTTTGGATTCAAAAATAAATCAAATTGCAATTATCGTTCAAAAATCTACTTACAGAGAAAATTCTCTTTATATTAGAGATGTAATTAATCAAATTATCAATGTATTTGAAATAATTGATTCGATTCTCCAAGACATAGAAAACTCTTTAACATTTTCGAAATTGAAAATTATACATCCAAGCATAATAAGAACTGAGGACCTTTTTTCCGAATTAAAAACTTTGCAAAAACGTATAGGCTTAAAACAAATGCCTATACCAGTAACATTGGAAAACATCTTTTTGAAAAATAATTCAAGTTGAAGCATTCATTTTTAATAATAAAATAACCTATCTCCTTCATGTTCCAATAACGGCCCCTGAAACTTTCGATTATTTTCACCTTTATTTTGTTCCTATATACTGTCAGAGTCTGTTTAAGGTTGTTTTACCGCGTAATAAATATGTAATAAAAAATCAGTTGCACTACGCATACTATGGACAAGAGTGTCAAAAAATTATGTCCGAGGACTACCTCTGCACAAAGGAAGATCTCAAAGAAATCCAAGAAGACAGCCCTTGTGACGTAAAACTTCTAAACTCCGACAAAAACCCCTCCATATGTAAACAGACCGAAGTCAAGTGAACCGAGCCAATTGTCAATCAATTAGATCAAACTGATCAATGGATATTGGTTCTTCCTACTAAACAGTCAATCAAAATTAAATGTGCAGGTCAAGAAGAAATCCAAAAACTTATCGGCACCTATTTATGCCATATTCCAACCGGATGTCAAATCAACGTTAATTCGTTAATAATAATTAACGAAAAAAGAAAAATCAAGTCCACTCAACAGCCAATCCTTTTTCCGGACTTCGAAAAAGTATCAACTTTCCTGCCTACATTAAATTTAAGTTTTCATCTACAGGACCTGAAGTTAGACGAACTGCATCTCCTAAGTAAAGAAATTAAAGAAAACGAACCATATTTAAGTTTCAAAGAAATAAGAATACTCCCAAGTATAGGAACTGTCCTCCTATATGCCATGGTAATCATTTGCATTTTATTCCTGGTGTACAAGAAGTTTGTGCCAAAAATGAAGAAAGACGTCCCCAGAGAAAACACCGAAATTCAACTACCACTTTAAATTTTGGCAGTTGAAACTTATGGGGGGAGGAGTTATCTAGCAGTCACTTGCTGAATATACATTTAAATTGTTTAGATTGCACTTTTCTAACTATATACTGTATGCTTTGTATTCTGAATGGCAGTCAGTTGAACATATTTGTAATTATAATATATAACGATATATTTTGTACTGTATTTGAAAAATAAATTGTTTTTAAAAAGCTATTCGCGTAGATCGATTAGTTAACTTATGGGTTCCAGAAGCACATTAGTAACTTAGGAGCAGCGGTGGAGATACTTGAATATATTAACTCCGAAATACATAAAAATAAATATGTAGGGGCGGTATTTATAGATTTACAAAACATTTGATACGGTGTACCTGGTTTTAAACAAAACATATGAAATGCGTATTAGAGGTGTTGGACATAAACTATTAAAATCTTGTTCTAAACATAGACAACATTATACGGGGTGTTACGGGTTTGACTACAAATATTTTAAAATAGAATAGTATGAACGATTTTAAATACAATATTCTTATAATCCATCGGTAAATTCGAAAGGGTTTTCGAGGTATTTAATTTTAAAATGTTTAATTTTGGAGAAGATTTCAACTAATTCCAAGACAACATGGCAACATTGCTATTTGTGTGGACATCAATGTGATGACCATCTTATCACCTGTGTTTTGTCAACAAAGAAGTATAAAAAAATCTGTACGTTTGAAAACGATTCAATTATTTTATTTTGATTATTTTTTGAAATGTATGAACAAATTTTTCAACAAATTGTGGTTTGTTAGCATATTATCGGCGTATACAAAAAAATAGTAAAAACCTGTTATTAAAACTTTTTAGATTATTTATTTGTATAGTTTTGAACTGCGCAACCCTAATTAAGTTTATTAGTTTCCAAAAATTAATACAGAATATGAACTTACCAAGGATATTAATTTATAGCACTAGTTAGGTAATTCACACACTAAAAAAAGTATTTTAGAAACTTAAAATAAATGCTGAAAATGGCTACTGCCACTCCTTAAATACGCACGAATACGGCGAAGCCAATTTTCTTGAACAGGTTCAAGAACGTTAGGTATTTGTCTAATTTGTTCCGCTGAAGCAAAAATATGGTTTCTAAGGTCACCTTCATTTTCAATTTCAACACAATTATACACTAATGTTTTCATGTGGCCCCAAAAATAAAAATCAAGGGGGTTTAGGTTTGGTGACCTCGTAGGCCATTTTCTAGGTTCTGGGACATTTCCACCTATCCACCTATTATCAAACGTATCGTCCAGATGTTGTAACATATTTGTATGAATGTGGACAGGAGCTCCATCATGAAGAAACCAGGCACTGGCTTGCTAAGCTAAAGAAATAAGAAATATCTTCTAAAAGAGTGGGCAAGTCATTAGTTAAAAATTGGAGGTATGCCTCTCCTTTTAAACGCCCTGGTAGCTCAAAAAGGTCCTAGTTAACCGATTGTGAATTATTCTAGCCCAATTTATTGAAACCTGGGCTTGAAATCGGCCTTGTTGAATCGTGTGTGGATTTTCTTGAGCCCAGGTATGAGTGTTATGATAATTTAAAATTCCACCTCTTGTAAAACAACATTTATCGGTTGTCAGTATGTTTAAAGTAAAATTTTTCGGAGAAACCACCGGCAAAATTCTCTTCTTCGGGGTAAGTCCTCTAAAGTCAAAGCCTGTACTCGCTGCACATGATAAGAATACAGAAGGTTTTCACGAAGAGTACGATGAATGGTCCAATTAGAAAATTCAACTTGTCGCGAGATTTCCCGAGTGCTGCCTTTAGTAGGGCTAAAATATGTTTCTCATATAGGGGTGTTATTCAGGCCCCCGATTAGTTTGAAGAACGTTTATACTTCCCGTATCGCGAACTGTTTGTAAAACCGCCACAAATGTTCTGTCATTAGGACACCTCCTGTTAGGATATCTTTCCCGATGTGCTTGGGACGCCAAATGAGCATTCTGTCTACACTCTCCATAAACAAGTAACACGTCTGCGTATTCATTATTCCTATACATTTTTAAAGAGTTTTTAAATGCCGACTACGTATTAAAATGGTATGGAATTGCCTCATACGACAAAAAATTAAGATGAAAGAACCAAAAAACAAGACAACTGCAACTGATATGTTTGCGAATTGTTATGTTCGTTGAAGCCTGCTCATTTCTCTTCGGTGGGCAGTGTTACCGTTTTGAAATAAGCATACTATGGTAAAATAAAACAATTTATTCGTTTTTTTTTTTAATTTAGGTCGTTCAGATATTTTAATAAGAAAAAAATTATAGGCATTTTGTAGAAAATCATATAATTAATTATTTTACATAATAAAATTAATAAATATGTTAACGATGTGCTTAAAAATTAATCAAACGAAAAACAAAGGCCGTTTTCCTCAAAAATGGTAAGGATTTGACCATATGTTATTTAAGCATTTTTTAATCAAAATGGTCCATACTATGACGTGTAAGCGATAAGACCAAACTGAATACTTGTGCCGCCCACGATTCCGAGTTTGGAGCTTTGCAGTACGTGCTCATAATTTGGAATATATTGGTTTAAGCACCAAATTTTTTAAGTTTGCAGGTGACACTATATTGGTGATGTCTGATGATCTTCTTTAAGTGGCTTTGTTATAATAAATTAATAATTAATGCAACCAAAATCGTATGAATGTTAATAATATAAATTAATACTAGGTTTTGTTCTTAGCAAGAAACCAAATACAAATACATTGGTCTGATCATAGACCTTCCTGAAGCGTGATCCATTAGAAACTGCTGCATCCTCGATATACAACACAGTGTTTCCAGACTCAGATAGAACAACTCAGCGTCGTGTGAAATTATGTTCCGAATTTAGAAGTCGAACATCTGTTCTGATACTTTTAAAATCTAGTAATAGGGAACGAAGATAAAAATGTCTAAAGGTTTGTCGTGGCAGTTGTTTTTTGAGATTATGATTATGTGTTTTTTTTTAATTTTCAAAGGGATAATCTGTATAAGAATTCTGTATTTCTGTTAAATTTAATATCATGGTCATGATGCGTGACTAGTTCAGCTGTTGGCTACAGTGTAGCGCCACGATAGACTATGAGAAATATTAGTTCGCAGAGTGTGGCGTCACATTTTGAGAAATGAAGAATTTTCAGTACAATAATGCTATGCGGATTATATGCATCATGATTTTATTATTAATTTAATTTTCAAGAAGTTTATTACGCAATGGTAGAAAAAATATATTGTGAAAAACACATATCATCGTGTGTTTGCTGCATTAGCCATCATGGTGGTGACACCAAACTACTGCACTCATATGAAATGAGCGTGTTTCGACACTTGTTGCACAACAGATTATTTCAGTATTGTAGTATGAAATAATGTGAGTAAAAAAAAGTTTAAAAAGCCAAGTTTACTTTTAACGTATTTTATTTGCGATTGATCAAAGCAATTACTTAGTTTTTCAACACTAAAGTTGAAAACAATTGTTTCAATATTAAAATATAGATGAAAATAAGAATAAATACCTAACCTAACCTAACCTAACCTAACCTAAGATTCTTTGCCACTTAGGAAAAATAATTTATAGGGTGGCCCGTTTATCTTGGGATACTACCTTATCATAGGGTTATTTCCAGGGTTTAACTTATTTTATTTTCGTATATACAGGGTACGGCGCATCGTGTTTCGTGGGCAGGTATCAACTTTCTTATTTTAAATGGGACAACCTGTGTACTAATACGGATTCAAATAGCGCTAGTGATGATGCTTTAAACCGTATATAACTTATTTATCTTCATTATTTAGAACATTTTTAGACCGATTATAGAAGCTTTGTAGGTACATTTTGAAGCTCTGCCTGAGCCATAAATAAAGAATTGACACAGTGTTGTTAAATTTCGGGTATAATTATTTTTCTCGACATTTCCAAATGCAACGGCCTATATATTATGTTAGATCTATATAGAGTGAAGTAAAGTATTAAAATATTGTATTAACGAACAAATTAAACAAATATCTTATCTTAAAGATTTACAATAATTTTTACTTCCCTCGTAAACAAAATTGCGGTCTAGTGAACGGTTAAAAAAATTAATACTTAAAAACTGCTCATCCGATTTTTCCCAAATTTTGTACAAAAATCAACTATTATGTAGGAATGATTTATGATAAAATTTTGGTACGAATCCAAAATGGCGCAAAAAACTGGCAGATTAACAAATCATTTAAAACTTCACCCTGAAAAACTACTTAATGGGTTGATTTGATGTAGGATAGAGATGAACTAGTAAAATTGTGGTATTCAATATGGCAGAACAAAATAGCCGCGCAATAAAATGTTTGTATTGGGGAAAAAATTAACCTCTCAGGTTTTGCACATCGTCACGTTTTAGCGTTTATTGATGCCAAAACATATGTTTTATCAATTCCCTCGGTTCTTCTTTCGGTCTGTCTGTCTTTCTGTCATTTTCCGGCATATTGACATCAAATTTTAGTCAATAATTAAGAGTCAGATGGAGCGTTAATATTTTGGTAAAAATCCAATATACCAGAGTAAAATGGCGGCCTAGTGAAACATTAAAAAAATTATTACTAAAAAGAACTAATTATCCAGTTTACCTCAAATTTTGCACAAAAATCAAGTGTTATATAAGAATTAACTGCTAATATTTTGGTATGAATCCAAGATAGCAAAAAAAATGGCACCTTTATAAATTATTTAAAAATTTAGCCTGAAAATACTCCTTATTAAATCTATTTCAAATTTTGTGCAAGCATTAAGTACGTAAAGTTGTGTTACAAATTTAAGATGACGAAACAATAGCGGCCAAATAAAGTTTTTAAAATATCAACATAAAAAAATCGTATTCAATTGACTTTAAAGGACCAGACACATCGCCCATTAAAAATGGATTCCGGTGAATTTTTCTTTTTTTTTATATGTTGTAGTGCTTGACCCTAGTAGTTATTCTGCAAAATTAAATAAACTTTTGTCGCCCAGTTTTTGAAGTACAGTGTGTTTAAATACGCAATTTAACTATATTTTTCCAAGGAAAAATAACTAAAATGAAAATTTTAAATAAACTATTCTTATGTTTCTTCTCAAAATTCTATTTACAACGAATAAAAATACATATACAATATCATAAAGGCAACAACAAGGGTTTATATGTGTGGTGTTTTTTGCACTAGCGCAACGGTCTTAAGATTCAAAGTATTTTTGAATAAAAAAACTAATCACTGCGAAATTAAAAAAAATTAAATTAAAGAGACATGACCATATCGATTTAAGCCTGCAATTTTGATACACCCAGTGAACGAGATCTTATATATTTGAATTAATTTTTAAGTAGCTACAAAGTAATGATGGAGATTGTAGTTATCGGCCAACAGCATACAAGATATCTTGCAACATTTTGGTGGAAGCATATTGTATATTTATCTGGTTTCTTACATATCCCAAATACCATAAAATTGCTGCAATATGGGCACACGTTCCAACAGTTCTTGAACCAGCTTTACACGTGATGCAGTATCCTGTAATTAGATTATTCCCATTTTGATATTCAACCCATGTTTGATGCTTTATTATAATGATAACCAAATTTAGGACACATTGTACAATATTATTTTGTAGCTTACCCTATTCTTACCCTGTTTTATTTATAATTTACAGAAAAAACACTGAAAGATATCCTCCGGTAGAATATGCACCTATATCAAAGAACGTATAATAATAATAAACATTGCATTATGTATTATTTTCCAGGCAACTAGATTAATAAATATATGACAACTTAATTTTAATATGTTTAAAATGGAAAATCCATTCTATCACTTTAAACAAATAATGTATATATAATTTTTTGTTGTATATATTTTTTTACTTGTATTTTTGAGAAGGAACGTATATTTATTGTTTTATTTATATTTATATATTTGTTTTTATTTAATAAAACATTTTTATAGTCCGACTTTGAGCTTTCATACAGTATCGATACCACTTTGGACAGAAACGATTGGACAGATAAAAATTCTATCTTTTTGTTAGTAGATTAACATATCTTTTTTTGTCCCAGGTCCAAAAATTGCGTAAATCGAATTTAGCAGATGATGCTTTTGACAACGTCAGGACAAGTACTTCTACAAGACAGACTCTGTAACCAAACGGATCGTGCACAAGTGTTAGAAGGTACTTTTGGCAAAATTTTGTATACCAAATGAACGTAATTTTAATATGAAATAACAAGTGGGTCGTGTCAAACATGACGTTAGCGTTGTGCTAAACACGGGGTTACGCATCTCGGCCCGTAAAATAATTCAGGAGTACCTAGATTCAGTTCCATTTTTTACATTATACAGTAAAACCCAGATTATCTGGCTCCGATGGGTCAGATAATTGAAAAACGGATAACTGAAATTTATTTGTTTCACGTAATAGATATTACGCTTTGTTGTCCACTTTGAATAAATAAATGTACAGGAAAGAGTCTAGCCGTGACCTTGACGAGACCTGGAAGGTCCCAAGATTCAAAACGATGCCGCGATGGCCCGTCAAAATGACAACACCTTGTTTCCGGTCTTCAGTGGCGTATCCACTTTGATTTTTACTTTAAAATTTAGAAAGACATTTGAAAACTTTATCCTTTTGAAAGAGAATTATAATTAAGGTATGGACTAAATTAAACAAGTTATATTATTATATATCTTATATTTATTCAGGGGTTTAAGTTCAACATTTGTTGTTATTGATGCTTTAAAATTGACACTGGGTTTGAAAGAGCTACTTATCAAAGTTATAAAGAAATATGGCAAAAATAAATTAACATCGCGAGAACGCATTCTGGATGATGAGCTGTCGCGACACGGGCCTAGTAATTACATTAACTTGATCTAAAGCTTTCTACTAAGAAATACGAATTAAGAATTTAACGGCGTAACCATAGGAGAGCCTATTTGGAAAAACTTGCAACTCATTTGAAAGTTATATTATGCTTTTATATGCTCTAAAATGGGTTTTTCGTGTTTGTTTCGTTTCGACTGTCCTTTTGTATTTCTGCTTCCTTTTTATTACTTTACTTGAATTTAATAATTAATAAATAAAATTTAATGATTTTTTTAAATATGTAAAACGGTCATTTTTAGTTGAACTAGGAAATTATATTTTATTCTATATAATTAAAATTATTTAGAAAAATTAAGTAGATAAAAAATATCAACGCATTTAAGTCACATTTGGCAATAAATAAATAAATATAAATAATTTTATTAATACAGTCTAAATTACGTTTTAAATAAAAACAAGTAAAAGTATTATTATTTCATTTAAATTTACTCAAATTTAATACAGAACAAAACATTAAATACGAAATATCAACATCTAAGACACATTAGATTAGAAGAAAATTCTCATCGATTACTTCGCAAAGATTTACCGGAAGAAGACCAATTTAAATTTTTAAATTAAACCCATATTAAAAGTACAAGGAGGAAAGGAATTTCTTTTCACTGGCAAGTGCACTTGTATTTCATAAGTAAGAAATTAACTAGACACTTTCAAATCCGATTTAAAATAAAATGTTTTTATAATTAAAATGATAATTCTTAAAGTTACGTTAGGAACCTAGTGATATATAAAAAACACATTATCGTAACACTTCATGTAGTAATAGTGTAATCCGATGTATAATCTTATTTAGTATAAGATATGTTTTGTTTGTACTTCATGTAATATTTTGTTAGGTCAAAGCATTTAAATTACCTTAAGTATTTTTTAAAACGAAAGGAAAAAGTTGGAATTGTGGGTTTCTAGGGAAAATTTCAGGGAACAAAATAAATTTTAATATCTAACGTTATATTCTCCTTTTTTTGGGTCTGATACTGTGCTTAGGGGGAAACAGTTTGATTATATTTCTCAGCAAATGGTATTTGTTTGAACAGGCAGTAAAGGCAAACAAAAAATATAAAATCCTTTTTTTGGAGCTAAATGATTTTAATTCGTTTTTAGGTATTTCTATAAACACTACACACATTTTATTTTCTGCAAAAATATTGTATTTATTAATGCATTTATTTATTACAGGTAACCAAATACTAACCCTAAGTAGCCCAAATATTTGTGCTTCGAAGAGCTATTCTTAGTGCAATTATATATTTTTTCAAGCCTAACTCAAGATTAATTTAAATCAATAAAAAAAACTAAACTAATTTAACCTTACATCGTTTAAGATATCCCAAAAATACTAATAAAAATTTGAATTCTGTATCGTAAACTAACTTAACCAGACCTAACTTAACACTACCTATCCTTCATTAGCCTTAACTAAACATTTTCATTGATCAAAGCCGTGAAAGCTTCCATTCTATGTTTTCTTTGCACAGTTTGAAGAGAATAAGATGGTTTTATTGAATTTTGGTAATGAAATATGATTTTATCTCGGCTTTTGTTAATATAGGAATAAACACATTGATTTTTTTTACTTATTATATTTTCCGTAAGATGACACAGAAGATAGGGTATCCTTTTTTATATATATATATATATATATATATATATATATATATAGATATATAAAACTTTAGGTTAGCAAGAAGCTCATTTAATATAATTGTATCAATAATTATCTGTGACAAAAGACCAGGCACGTAGTCTAGGGGGGGGGGGGGCCGGACCCCCCCCCGCCGCGCCATACCCGAAAAAAATTTAGGAGTTTTTAAATAATTTAAACTACGAAAGTAGAATTCCAATAACTGCTGATAGCAGTTCCGTATTGGCCCTGTTTACTACAGCTATTTTTTAACTCGAAGCTCAGGAAGATTAGGGAGCAGGCTCTTTTTTGAAATTCTAACTTTTTGACGGGTTTTTTAACAAGCCCAAGTTTACACTGTTAGACATTCTGCGATTGCAAAGAAGTTTCGCAAATATGTAAATGTAAAAAATTAAGAAAGGCTACCCTAAACAAAGACGCACCTAATGATTTTTTCGTAAGTACGACTGTTTCTAACATAAATCGATAGGAAAATAAATTTCATTTTTCTTCCACAAAAATCTCCTGTCATAAGCAAAATTGCGAATGAGTGCCGAGATCAAATTTATGATAATTCCGACAAAAATCATAAGATCAAACGAACTTACCAAGTGATGTTCGATCTTGATTATATGAAGGCCTCGTCGAAATAAATAAAGACATATGTAGTACCTCCGCCTCTGGCCAATACGTCCACAATCTTGAAAGCTAAGCAAAAAAGAATCCCTTCGTACCCTTGCCTAACTCTGCCGATAGTATTCAGTCTAGTTTAAAGTCGTTGTTGCAACACAATTTGGGTTTTTTTTTTTTTTTTTTTTTTAAATATAAAAAATTGGGTTGGGTTGGGACTTTATTTATTTCGACGAGGCCTTCATATAATCAAGATCGAACATCACTTGGTAAGTTCGTTTGACCTTATGATTATATTCGGCCTCGTCTCATAAATAAAGACATATGTAGATGTTTAAAGAAGTTGCAACAACTAATTACTTCAAAAAAAAAAATATATATATATATTTATTATTTTTTAAGTTAATATGCAACATTAAGGAACATAAAACAAAACATATGCAAATCAACAGTCTAAAAAAAAGAAAATTTTTTTTTATGGGTATGTAAGCATAATAATGTAATAAATATGTAATTTATCACAACAGTTTATAACACACTAATCTTACAACAACAAGGAAAACATAAAAATTAATATCATAACATATAATATAAAGGTTTTGGTAAAAAACAAGACAAACCAAATAACAAACATCTTTCCAGCGAACAAATTATTATTTATGTTAATTATTATTTTAATTTACAAACTAAGAATTGTTTGGGCAAACTCTTGGTTGGATATCAAAGGTCTATTGTAAAAATTCGCAAATGTGTTTTATTCATCTTGCGATGGTTTGCGAGGTGGCTTTGTGATATGGTTTCTTATATGTGAGAAACAAGGATTTACAAGAGCCTCTTAATTTCTTTGTCTTTTCCAAATATTCTAGGAGAGTCCTAGAAACACATATATTTGGGTTTTCATTAAAAAATGGCAAAACTATAAAAGGCTGACTCTTATTTCTGCCTGATGACTTTATTCGACTTGGAATTTTTATTTCAATTCTCTCTTTTTGAATTATTATATTGTCAATATCAATCAGATTTAAGGTTTGAATACGCTGTCCCGTTGCCAATGCCATCAGACTTACTAGTTTTTGGGTAAGCATTTCCAAACTAATCTCACTATTTTTAAAGTTTTTTAAATAATTTATAACAATACCTGGGTCCCAGGTATTTTCATATTAAGCCAAGGTTGGTCTTTTCCCAAAAACTCCCTTAAAAAACCTTTTTAACCTAAAATCTTGCCCCAAGTCCGGCCCTGCTATTTGTGCAATTGCAGATCTGTAATTATTAAGAGTTCCATATGAAGCCCCTCTCTAAAATGTGTGGTTAAAAACTCTAGGACAGTTGGAACTTCAACTTTAAAGGGATTTAAATTATTTGCTATACTAAACTCCCACCATAACTTTAAGGCAGCATTATATTGCTTTAATGTTGCGGGTGTAATTGAGCTTAAACATATATCTAAAGAGTCTCTAGGCACCTTTCCTAACAATAGCGCCCTCCTGATAGTCTCCCCGCCACCAGGGTAAGGTTCTGCCAAAGGGGGTGTGGTAACCTATTAAAGGTAAGTAAAAAATTTTTTAGGATTAAAGATTAATGGTTCACCAACTAGTATTGACTTAAAAATAGGATACCATGGTTGTGAGACCCAGAGAGGAACAACTACTATCCCTTCCGCTCGATCTTCAATTATCTTTTGAAGCACCTTTAAAATCATACAAAAGGGTGGGAACGCATAAAAATTTAGTTTGCTCCAATCCAGTGTAAAGGCATCTACTTTATGTGCCTCTGGGTCTCGCAACCATGATATAAACATAGGACACTTTCTATTCAACCTACTAGCAAATATATCAATATCTGGTTGTCCAAAACAATTTACAATGTTTTGAAAGGCTTTATCTGATAAAGACCATTCCGTCTCCTTGTGCACCTGACGAGAGGCCCTATCGGCTTCTATATTATGCTTTGTATTTATGTAGCTAGCAAAAATTAAAATATTTCTACTTTCACAAAACATCCAAATTTTTCTTGTTATTTCATTTAATTTATTAAATCTAACACTCCCTTTCTTATTTATACAGGCTACAGCTGTAGTGTTGTCAACACGACATAAAATATTGCAGTTTGATAATTTTGAAACAAAACACTTTAATCCAAAATACAATGCCAAAAGCTCTAAATAATTTATGTGCTCTACCTGTTCTTTATCTGACCAATATCCCAACGTTCTCTTTCCGTTGCAAAAAGCCCCCCAACCTGATCTTGATGCATCAGAAAATATCTCTAAGCAAAATTTAGACAAACTAATATTATTGGAAGTATTTATGTTATTTATAAACCAATTAATGTCAAAAAATAACGTCTCTGGTATTTTCATCTGTACATCATAGCAACCCTTAGCCTGTTTTAAAGCGATATGTTTACAACGTTCTAGGGATTTTAAATGAAAGTACCCATATTTTATCGCTGGGCATGCTGAAACCAGTATGCCAATAAATTCTGCAAAGTCTCTAATCTTAAATATTTTTAATTTTAAAAATTTTTTGCAAATACAAGATATTCTAACTTGCTTTTCAGTTGGTAATGATAGTTCCATTGAAAAAGAGTTATAGATAAAACCCAAAAATTTACATATTTTGCTAGGTATTAGACTGCATTTTGTATGATTAATTAAAAAACCTAAATATGTTAGAGTCTTAATTGCTAAATTTGTATTTCTGCTACATTCATTATATGATTTTCCAAAAATCAAAAAATCATCCAGATAAACTACTAAAAGGATCCCCCTTTTTCTTAGCATACTAACTACAGGTTTTAAAATTTTTGTGAAAATGTAAGGTGCACAGCTGAGCCCAAAAAGTAGACACTAAATTTGTATTCATAAATTACATCCTGGAATATAAATCTTAGGTATTTTTTGATGTGCTTCTCGTACTTGGACCAGATAATAAGCATCTTTTAAATCAATGCGACACATAAAAAAATGTTTTCTTATTAGCCGGGCAACTACCTTATTATCTTCTATTTTAAAATGTTTGTTTTCCACAAAGGAGTTAAGTTTTTTTAAATTTAATATTAATCTATAGGTCCCATCAGGTCTTGGTACAAAAAAAAAAAAAATTTGAAATAAATTGTTTTTTACATTTCTTGACAGCTGATATTGCGCCTTTATAACTTTTTTAAAATTAAATTTTCTTTTTGAGACCATTTATTCTCAGTGGGAATGAACTTTTGCACGGGATTATTGGTAAATGGAATTGACAGTCCATTAATATAAGACCTAACTGTCCTATTTATAAATAAACTCTGCCACCTATGTACAAAATGTCTCAGGCGTCCGCATGGTTTACTAACCTGAAAGTCTATATGCGATGACTGCGCCTTCTGTTGCTCGGGTTGCTCTGCGAGTAATTGTAAAATACTTTCCGAGATAGCAATTTTTACCTCGGGGTTTATTGAAGGGATTTATTAAGGTACAATTTTCTGGAGGCAAATATTTTTCAATTAGACAATTTCTGGTTTCGTCATCCAGGCCACCAGTTAAAATATTATTCCATCGCAAAGCTATATCTGCATGGATGGGTTTTCCATACGAGTTCTTGGCTACCCCTTCCTCTCCCAAAATGGATAAAATTTCCATATTTAAATTGTTTATGGATTCATCTGCAAGAGAATGAACCAGTTTAGTTAAATTCTCTTTAAATGTATTCATTGATATCACAACCAATAAAAACTATTATCAAGTAATGGGAAAGAAAAGGCCACATAATCCATTTTCCACAAGTGGATATGCGTCCTGCTATCACAAGCAGGTAAAACAACGATATACACATAATAGGGAATCTGTTATCATTACAACAGAAAATATGTGTCCTGCTATCACAAACAGGTAATACAAAAAAAATATTATTTATTCCGTTATCACTAACAGAAAGACTGGAGGGTACCTATACCTGTTATCACAAACAGGCAGGTAGGTTTTAGACAACAAACAAAATAAAAAAAATGTTGTCCAAAAATTAGGTGACTTTTAAACAAAAAATTTTGGGGGGGGGGTAGCAACAACTCTTCTCCCTCAATGCGCCCTTCTAGGACTTATCCTTTTTCACAAAACATTGGAATTGAAATATATTTTATTTTCCCTGTGCCCGTCATTATCAGCTGTTCCACTTATCCCTGAAGCAGACGCAGGCGCGCAGTCGCGATAATACCAGGATTATTGATTATTTCCCTATCGGAATCAACAACAACAACTCTCACAGGCTGTACGATGTCACCATCATCTTTGCTATCCTCATCCGATGAAGTCACAGACGTATAGTTGTCTACCTCTCTCTCTCTATAAACAGAACGAGACCGAGATCGAGACGGAGACCGAGAACGGTCTATCTCACTTTCGCTGTCACTGATAATACGACGTACAGGTGCCCGTATTTTACGACCACCACTTTTCTTAACCTTGCATTTTTCTTCAAGACTATTAAGCCTATTATTTAACTTCTTAAACAATTTATAAAAGCCCGACCGTTCTACCGACTGACTACGACTTCTTTTTCTATGTTTCGGCATAATTTTTACGCTTTTCTACAAAAAAAAAAAAAAAAAAATTCTGAATTTACACTATCGATTTCGATGATTCACTTGCGACGTGAACGTATCAACACAAAAACGAAGACTGAATACTATCGGCAGAGTTAGGCAAGGGTACGAAGGGATTCTTTTTTGCTTAGCTTTCAAGATTGTGGACGTATTGGCCAGAGGCGGAGGTACTACATATGTCTTTATTTATGAGACGAGGCCGAATATAATTATTATTATTAAACTTAGAATATATGGTAGCTGCTGAAAATTTCTCTTCGTGATCCATTTTCACACAATTTTGAAGTTCTTATCTTTACGTATACAAAACACGATTTAAGCAATAAGAAAATTATTGAATTTACCTTTGGGAATTGAAAAAAATTACCTTCAAAAAATATTCGATTTTGACAGTGAGGAATATTTAGAATTCTCAAAAAAAGAAAAACTTTTAAGCAAACGCTCATTAAAAGTAGTTTTAGAATTTCGAGAAAGTACTAAAAAGAAAGATGAATACATTTATGATTAAAGAAATCCAGATTTTTAATGTAGCAATATGGTTCCAGACCCTCTATGGAAGATAACACCACATTAACCTCGATATTAACAAAGTGACTAAGCTTATTTATTAAAATACTATTAAATATACAAAACCTAAAAATATTAAGCAAAAGTCGCCAATATCCTATTTGCTCAAGATATACCTATAATTTTTTACATTTTCATAATTGCTCTACCTGCAATGTTTTAATAGATATTGGCAAATAACTAGTTTTTTGCAACTTTTTTCCATATTTTGTTGTACTTGCAGGGGGACTAGCAACAAGTGAAAAAAAAAGCATTCTTCTTAATAATTTTTTTGTCATTGAATTGGTTTTGACAGGGTTGGATCCCCCTAGAACTGAAATCCTGGCTACGTGCCTGCAAAAGACATATTTATGTAATGGTTCATGTGGCAATATTTATTATTAGCAATAAGCTTAGTCATTAAAGAACAAGCATTTCCATGACAAAATACAACCAATAACAGGGTGAGTTCTTATTACTATTGTTACTAAAGATGAAGATAAAACTATTTTGTTACATGGACCCACTTTGTGTTTTGATGTCTATACCAAGAGTATAATGCTTATTTAATACCTTTCTTTATCAGCTTATCACCGACTTCATAAAAAAATATGTAATAAAATATAATTAATTTATCACTTTTTAATGCAACCTATTTTTTGAAATCGGGTTTGTTTTTCAAAACATTTTGATTTCACTCTTTTTCCAACACATTTTAGTTCCATTTACGCGAAGTTAGGTAAAAATTTGGGTCCACTACTTTTAAAAGTTTGCCAGGCTCGCGGCAAGTAATATTATATAAAAATGCACCACCTTTACGTGTATTGGATCTATTCATATTCACAGAAAATCAGCAATAAACATGGCCCAATATTAATATGAATACAAAATTGAACTTCGTGTCCCTAAAAACCACAAAAACCATATTATGAAAAACAATATCTTTACAGTATTTATCCCTCAATTTACCCCCTTTTTTCCCCACCATTCACCTTCCCCGCTATACATTTCACTTATTGACAATATAAATATTTTGGCCAAGATGTTTAATATTTTTAACATTCATTATAATATATTATATCATTATTTATATTACCGAAATCACCTGATAAAACAGATTTTCCCTAGTTGGGATAATGTACCTCAGGATGGTATTTATTTACTTTTCTGATTACTTATTTTTAAAAACCAAATTTTTAGGCAATAAATTAAAGCATTTCAAATTCATTAAGGAAAATCTATAGTAAATGAAAAATTGAAAAGTAACGCTATTGCGATATTTTCATTTTTTGTATATGCTTGCTATTTGAGAACTCCGACTACCCTAAATATTCCTTGAAAATTTCATCCAAAATGCAAACCATCCCGGAGTAATTAATGACAATATAAAATAGTGGGTCTTACAGCTTACTCAATTAAAATTTAGTACCTATGCTTTAACAAATAGTATATTTATGTTGTTTATTAACCCCTCAAAAAAGGTGGTTTGATAAATTTTAGAGGAATATTTGAGACTTTTCACAAATATATAAATTAGCAAAACGCTGTACTCCGTTTATCATCAATGTCTTCGACTTTATAGATAAGTTGAAGTTATAAAAAATTAATTCAAGCCCAACGGAAATGTGCAATACAAAAACAATACTTCATTTGCAAATATAAGAACGCTATTAGACGGTGATTTTACCCTTCAACTACAACACTGGTATGACTTAACCTAACTTACCTTCGAAAACAAACTTCTGGGTTTAAATCGTTTCTTTTTCTGCAAATAAAGCATTTTCTTAAGGTTTTTTAAACAGATTCTTAAAAATAGCCACACAAAACATTTGGATTTCTGAAAAACACTTATTTCACCAACTAGAACAATTACAACACCGCACATCAAATAGGTCGAAATCATGAATGACTACGACCGTCTTCGGCGTCTTCCGAATGATCCCGAAAGAAATCTGTAGTATACTCGAAAAAGGTAGAATTCCGACGTTGCCGATAATTCTGGGCTTTATTTCTTGAAATAAGGAATAATATTTATAGAAGATTTAAATTACATTTAAAACAGATTCGGTTTGAGTTATTTATAATAAGCTATTTAATTATCAGTTTTAAAATATTCTATAAGGAAATTTATACTGGGAATTTCTGGAATTCCTTGTTTATTTAGGTAATAGTATAAAGGATGATATCCGTTATAATCTGGCCACAGTAACGGTTTGGCAAACCAGGGTTAATGTTGGATTCCTCCAAAATGTAGACAACTGGGTCTATGTTATTTCCATGTCGTTGATCAGACCCAAAAAAGGAGAGTATAATGTTAGATATTAAAACTTATTTTGTGCTATAAAATTGTTCCTAGAAACTCATAACTCCAACTTTTTTCTTTCGTTTTAAAACATACTTAAGGTAATTTAAATGTTTTGACCTAACAAAATATTACATGCAGTGTTACGCTACTGTGTTTTTTATATACCACTTGGTTCCTAACCTAACTGTTTGACACTTTAAGAATTATTACAATAACAATTATGTTTGCCTTTAAATCGGATTTAAAAGTGTCTAGTTAATTTCTTTACTTACGAAAATGCAAATGTACTTACCGGTAAAACGAAATCCCTTTCTTCCTTGTGCTTTTAATAAGGCTACGACCGCACGCCACACAACTGACCATTCTTTTCAGGATAATGCAAATGATCAAAAATGTGTTTGTTACGTTTTATAACACACAACACAAATTATTAATCAACTTTTATATTAATTCGATGTGCGCAGGGGCGTGCAGTCAATGGAAGCAAGGGAAGCAAGGGAAGCAGTGCTTCCCCAAAAAAAAATTACAAAACATCTTCTAAAATGTAATTTTTGAAATAAGAAACCATTAATTTAGTTTATATTAAAAATGCTAAAATATTATCTTAATTATCAAGCCCATAATAAATGCGGCCTTGACTCCGACCCAGAAACAATAGAATATCGAATAGAACTAGCTTCTCTGCAAACAAGTCCTGTATGCCTGATTTCCTGTGAATCGAGCCAGAGGTTATTAAACTTTCCACCGGCTGTTTGCAATTTTTGCATTTCAGTCGCGTGCTTTAAGTGATGGCGGAAGCTATCGTTGGAGTAGGTTCTTTGTTTGAACGGCTATCCGTATGTTGTGTGATACGTACGTCGCGTCGTGCATGGTGCGATATGGAAGACAATAATACGAACGTGGATATGCAAATACCGTCAACTTCGGCTGTCGGTAATAACGTTGAAAATGTTGGACAATTTAGTAAGAAGAGTGTGTGTAAATGTGGGGTGTGTGTCTTAATAATAAAGGGATTTTCAACAATAAACTTCGCTGATAAGCTTCAAATGATTTCCAAAGAAAGGGCAAAACCGCCTATGAAAAATTTAACCACAAAAATAAAAAACTGTATTAGACATTTGGGTGTGAAAATATAAGTAAATTATTTTGTTGGCCATGTTTACTTTTTGAGAATGAAAAAGGTCTCTGGAATGAAACTGGTTTTTCCGATTTAAACAATTTCTATAAAGCTGTAAAAAGACTCATTATGTCCAAAGCACATTTGCAGGCCGTCATAAAAGAAAAAGTCTTCGGAAAAACCAGAAATGAACACGCCCTTAATAAACAGTTGGAAATTAGTCACCGCCAACACAATGAAATAGAGGAAATTTTCAAGATTTACTTAGTTTAATGTCTAAATATGATGATTGCTTTAAAAATCATTTAGAACAGTCTAGCGTTTTTCGCGGAACGTCGAATCGAATCTAGAATGATTTAATTTCCGCTGTTGCAACCATTATTCTAAAAAGAATTAAGCAGGAGATTGGCGAGGCGCGATTCATTGCTATTGTTCTGGACGAAACAACTGATATCACTAATTTTAGTCAACTATCTATAGTAATACGCTACGTTAAAACAGACGGAAGTATTCAAGAGCGATTTTTAGGTTTTAAGAATGTGTCCGAAAATCGTACAGCAGATGCATTATATACCGTAGTTTATAACGTTACTAAAGAAATTAATGAAGAGAAAAAATTAGTTGCTCAAAGCTATGATGGAGCTGCAGTGATGGCAGGACAATTAGGGGGTCTGCAAGCTAAAGTTCGAAAAACTTTCCCAAGTCAATAAAACGTACACAAGCAAAAGATTGCCCAAAGTAGCTCCTACGAGGTGGAACTATAATGGAAGACTTTCCCCTTTCCTTTTGCCTAAAAAAAGTGGATTATTTTAAGTCCATGTTAATTGTTATGTTATGTTATTTTGGGAGAAAACGATGACGTTAAATGTAGAGCCACAAGCCAAGCGTCTTCGAACAGACAAGGTGGGAGATATTCAAACATCATACAGACGCCTCTTTTATGAAATAATCGATTAAATTCAGCAACAAATAAACTATAGATTTAACGGTTTAAATGGTTCTAAATTCCTCGAGCTCTGCAATTTTGATGCATTTAAAGAAGATGCGTTTAAATCTCTTCTTCTTCATTATAGTCAGTTCTTCGACCAAGTGCTACTGCGATCTGAACTAAAAGTGATTTGTGGAACTAGTGCAATTTTTAAAAGACAAGGAGCTGGAAGATGCCTACAATAAGTGTCGAAATTGTGTGAATTAGTATTGACAATACCTGCCACAAGTTCATCAGTAGAACGCAATTTTTCAACACTTAAACGTATAAAATATTTCGTAACAAATTCAACGGGGCAGGAGAGACTTTCGCTTACATCGCTGTTGTCCATTGAAAATAAACTTCTCCAAAATATGTCGGAGCATTGACGTTTTTATGATGACGTCGATTGACGAAGATGCAAAAAATGATCGAATAATTGAATTACATTACAAATAGGTAAGTTTCTAAAAATTGCTTCACTTTCTTAAAATTTCACCGCACGCCCCTGGATGTGCGTATTATTTATAACTGCTAAAACTTAAGCTTAGATTTGCAAAGACGACGGTTTGTCAACACAACAAACCAAAACGTAAACATCAGAAAAATAAAGTCCCAAAAATGACGTAGTTCCGTCAAAAGTCCGCTAATTTAAAATAATGTATGGGGCTCTTTCCTGTTGTCTATTTATTCAAAGGTTCTCCATATCAGCGTTTTAATGTATGTGTATATTTACGTGTTGATTTGTTAAACACATCCTGGTTTTGCACATCAGCTCAAACAGCACTAAAATATACAGGAAAATTATGAGCAAACAACAAATTTAACAATTCGATAAGAATGTATTTCTTGATGAATTTAGAAATGTTTACCATATTTCGTTGTATATATAGCAGTATTAAATCTTAGGATCGAGTTTTTTATAAAATCTCTAAGAATATAGATGTAACTGTTTCCTTTAATACGCGCGCGGATAATTGGGGTTTTACTGTACTAGATACACATATAAAAGTTTTTAACAGCTGAAACTATAAACAAGTTATTATATTGCGATTATTGTGTTTTATTTTGCAAATTTCTATACTGTAAATAATTGACAATCTCCCTATCTGCTCTCTTGTGCAGCAGAATTAGTGGTTAAACAAATAGTCATAACTTGCTAACAAATGAAGTTACAGGGTCGATATTATGCACACATATTAAGCTTCATGTAGCAAATATTTGTATTTATTAAGGCCGGAACATTATGAAAGAAACGTTTTTTTTATCAATACAAACAAACATGTTTATCATTTATAACTAAATTGACCCAAAGTATCATTTTAAATATTCTAATACATATTTATTTTATTTATTTACATAAGTCTATGTAATTTATTCAATGTCTGAAAGAGATTTAACAAAATACAGCTATGAGGCTTATAAAACCGCAGTGAAATGAAAGTAGTGCGTCGAATTTGTACAACTTGTATGCATTTTTATAATTATTTTTTTATTTCGAGTGTGACACAGTGGCTGTGCGTGTGTCCGTCACTAGCGCTTAAGACCGCTCAAGGAAAATTATGCCGATATCAAATGAAACACATTCCGCATAAAAATCAGAAACCAAAATAAAAAACCATACAGCAAAACCTCATTTAAAGCTAAATTTGATATTACCAGCAACAACTCCAAACTTTGTAAAGTTTTGTCGCTTTTCTAGTCTTTGGACGTTCTTAAGAGTTGGAGAATTTGGAAGTGCCACTGGAGCGAAGAAAAGAGCAATTTAATAACAGAAGTTTGCTAAATTCGAAATTATTCAGGATTACTATTTTTCGGGGGCTAATGGGAAACTTTGTTTCCACTCTCCCGTTGTTAACAATGTAATCTGTACTAATTTAAGTTTTAGTGGCGCTTATTAACCGGACGAGCAATTCATATAACTAAATAGTTTTTAAATAAAATTTAGCAGAATCATTATCAGCTGATCACAAACCGACAAATCCAAATGATGAGCCTGTACAAACGTGTATGGAAACTTGGTAATCAACGGACAAGTCGAGGTATCTGTAGTATTCTGGACAGCGATTGTCCTTGGTGGGGTCGCAGTCCCGTAACTATATATTTCAGAAAGAAAAAGCTTCCGGCAATAATTTACATCTATTTTTAGCCCGAGAGCTCACCGTTAAAAAAAAATGTTAAGTATCCTATTATCTATTAATTTTATCAAGAGAATTTTTGTTTTTTTAACTTGCAAAATTGGTGTTTAATTAAAACTTTTAATACACATTAATTAAGAACAAATCATGTTTGTTAAGGAGTCAGTAGTGTCGACTAGCATACATCACTTCTCCATCCAAATATAATTGGAAAAAACTTCATAGTTGGGCGATATCTCTTTTGGAACTGCTAAGAATGTGAACAGCAAAGTTTAGCGTTAGGCAAGTAGTAATAACTTTCTTTAATTTTAATTAAAAAGGTGTTTCTCTGAATAGTAATAGGTTAGAATTTGTATCATAAGTTTTATTATTTAGTTGAAACTTTTGGATGATTTACGTAGTGGCAGCCCAAAGAGTTAATTGTAATTTACCAGTAACTAACAACAACTTAACAAGATTATATAACAGACCCTATTTAAAGAACAGTTAGAAACACAAATTAGAAATTGGCAAGCCATTAATAAAATACATGTCGTGTGTAGTCAGCATGTTATAGAAAGTGATTTTTTCCAGGTACAGGACTGCCGCGCCAAGGTAAATCAAGGAGCACCTATCTGATTGGTGATTTCCTTGCTTTGTAGTAGTGTAAATAGAATACATATTATTAAACATTCTGATTAAAAATATATTTTAAATTTAAAACAACACGTAATTCTAAGTCCAAAAATTCCACAGTCTGCATATTCGACTCAAAGGTTCCATATTTCTGACATAAAACATAGTTTTACATTTTTTTTTGTGTCAAAGAATTGGGCAAAATCGATTTTTTAAAGAAACCTCCCACCTAATAATGACACGTTTGAATGGAAATTTTGATAAGATGGAATTTTTAATCCGACATTTATCCAGAAATTCGGATATAGGCGATTGACAACAACACTTGCAACTTGACATATGTTATCTAATAGTATGGGAGATTAAAGCAAATTTCTTTGTCCAAGTAATGTTTGGCCGCACTGGTACACATATACGAGTGCAATGCGCTACTAGTATGTAAGTTTAGCGATTATTGCACACTGTTGCACACACTTGCTCCTATGTAAAGACGCTCATAGCCTAGTAAAGAGGTCGGATAAAGTTTTTTTTGTGTACATCACTGCTGCCTTATAGATGGCCTATATTCAAATAAGCCTATTCTGAATTACTGACTGAAAATTCAAAGTTATTTTAATTTAGGAGTTTCATAAATAAGTAGCATTTTGGGGGCCTTTGGTTTATCTTTATTAAAAAACTTTCTGATTAACAACTGTACTATTAACTGCAAAAATATACGGTTACGGCATCAATCATACCTTCCTCAAATATTCAAAGTAATGTCGCGTCGGAAGAAAGATCAGATAATTTTAACAATTAATATAGCTAGAAATTTTAAACAAGTGTAACTTTAAAAAGTCTATATTAACGTCGTTATTGCATATACATACATATAAAATACCTAAAATAAATGTTTTGCCGAGTCATATTTATTTTCATTTATTCTTCTTTTATTTTCAGCCCATGTATAAATACATCTTTCAAGATTATTTTTTTGGCAGTTTCTAGTTCTATTTCTTAAGAATGTTTTTATTATTCTCAAACAAGAGAAGATTCGCTCAGTAAACCCGATTTCAAGTGGGCGTGGGAATACATGAAGCACTTGAAACCGAGATTACTGCAGCTGTGTTATAAAATATTTTAAAAAAATAGAAACATTTAAAAAAAAACTCGCCAAAAAGTAACAAATAATATCTTATTTATTCCTTGAATATAGACATTTTGAAGTCGACGCCCAAAGCAGGCTCACCCAGCCATTACAAAATATAGTTGATGTATTTTATATTACATTACATATATAAACCAAATATATAGCTAGCCTTATATCTTTTAAAACTGATGACCGAATCACTTACTCTTAGGGCAACTCTGTGGAATTGCGCAAGCGCAAACTGCTATTTTCATTCAAACCCTGAACCCAAAGTCAAATGGCAATACTGACTTCCTATAGAGCATTTAAAAATGTCCAAACATACCAATAATGAATTCTCATTTGAAGACATGTGCAGAAATATTTTGGAGACCTTGCAATTGTTAGCTAGGTTAGTGCATGATGATTTTATTGACGGCCGCGTTTTAGAAGATACACCTAAGCTATCAAATTTACTACGTAGTTCGGTTTAAAATAGTGCCGTGACCCTCTGTGAATAATATATTAAAATCTGTATTAGATTAGTAAGTTTAAGGTTACTAGTGAGTATAGGTAATACGTGTATATATTTTTTGTATATATTATTACAGATTAGTCATTATTTGGGCGCCGATAATATCTAATCTAATCTAATTTTTACTTTTTAACTATTTTTTTTAATATTTTATTTTTAACTTTTTAGTGATTTTTTACAAGTTACATTTATAAGAGTATTATAATATGTAATATATGTAGTTCCAATTATATATATGACAAAATATAAAAAGTGACGAATAGAAAAGTAAACAACACTATTTAAATTAGATTTTATGATAAATACATAAGAAAAAAAAATGGTTAATTTCCTTTACCCGGAACTTCCCTCGTTATGATTTTTTTCGATGTGTTAGGAATAGGGATATGTGACCCAATATAGTTCAGTACATAGTTTGAATACTGTATACTGTATTTTATGAGCGCCATTTTGTTCAATCATATTGGATCTCTACCCATATTTTCTTTCTACATATGCCACAGTTGACTTTTGTGCATAATTTAAAATAAGTTCAATAAGTAGTTTTCACACTGACACTTACCGCCATTTTACTACGTCTTGTTGGATACGTATACCAGTTTATCCCATTTTCAAATTTAATTTTTCTGCAAAATTTTATTTAGCCGACATTTTTTTTGCCGTCTTAAATTGAAAGTTATTAAGTTTCTAAATGGTTAAAGTGTTGTATCATTTGGATTAGGATCCAGTAGAAAAACAGAAACCCTTTTTTAAATTATCGACGTTTCGCAACTTTATTGTTGCAACCTCAAGACACATATTTGTTATGTGGTTTCATGCAGGATATCTGCACGAAACCCATATTATCAGTCTTTACCTACTCTGTTGGTCCGCAGATATTTCCTAATCCCAAATAATACACCACTCAAATATGAAGACCGTTAACGAAAACTATTTAGACACTCAATTTCTGAGAAATATTTGTGAACGAACGGAGTAGGTAAAGACTGATAATATGAGTTTCAAGCAGGATATAAAATGTATATATGTGTCCTGAGAATGACATATCTGCGGCCCTTCTTAGTAGGTAAAGACTGATAATATGGATTTCATGCAGGATATAGAGACACATATCCTAAGGATGCAACAATATAGTGGCAAAACGTCGACAATTTAAAAAATGTCTTTTGTTTCTTCACTGGATCTTTACTCCAAATAATACACCACTCTCATAACAACAAGAGGATCGTTAACGAAAACCATTTAATATCTGGGAAATATCTGTGGACAAATGGAGTATGTAGACTGATAATATGGGTTTCATGCGGGATATAGAATTTATATATGTGTCCGTGTTATTATATTAGAATGGTGTATTATTTGGGTTTAAAGTAAAAAAAAACAAAAAGCTTTCTTTAAATTGTCGACGTTTCGCAACTATATTGTTGCATTCCCAGGACAAATAGATCTTATATCCTGCATGAAACTCATGTTAACAGTCTTTACCTACTACGTTGGTCCGCAGATATTTCCTAACACCAAATAATACACCGCTTAATAACATAACAACAAGAAAACCATTTGGAAACTTAATATCTTGGAAATATCTGCGAACGAATGGAGGTAAAACCTGATAATATGGGTTTCATGCAGGATATAATATATATATATGGGTCCTGAGGATGCAACAATGAAGTTGCGAAACGTCGGAAATTAAAAAAAAAATTTTGTTTTATTTTTACTGGATTCTAACCCTAAATAATACATCACTCTAACATAAAAACATTTAGAAACCTAATATCTGTGAAATACCAGCCGACCAACGTAGCAGGTAAAGACTGATAATATGGGTCTCATCCAGGATATAGAATCTATATATGTGTCCTGAGGATGCTATGATAAAGTTGCGAAACGTCGACAATTTAAAAAAGTCTTTGGTTTTTTTTTACTGGAACCTAATCCCAAATAACACACCACTCTAACAAAACAACAAAAGGATCATTAGCGAAAATCATTTAAAAACTTAATATCTGGGAAATATCTACGGATCAACGGATTATGTAAAGACTGATAATATGGGTTTCATGCAGGATATAGAATCTATATATGTGTCCTGAGAATTCAACAATAAAGTTGCGAAACGTCCACTATTTAAAAATAGAATTTCGTTTAATTTTACTGGATCCTAACCCCAAATAATACACCACTCTAACATAACAACAAGAAGATTGTTAACGAAAAAACCATTTAGACACTTAATATCTGGGAAATATACGCGGACCAACGGAATAGGTAAAGACTGATAATATGGGTTTCATGCAGGATATATGATCTATATGTATCATGAGGATGCAACAATTAAATTGCAAAACGTCAACAATTTAAAACAAAACTTGTTTTTTTTACTGGGTCTTGACCTCAAATATTACACTATTCTAACAAAAAGTTTATAACATTTTTCCGTCATATTCCATTTTTACCAAAATATTACCAGGCCAACCCCATATGATCCTTAATTTTTGGTCAAAATTTGAAGTCAATCGGGTAAGTAATATTTAAACTATCTCGCGAACTGATTGACAGACCGACGGAATTGTCTGTTTTTTGGCATTTAGGGACGCTAAATCGTGAAGATATATAAAACTGAGCGGGCGATTTTTTCAGGATTAAATTTATTTGGCCGCCATTTTGTTTCGCTATCATGAATTAGCAACACAGTTTTACTAGTTGAGCTTTATACCACAATTAGTTATGGCACACAATTTGAAACCAAATCATTAACTAGTTTTTCAAGTTGAATTTTTAAATAAGTTATTATATCACAATTTTGTTCCGCCATCTTGGATTCGTACCAAAATTGCATCAGTTGATTCCAATATAATGTTCATGCAAAATTTGAAATAAATTGGATAAGTAATTTTTTCATAATAAATTTTTTAACATGTCACTAGGCCGCCATTTTAGATTTTAGCCAAAATATTACCAAGTGATCCCCATATGACCCTGGTAATAATAATCTGGTAAGCATTCTTTAAACTATACCACGAACTGTCAGGCAGATAGACAGACCGACAGACTGACCGACGGAATTGATAAAACTTTTTTTTGGCATCTAGGGACGCTAAAACGTAAAGATATGTAAAACCTGAGAGGTTTTATCAGGCTGAATTTTTAAATATTTTATAAAGCCGCCATCTTGGATTCGTACGAAAATGTTACTAGTAGATTCAAACATAATATTTAATGTCCTTGCAAAATTTGAGATAAATTCGATGGGTAGTTTTTTACTAATATTTTTTTTAACATTTCACTGGGCCGCAATTTTGTTTCGGCATATTGGATTTTTACCAAAATGTTACCAAGTTATCCCCATATGTACCCATACCCATTAGTACTTTCGAGATTTTAGTTTTCATTAACTATTATGACAATAATATATATATATATATATATATATATATATATATATATATATATATATATATATATATATATATATATATATATATATACTAAACCTAATTTAACTCGTACTCACCAAATACCAATTTATTAATTTGAAAATTTAAACTCAATACTTTCAAATTAAAACAACATTTTGCTTTTCGAAACGATTTCATGTTGTGCAATTTTACGTACCCTCTATAGGAACGCAGACTTTAGAACCAAATAAAGTTCTTAACACTCGTATGATAAAAGAGCGCTTGTAGAAATGCAACGATTGAGGGAACTCCCATAAAATATATAATAATGAGATCTTGCCTAAACTTTTTTACTTAGTTGTGTGTCATTTAATATAAATTAATGTCACATGTTTCTTTTTCCACCACCTGTACATATACAAAAACATTATAAGAGGGTAGTCGGATTCATATCCAATGTTCATTTTTCGAAAATGTCAAATAAATTCTAGATTTTCAGGTTGTTTATTTTCATGGTCACCCTGTAATGCCCTGTATACATAAAATTACAGAACGGGATATCAAAAGAGATACCTTTTAGCAAATGGGGTTGTATGTCTATTACACACCACAATGCTTTAGTTTGAAAAGGGTATTTAACAAAATGTAAATTTAATTATACATCTCTCTGCCTTTATCGCCCTTATACCTGTGTTATTATTATTATTATTATTATTAATATTACAAAAAAACGGGTGAACGGATTTCAAATCAAAATATATGGGACCACCAGAGAAACGTCCTCTACAATTTTTGTCCATACAAATGCGCGAAAAAACATAAAAAAAAAATAAATATAGGTGGAATTGAAAACCTTCTCCTTTTTTGAAATCGGTTAAGATTTCAGTAAAGGCAATTTTATATTTGTCAAGAAAACCTAACAGTTGAAATATGTTTTCAATTTTTGTTTTATTTACCTTTTCAAAATGTTTAATTTGTAGTGAAGAGCAAATAGTGGATTTTTTCCAAGGATATTATTTTTTTATGGCTGAAAATATTTTATCTTTGTATGAAAATGGAGGGGTCAGTAATTTCAAAGGGCGGACCGCGGACCCCCTGGCCCTCCTTGTCTACGTCCCTGTACCATGTACAAAAAAATAAACTTCTAACTTAAATACATTTATTTTCATTCATATATAACTTGTAATATTGAACGCCACAATTTTTAAGTAAATATTTCGAGTTATACAACATATTTCAAAATATGTTGTTTTGTTTAGTACTCATGTTTATACCCACATTGGATCACCCAGAATTAATGTAGCACAGATAAATATCACTATTTTTTCAGTCGAGCCTAAATTTGCCATTTGCCGAACACCTACCTAATTATTTTTATTAATGTGCAAATACGTAGTATTAGTGTGTTCCATTTCTTATTTCGTGTAAATGTACCTTAAGCGTTCAGGGTATTATTCAACTTATCAAGGTGTTGGTTGCAATAAAAACTCATCTATTTTGACAGGACCCGAAGCGACGTTAAAGTGAAATGCAAGAATTTCAGTTTCGCGTTTAAAACATCTTGTGAGTAAAGTAAATAAATGTAAATCGTATTAGATCAAAATATTTTTATTTTTGATATAAACTATAAAATGTTTAAAATTATGTTTTTGCGTTGGGGACGCATGGAGAAATAAATATTAGGTAAGTAGGTATCTATGTATATAAAAATATTTATATTGCCATTTCTGTGTCTCTAACATTTTACATTTAGGTAAAATTAAAACTGAGGCGTTGAAAAATAAGCAAAATATAGTTATTTAGGTACGTAACAACATCGGAAACTCATACTTTCCTGGACAAGTAGAAGTAGGCGAGCTAGGAAAAGATATTTTCCGAGTGTGTTACGAACAACATTTTTTCGTCGACCATCAATTATTATGCAATGTTCGCCAAACTATTGATTTATAATTTTTGGCTCATAATTATCAAAACGGTAAGATGCCTACAGAACATCAAATACATGTATGTCGTTTCCATGGGAGCATGGCTACTAACTTACCTTGATTAATTACTGGCTTTTCATTGGTTTTCTCAGTCATTTGCCTACTTCGCACTATATGACCTCCTCAATACAAGAGAGTTGCAAAATGGTTATGACGAAACTCGTAATATTAAAAACCTGTTGATGTTTTTGCATACTAGAATAAAATGGTTCGGTAGAATAGATCTTATTTTTTATTTCAGTGTATGGTATCTTAAATGACTTTCTAGCATTACACTTCGATATCTTCATGTTTTTCAAATTAGGCATGGGCTAGTAGGATCTCAGTTTTCGCACAAGTTTCTATGTATATACACTAGCTACAGATTGTTAATCTGTGCTATAGCTATACTATATATTTTTGGAAAGCTAGAGATTGTAATGATGAAATTAATTTTGAAATAAAGAATTATACATTTTTATTGTAAGGAATCCATTTAAGTCCATATTTTCATTTTTTAATTTTTAGGTGGAATTATCCCTATTCCCAAGGCTGCCGATGTTGAGTGCCTCTTTGCAATAGGTTCGTAAACTATTCATTCTTGATCATACGTTATTACAGCTCTATTTTTTAAATAGTACTATGCCATTAAACCGGGTCTTCCATTGAGGAGGAAAAACAGATTTTTTTTTTACTTCCGACGTATTTTTCAAGAAATTCAAAATAGCCAGTCGATGTATTTTAGCTCGGAGAATTCGAAAATCGTAACAAAAAACAATTGAATGAGAAACAAAAGATGTACGCCAAGATGTTGCGTTTCTTAAACGGAACACCCTATATATTATTACATTTTTGGATTCTATGGTCAATTCTAAGTGTTTCTTTGTAAGGGTACTATATGTCTATCTTCAACTGTTTTTGATTTATTGATATTTGAAAATTGACTTTTTTGCTTCTTCGAACCGTCATAGCACCTCAACGGTTGGACCTAGAGCAAAATAACTCTCACATTCCTGTCTTAGTTTTTGATAAGCTATCTTATGATGCCAGTCAAACAAAAAAAACGGAAATTATTTTGCTATCTATTTAATTGAATATATTCATATGAAATGCAGGTGATCACCTTACTTCAAAATTACTGTAATTTTGACGTATTAGTAGACATTATATTACTTTGCCGTAATGAGATATTCATTAAATGAAAAACTACAGATTGTAACGCTGTATTATAAATGTCAAGAAAACGCCAGTGAAGCAAGAAGAACATATATTGCCAATTGTCATAGAAAATATATCCGTAAAAACAATTATAAGGATTAAAAACGTATTTGAGGAAACTAAATCATTACATAACAAAAAAAGAAACTCAGGACGAAAAGTATACCCAGACTGAACTCTTTTAAATTTGTTTATAAGAAATCCCACCAAGTCAATTTCAGATGCAGTTCGGTATATTCGGTATGGCCGTCTACCTCTACGTCGAAGGGTTAGCCAGGGAACCGTTCACAGAACTTTACAAATGTATAAACTCAGGCCTTTTCACATACTTCCACTTCAGCATTTAACAGCTGCACAGACAGAAAGTCGCTTTCAATATGTGTCTCAAATTATAATACGGCAAAACAACGACACTGACTTGTTTAAAAAAAAATTTTGGACAGACGAGGCCACATTTACCTCCTCAGGAATACTTAATCGACACAATATGCATCACCGGGCTGTAGAAAATCCGAGAATATTTCAAACCATTAAATTTCAAGGGAGAAGTTCCATTCATGTTTGGTGTGTTAAAAATAATAAAATTTTGGGTCCAATATTTTAAAATGAATAACTAAGTGGTCCACGATATCATAATTTCTTTCAAAACCAAATTGAAAACCTTTTGGAAGAATTGCCCTTGGAGGAATATTGGAATTTAATTTGGCAACAAGACGGAGCTCCTCCACATGATACGCGTGATGTTAGAGACTTTTTGAACCGACGCCATAATAAATGGATTGGAAGGAATGGAACCATTGGCTTGGCCAGCCAATAGCCCTGATCTTTCACTTTTAGATACCCTTCTTTGAGGGACATCTCAACAACGTGGCATACCAAAGTAGAAACGAAAATAGTGATGAAATTATGGAAAAAATTGTGAGCGAAATTAATAGACTTAATCAAGAAAATGAAATTATAACTGCAAGTTTGCAAAGGATGCAAAGAGTGTAACAATCATTTTGAAAATGATTATTACAACGGTCAAGTTCTTAATTATCACCTATTTATTCACAAAATATCTGATATTTTGTTTCTTTTAAGACAGTCAAATATATAAAATACAAACCAATAATTATCGTAAATAATGAAAATGCTGGCAATTATTTTTCAAAGAAGCTCGCGAAAAGATTTATAAAATGTAAAGTAATTAAAAAGATTTCCCCTCTGATATATGAACTCCTGGACGAAAATGATCAAAATGTAGGTCGTTATCATATGAAAGATCTTAAACCCGACCCTGACACAGATTCTGATGATGAAGAGATCATAGCTGACTAAGTTACTCACAATTAGCATGTAATTAGGTTTAAGTATTGTAATCATTATATTGTAAAGTAAGTTTTGATAGAAAGATGATTCATATTTATACTGGTTTGCAGTGATATTTAACACATTTATTTCTTTAAAAGAAAATATTAAGGTGGGGAGTATTTGTAACAATCATTTTGAAAATGATTATTACAACGGTCAAGTTCTTAATTATCACCTATTTATTCACAAAATATCTGATATTTTGTTTCTTTTAAGACAGTCAAATATATAAAATACAAACCAATAATTATCGTAAATAATAAAGCAACGACGCGACAAGTCCCTAATCTTAATAAAATCCGAGATCGTTGTTTGGCGACACCTTACTGCAGGCAACCCGTTATACCCTATGTTTTATTTCCAAATTATGTCAGGGGTTTCAAAGTCTGAGGTTATATCAGCTGATTTTGTCTCGTTAGTGGTGATCGGTGGTGGTATTCCGTAGCAAAGGGAGATGTTTTGAGACTTTTCGGGATGATAAAGTGATTTTTTTAATGTCTGTCAAGGGTTTCTGTCATCGAGAGTACTAGGTTGGTACCATGTACCGGAACAGGATACATCATTTTTTTGCTATGTTAGGACTATAAAACCTTTGGACCGAACAAAGAGATCCTCTCTTACTACCTCTCTGCAGAATAATAATGAAGTGTTAGTTCTCATAGTTTTTTTGTGCCGCCATTTTACACGACGTGTAAGAAGTTCTACTGATCGGCGAATTCTATGAAGCCTTAATTGGGATTGGAAAGCACTTCAAGACTACTCAAAGCCATAACATCAGGTAATTAGTCATTCAAAATTATTAGAAAATCTTGCTAGGGAGATGGTTCATGGAATAGTCGCCACGTGGGTTGGTACTCAGCACATTTCTCTATCTTTTCAGGCTTTTAACGTACTGCAAGAAGCTTTTATCCTACTACAAGGACCTTTTAACCTACAGCAGGAGCATATTTTAATTAATACCGCAATCATAATAAAATCAACATCACTCTTTTATTGTGGGAAGAACAGTGGCTTAGGCAGGTCAACTTAGGGCCATCAGGCAGGAAGTTGGAAACTTAGATTCTGGTTGGACTACCGTGGCGTAGCTGGAACGGGGCATTTGAGGTTTTCCTTGTTGGCTTGTGCTGTTTTGGGGCCTCCGTTGCAGTCTGCTCGTCTAGAGGACCACCTCCTTTTGGTTGAGCTTATAGGCTAACCGCTGCTGTGAAGCGTTGAGGAAAGTCTTCATTTAGGGAACCAACCCAACACCGAGTCTAAAGATAAGTACCTTTCCTTGTTTTAGCTTATAAAAGGTAGCTTTACTACTGGTGTTCTACTTACCCTGAGCGTACATTAGAAATTTGATCTTTCGTTGCTAATTTTTCAATTATTCAGCCTTCTCGCACTATAATTACCTTTATAAAGTCACTTTAAGTTATTAACCAATTTAATTCTAAATAGTTTCTCATGAATTCATTTACAAATCAGTAACTATAAACTTTTACTCTAATTTCGGTACCTATAACTCTCTAAAGTATTACTTTGTTGTATTTTATTTAATTAGTTGATTTTGAGTAAAGAATTCATTGCATCTTCTGGCTTATTTTATTAAATTTGAGTTTTGTAAAACACTCTTATTGTTTTTTTTTCAAATAATTGCTTTGTAAGTGCTCATAGCTTATAGGTAGTAAGAGACTTTTGTAGTATAAGTTATATTAGGTATGTTGAGTGTATATTGGGTACTCATGTCTTAGTGTCATAAGTGTTAAGTTTTTTGTAATGGGCAGTACTTCCTAAAATTACCTGTGATTTTCAGCCACCTATTGTAGTTTTATGATTGTTTGAATATATTTTGCATTACAGCCCATTTTCATATTATCGGTGATTTTCAGCCAATATCGGTATATGATACTAATATTTGCATCTCTCATATGAGGTTTTTATAAAATAATATTTATTAAATCTGGTTTTTGCAACATTCATGCTATGCTCTTTCAACAATATTTGGTAACAAATATAAAACTTAATTAAGAAAATAAAATTTAATTCAAGGTTGTATCCTTGCCCTCTCTCTTTCTTTTTAATTATCCATCTAATCATTTACTTAATTTAAAATTTTAATACTTTAAATATTCACTCCAATCTTTCCACCTAATCAGTTTTGCATAATTTAAATTTTAATAATCAAAAAATATTCAATTACTGGTAGTTCATTTAACTTTTATGGTAAATTTATGTATCAAAACTTTTCAGTACTTTCAAGATATTAAACTTAAAGATATAAATATTATTTCATTTGGCACATTTAATTTCATGAATAGTGTAGTTATTGTTTTACCTCATATGTGGCGATTTGATTGTTACTGTTGATTGTGTTGAACAACATTTAATACCACTGTGATATTTATACTTATATTTTATATACAATTTACAATAAATTTAATTGCATTAGTATTTCATTCTTTTATTTATAATCTGTCCATTGCAGGAATTAGAAGGTTTTGGGAAGCTACATTACAAGTTAACTTAAGTATTGTGTCTTAGCGTACATTAGTATCTATCTTGTTTTTTTCTTTTCTGCTCAACCTCTTTGGCCATTCTAGCCCTGGCGCCCACAATATTGTTTAAATTATTTGAACTCACGCCCTAACGCCTCCGAAATAAAAGAATCTGAGCACCGAGTAAAACCACGTAAAATAAAAAAATAAAGTAAAAAAAAAAAAACAATAATAAAATAAAAAAGGAGGTTGTAAAAGTTGGCACCCAACGTAGTGGGGCATCAACAAAAGTAATAATATTTTATATATTTTGGAGGCTTGAGCTAGTGTAACACATATTAAAATTTTTCCATCATTTAGACAATAAATCTTATTTTTCCTTACTTCATTTTTCCGGCAGGTATTTTATTAGTTTCTTGTTTTGCTAATTTTTGTTTCTTCCTAGGTAAAAATAAATATGAACCCTACTTATTTGAAGAGTGATGAGGTCGACTGGGAACTCAGAATCAGAGGAGTTTGTGTCCAGGGAAAGGGAGTCACTGCGGAAGTAAAACGGTCTATGCTCAGAGGTCATCTCAAGTATGAGAAAGAATTGAAAACATCCTTCCCAGCTGTACCAATGGATTTCGCATCAGAGAGGGAGATCTGTTCAGACAAGCTCGCATAATTCACGGATTTGGTAAACAATTTTAATTCTGATAAGCGTCATCCAGATTACAAGCGTATTAAGACCAGATTATTTCATCTTACTAATAGAATAAACTATTTGTCCTCTTGTAATCAGCAATCTGCTGATATTAAAGCACAACTTTTATGTAAAAACATGCTCCTTGTTGACAAACTTGAACAGAGGTCAGAAATGGCAGAGGTAAATTTAGTTGATCTTACTGAAAAGAACAGTGATTCTTTGATTTTAGATTATCCTTCAAATGCAGAACCAGCAATTAAAAAAGTAACTTTTGCTAAGGAGGCAGATAATACATCTAACAAAAAAATAACGGTTCATTCTAACGTTTTACTTAATCCTCAAGACGATTTTAACATAAGCAGTAGTTTGTTTCAAGATTTAAACAATGAGCCTAACAGCCATCGGTCCCATCAGGATGATGACTCAACCATTTCAGATTTAATTGTTGAGAATAGTAATTTTAAAAATTCTTCGATTATTGAACATCAAAATATTTGCAAAACTTCTCAAACCACAAATATTTTAAACTCACCTGAAAATATCCAAGTTTCACAACAAAATATAAATCTACAGGCACAGCCTAGTGTTCAGTTCACACCTGATCACAATTTTCTACCTCATCGGGTGACTAACACCAATAATACAATGCCAGAAACCCTTATCCAAGGTACTGACAGCAGGGATCAAGTTGAGAGACTAGAGCAAAATTATCAATACATGCCAAATGTTGGTCAAACAAATTGTAAACTGGGTGATCAAATAACCAATGTTCCATTTAATGATACAAATATTCGCAATATATCAAATAATTGCCAGTATAACGGTATTCCATATCAGTTTTTTGATCGTTCAAATCAGCTTCGAGTGTTCGTTGGTAACCAAGATTTTAACAGGCTACCCTTAGGTAATGATATTAATCAATGTGGGCCAGATAATCATAATGATATCCGAAATTTAGATAGACTAGCCTCATATCAAACAGATAGGCCAAGTTTCAATCCACATCAAAATTTATATCTCTCAGGTCCAACACAAAGTAATAATAACTATCAAAATATTTCACAAAATTTAAACAGTAAAGGTTTTCAAAATAACTCAATGCCAGGTTATAATGTTAATAATCAACATCAGGGTAACCATTTCATTCCCCAATTTGCATATAATATGGGAAATCACAATAAAAATGTCCAAAATCCGGTTCATAACAATATGCCATCTATTGTTGGTGATAGTTTTCGCATCCCTCAAATTAACCGCTTTAACTTGAGGTTTAATGGGCGAAATCAGAGCCTACACGGTTTTCTGGAAAGAGTTGAGGAATTTTCATTGTCTCAGAGGATAAATAAAAATAACTTATTATCTTTAGCACATGAATTCTTTGAGGGTGACGCGCTAATCTGGTACAGGGCAGTCCGCTGTTCTATTACTTCTTGGGAAGAGTTAGTACAGAAGTTACAGTGGAATTTTCTTCCGGTAGATTATGAAGCCGCATTATGGGATGAAATTAGGCAAGAACTCAGGGAGCTACTGAAAGACCACTTATTTATATAGCTATTATGGAAAATCTTTTTAAACGTTTTATTCAACCTGTAGATGAGTCAGTTCAATTGAAGTTAATTTTGAGAAACTTATTACCTTACTACCAACAACAAATAGCATTGAGACAACCATTGTCGTTATCAGAACTAAAATGTTTTTGTAGAATTTTAGAGGATACTAAAATCAGAACTGAAAAATTTCAGGGTCCTCCATCATGCAATCCAACTACATTAGAGCCAGAGCTGGCTTATCAAAAAAGTGTTTCTTCTAGATCCCTTAACAAACTTTCAAATGTTAATGAAATTGTTTCTAGCTTTTCTGCTATTAATACTGTAAGTGCTCAACAGTCCAATTCTGCTGAGAATGGACTATTAGAAACTCAATTAACTTCTGAAATAAATGTCCTTAAAACGACCAAATGCTGGAACTGCCTAAAGCACGGCCATTTGTTTACTAAGTGTAATGAAAATAAAACTGTATTTTGCTATGGGTGTGGTAAACGAAACATCACAAAACCTATCTGTCCATCTTGTAAGTCAAAAATCGTGCTAGGCGCGACTTTGCCAGCAGGCGAAGTTGCGAAAAACTAAAACATAGCTCTAGGGACTATTATGCACAAAATAAATGGTCTAACTGGCTTAATACTGTTAAACATTTCTTTGAATTCGATGAACTGGCATCTTTGTTTATAAAAAAATCAATTTATGATCCTAGACCTTATATAGAAATTAATATAAAAAATAAAAATGTAGTTGCATTGGTTGATACCGGAGCCGTAGAGAGTGTAATTGGTAGGCGTGGCTTACAATATGTCTTATATGAATTTTGAAATTATTCCAGAAACGGGTGATAAGGTTGTCACAACAGCTAATGGTGAACCAGTTCGGGTAGTTGGCTCGGTAAATCTGCCAATAAAAGTTCATGATAAAACTAGGAATATTAAAGTTTTGGTGGTGCCTAAAATTCGTCAAACTTTTATATTGGGAACTGGCTTTTGTGATGCATTTGGTTTAAGTATTGATTTTTGTAATAAATCTTACAATATTTCTGATAGGGACACAGTTGACCAGGATTTGTTATCAGCATACGGTTTGCTCAAACCTGTAATAACTCATTAAATCCACCTTCACATAACAATAATAACTCAATTTTAATATTACCAGATCAAAACATATGTGACAGTGTTAACGAAATAAAAGTAAAAGAACATTTTGAGAAAATTTCAATTTCCACTGCTTGCGAATTAAGTTCAGAACAGGAAAGCAAACTTAATGAGGTTGTTTCTTTGTTTAATAAATTGGCATCAGTTTCTGATTCTCTTGGGGCTACAGGTTTAATAGAACATAAAATCGAAGTTACATCTAACGAATCATTTAGGAAAAGACCTTTTCTGCTATCACCATACATGCAACAACACCTAAATTCCGAAATTGATAGAATGCTAAAATTAGGGGTTATTAGACCATCGACTAGTCCATATTCGGCAAATGTACTTTTGGTTAAAAAATCTTCAGGGGAGTTTAGGCTTTGTTATGATGGACGCCCTTTGAACAACGTAACAGTAAAAGATCCATACGGATTGCCTTATCTCTCGCGAATACTAGATAAAGTCCAAGATGCTAAGTTTTTATCATCTATAGACCTTAAACATGCTTTTTGGCAAATTAAATTGGCAGAGGATGCGTGCCCAAAGACTGCTTTTAGTGTTGTAGGTAGGGGTCAATTTGAATTTGTTAGAATGCCTTTTGGTTTGTGCAACGCGGCTCAAACACTGCAAAGACTGATGGATAGGTTATTTAATCCATCGCTGGAGAATAATATTTTCGTATATTTAGACGATCTGGTTATAGTCAACAGTTCTTTTGAGGATCATATGCGCACATTAACTAAAGTTTATAAAACGCTTGATTCGGCAGGATTAACAGTCAATGTAAAGAAATGTCAATTTTGTAGGCCCAGTTTAGCATTTTTGGGGTATGTCGTAGATAAGCATGGCCTGCACGCTAATCCGGATAAGGTAGAGACAATTTTAAAATATCCGCAACCAAAAAATGTAACAGAAATCAAAAGATTTGTTGGCATGGCCTCGTGGTATCGACGTTTTATAAAGAATTTTTCAGAACTCATTGTGCCATTAAATAATTTAATTAAAGGTCGTCAAAAAAGGCAAGCCGTCATCTGGAATGAACAGGCCGAATCAGCTTTTGAAAATATTAAAAAGAGGTTAATGTCAACACCGGTTTTACAAAATCCGGATTTCTCTGAAGCTTTTTCAATCCAGACTGATGCGAGTAATTATGCCATAGGTGCTGTACTAACTCAGGGGGAGGGAGATGAAGAACATGTAATCTCCTATGCTTCGAGAAGCCTTACGAAAGCGGAAATAAATTATACATGTACGGAAAGAGAATGTTTAGCCATCGTATTCGCCGTGACAAAGTTTCGCGCTTACATTGAAGGGGCCCCTGAACCTTTTAAAATAATTACAGATCATTATTCTCTATTATGGTTGAATCGCCTTGAAAATCCAATAGGAAGACTCTGTAGATGGGCCATTCTTTTATCACAATTTAATTATGTATTAATTCACAGACCAGGTAAACAAAATGTCGTACCTGATGCATTAAGTAGGGCTCCTCTTCAGAATGAAACAGCCAGTATCTGCATAACTGATATAAATCATGGATTTAATGACAAGTGGTATAATAAACTTTTAGCAAGTGTTCAGAATAGTCCCGAGAAATACCCGTGTTTTCACATAAATGAAGGGCGGTTGTACAAGCATTTTGATTTGGGCCATAAGGTCAATATAAATCAAAAATCGTGGAAAGTAGTCGTACCGAAGGAAGACCGTTTAGGTATCATTCGTGAATCTCACGATAATTCAGCTCATTTCGGTGTGAGAAAGACCGTGGATAGGATTCAAAATGAATATTGGTGGCCTGGGGTGCGTTATGACACAAGAAAATACATAACCAAGTGCCAAGTGTGCAATGAGCAAAAAAGTTCCCAGTTAAAACAGTCAGGGTTAATGGGAGCACCTAAAAATATTTCAGTACCCTTTCAGCTTATTTCTCTCGACATTTTGGGTCCATTTCCTAAATCAAAATCTGGTTATTCTTTCTTGTTGGTTGCAGTAGACTGGTTCACAAAGTTTACATTTATCCATAAAATGAAAAGAGCATTGGCTAAGGAAGTCTGTAACTTTGTAGAAACCATTGTTTTTAATTATTTTGGGGTACCACAGATCATAGTTTGTGACAATGGCAGTCAGTTTATATCAAAAGAGTTTAAAGCTTGCCTAAAAGAACATAAGGTCAATAATATTTGGTACAATGCTAGGTACCATCCACAAACAAACAATGCTGAGCGCTCTAATCGTGTAATTGGTACTGCTATTAGATCATATATCAAAAATCAGAACCACCGCGATTGGGACCGAAATATTCACAAAATTTGCAATGCAATAAACACTTCTACACATGAAGTTACAGGGTTTTCACCTGCTTTCCTGACCTTTGGAAGAAACCTACCTTTACAGGGCGACTATTATGGCATCATATCTAAAAAACAAATTTCACCATATTCATTTCAGGATAGGCGCGAACTTGTTGATCAATTATCTGGCTTACCTGAGATATATGAGGTCGTGGATAAACACATTAAAAAGTCTTATGAAAGAAATAGAAAATATTATAACCTCCGCAAACGCCACCTTGAATTCGAGGTTGGTGATACCGTTTATAAACGAAACTTTGTACTTTCAAATGCTGGCAATTATTTTTCAAAGAAGCTCGCGAAAAGATTTATAAAATGTAAAGTAATTAAAAAGATTTCCCCTCTGATATATGAACTCCTGGACGAAAATGATCAAAATGTAGGTCGTTATCATATGAAAGATCTTAAACCCGACCCTGACACAGATTCTGATGATGAAGAGATCATAGCTGACTAAGTTACTCATAATTAGCATGTAATTAGGTTTAAGTATTGTAATCATTATATTGTAAAGTAAGTTTTGATAGAAAGATGATTCATATTTATACTGGTTTGCAGTGATATTTAACACATTTATTTCTTTAAAAGAAAATATTAAGGTGGGGAGTATTTGTAACAATCATTTTGAAAATGATTATTACAACGGTCAAGTTCTTAATTATCACCTATTTATTCACAAAATATCTGATATTTTGTTTCTTTTAAGACAGTCAAATATATAAAATACAAACCAATAATTATCGTAAATAATAAAGCAACGACGCGACAAGTCCCTAATGTTAATAAAATCCGAGATCGTTGTTTGGCGACACCTTACTGCAGGCAACCCGTTATACCCTATGTTTTATTTCCAAATTATGTCAGGGGTTTCAAAGTCTGAGGTTATATCAGCTGATTTTGTCTCGTTAGTGGTGATCGGTGGTGGTATTCCGTAGCAAAGGGAGATGTTTTGAGACTTTTCGGGATGATAAAGTGATTTTTTTAATGTCTGTCGAGGGTTTCTGTCATCGAGAGTACTAGGTTGGTACCATGTACCGGAACAGGATACATCATTTTTTTGCTATGTTAGGACTATAAAACCTTTGGACCGAACAAAGAGATCCTCTCTTACTACCTCTCTGCAGAATAATAATGAAGTGTTAGTTCTCATAGTTTTTTTGTGCCGCCATTTTACACGACGTGTAAGAAGTTCTACTGATCGGCGAATTCTATGAAGCCTTAATTGGGATTGGAAAGCACTTCAAGACTACTCAAAGCCATAACATCAGGTAATTAGTCATTCAAAATTATTAGAAAATCTTGCTAGGGAGATGGTTCATGGAATAGTCGCCACGTGGGTTGGTACTCAGCACATTTCTCTATCTTTTCAGGCTTTTAACGTAATGCAAGAAGCTTTTATCCTACTACAAGGACCTTTTAACCTACAGCAGGAGCATATTTTAATTAATACCGCAATCACAATAAAATCAACATCACTCTTTTATTGTGGGAAGAACAGTGGCTTAGGCAGGTCAACTTAGGGACATCAGGCAGGAAGTTGGAAACTTAGATTCTGGTTGGACTACCGTGGCGTAGCTAGAACGGGGCATTTGAGGTTTTCCTTGTTGGCTTGTGCTGTTTTGGGGCCTCCGTTGCAGTCTGCTCGTCTAGAGGACCACCTCCTTTTGGTTGAGCTTATAGGCTAACCGCTGCTGTGAAGCGTTGAGGAAAGTCTTCATTTAGGGAACCAACCCAACACCGAGTCTAAAGATAAGTACCTTTCCTTGTTTTAGCTCATAAAAGGTAGCTTTACTACTGGTGTTCTACTTACCCTGAGCGTACATTAGAAATTTGATCTTTCGTTGCTAATTTTTCAATTACTCAGCCTTCTCGCACTATAATTACCTTTATAAAGTCACTTTAAGTCATTAACCAATTTAATTCTAAATAGTTTCTCATGAATTCATTTGCAAATCAGTAACTATAAACTTTTACTCTAATTTCGGTACCTATAACTCTCTAAAGTATTACTTTGTTGTATTTTATTTAATTAGTTGATTTTGAGTAAAGAATTCATTGTATCTTCTGGCTTATTTTATTAAATTTGAGTTTTGTAAAACACTCTTATTGTTTTTTTTTTCAAATAATTGCTTTGTAAGTGCTCATAGCTTATAGGAAGTAAGAGACTTTATGTTTTTTGTAGTATAAGTTATATTAGGTATGTTGAGTGTATATTGGGTACCCATGTCTTAGTGTCATAAGTGTTAAGTTTCTTGTAATGGGCAGTACTTCCTAAAATTACCTGTGATTTTCAGCCACCTGTTATAGTTTTATGATTGTTTGAATATATTTTGCATTACAGCCCATTTTCATATTATCGGTGATTTTCAGCCAATATCGGTATATGATACTAATATTTGCATCTCTCATATGAGGTTTTTATAAAATAATATTTATTAAATCTGGTTTTTGCAACATTCATGCTATGCTCTTTCAACAATATTTGGTAACAAATATAAAACTTAATTAAGAAAATAAAATTTAATTCAAGGTTGTATCCTTGCCCTCTCTCTTTCTTTTCAATTATCTATCTAATCATTTACTTAATTTAAAATTTTAATACTTTAAATATTCACTCCAATCTTTCCACCTAATCAGTTTTGCATAATTTAAATTTTAATAATCAAAAAATATTTAATTACTGGTAGTTCATTTAACTTTTATGGTAAATTTATGTATCAAAACTTTTCAGTACTTTCAAGATATTAAACTTAAAGATATAAATATTATTTCATTTGGCACATTTAATTTCATGAATAGTGTAGTTATTGTTTTACCTCATATGTGGCGATTTGATTGTTACTGTTGATTGGGTTGAACAACATTTAATACCACTGTGATATTTATACTTATATTTTATATACAATTTACAATAAATTTCCTTGCATTAGTATTTCATTCTTTTATTTATAATCTGTCCATTGCAGGAATTAGAAGGTTTTGGGAAGCTACATTACAAGTTAACTTAAGTATTGTGTCTTAGCGTACATTAGTATCTATCTTGTTTTTTTCTTTTCTGCTCAACCTCTTTGGCCACTCTAGGCCTGGCGCCCACAATATTGTTTAAATTATTTGAACTCACGCCCTAACGCCTCCGAAATAAAAGAATCTGAGCACCGAGTAAAACAACGTAAAATAAAAAAATAAAGTAAAAAAAAAAAAAAAAAACAATAATAAAATAAAAAAGGAGGTTGTAAGAGGATACCAATGTTGCTTCGAAATTAATGGGGTACACATTGAGCATTTAAATTATTAGTTGTTTGTTTTGTTACTTTTAATATTGACTATTGTTATTTTGTTATGTAATGATTTAGTTTCTTCAAATAGGTTTTTAATCCTTATATATTTTTATGGAAATATTTCTATGGAAATTGGCAATATATGTTCTTCTTGCTTCACTCGCATTTTCTTCACACTTATAATACAGCGTTACAATCTGTAGTTTTTCACTTAACGAATATCTCGTTACGGCAAATGAATATAATATCTACTAATACGTCAAAACTACAGTGATTTTGGTTCATACATTTCATATGAATATATTCAATTAAATAGGTAGCAAAATAATTTCCGTTTTCTTGTATGACTGGCATCATGAGATAGATTATCTAAAACTAATATAGGAATGTGAAAATTATTGTGCTCTAGGTCCAACCGTTCAGGTGCTATGACGGCTCAAATAAGTAAAACTGTCAGTTTTTAAACATCATCAAAACAAAAACAGTTGAAGATAGATATACAGTACCCTTATTAAAAAACACTTAGAATTGACCATAGAATCCAAAAATGTAATAATATATAGGGTATTGCGTTTAAAAAACGCAACATCCTTGGCGTAAGTCTTTTGTTTCTCATTCGTTTGTTTTTTTTATTACGATTTTCGAATTCTCCGTTCTAAAATCGATTGATCTTTTGAATTTCTTAAGAAATACGGGGGAAGTAAAAAAAATACCGTTTTTCCTCCTCAATGGAAGACCCTGGACAATCATCTCCTCCAAGACGCCAAGCCAATAAACAATACGGGTGATTTGTTTTAAAACCGTGACAAATTTTGTAGTACCTTAAAAGAAATTGTGGCTTAGTGATTCTTAGTGAAACGATTTTTTTTAACAGGTTGTTTGCATTCTTATTATTTTTATTGTATTAACTTCTTTTGTAAAATGTATAAATTGTAACAGCCAAAGTTTAGTCTACAGTCTATATTAGGTACCTACTTATTAGCTACCTGCTATTAAGTAAGTGAAATATGAGGGATTCAGAGCGAGGGCGTAATCAAGAACGGGCGCGGGGGACACTCAACATTTCGCCTTCTCCATTATTTATGAATACCCAAGTAAAGCAAAACAAATTCATCATTCAGGCTTGATGACTATTTTGCCTTGCCTACGTGTTATGGCATGATGACTTTTTTTTTGTCGTCACATATTTTACTGGGTGTTATTTTATAATTATTTTATGTTTTACTTTGGCGCCCTTATTATGACCGCGCGGAGGCGGAGAGGCCTCTAAGAGCTCTAGTTTAAGAAAAAAACTCTGAAATGGACGTGAAAATGTAATTTCTCGCAGGCTCGTAGAAGAAGTCTTGTAAGATATTCGTATGAAAATTGCGTTTCACACTCATATTAATTTTCTTTCTATAACTTTCATATTCGTGTGTTAAACATGCATTATTCACCGTAGTGAGAGTGTAGTAAATAGATACTAGCTGGCCCGGCAGATCTTATTCTGCCTTTTTCGTTAGATGGCACGAAGAGTTTCGAGCGGAATTATAAGAATATGAATAGAATAGAACATTTTTATAGAAAACATACGTATATAACAATATAAAAAATGGTATTGAAAGGTCTCGGTAACCCGACGATCATTAAAAAAATAATGTAAACTGGTGCATTACAACTCTCTCAGCAACTTGGTAAGAATCTGACTTAGTGGTTTAAATATATAAATTATTAATAAAACACCTGTGCATCGGCCGGGAATCGAACCCGGGCCGCCCGCGTGGCAGGCGAGCATTCTACCACTGAACCACCGATGCTTATTTATAAAGTTCTTTTGTCATTCAACTCACTAAACGGATTTAATAAAATGAGTGGTGTATTACTTAAAACTCATTTTAAGTAATAACCTTATATCTTTAAAATCAACATATATGTATCAAATTTAGTGCCCCAAAAAGTCATCACTAAGATAAATAAGGTGAAATTTATATTAGAAATTGCATTTTTAAGTTAGTATAAGCATACTACATAATAAACACTATGGTCTAAATTTGCCCCACAGCGGGAATTACACAGAATGAATATGAGATATTAGAGAGTTCTTTTTAAGCCTCTTATTTTAGTAGGTTACATCTACGTTTATACCGGGAATCTGAATGAAAGAATCTATAAACACAAGGCCCAAGCCGATTCTTTTCTTCGGCTTATTGCCAGCAGCTCCAACTTGACCAATTTGAAAATATTTCTGCTACCTATGAAAAATATTTTATCTATTTAAAGAAAATGGATGCTGTTTGTACGGATGCGTGTTTGAGACTGTGTGTAAAGAAAAGTTGTATTTGCGCCAACGATAACTTAAGAAAATTAAGAGGTACCTATGAAAATAAAAAAAAATCATATTTTGAGCAGCCGCAAACCGAATTCCGTCAAATTAAAACAGAAACAGTTGAGGGCAAATGTTTTCGTATAAAGAAATTGTGAAATTTATTAGCGCTGATAGGTACTTGATTTTTTTCTATTGTATTTAAAAAAAATCATTAATAAAATATTTCGAAAATCGGCAAAATGTGTCAAATTTCTTTCATTTTTATTTTTTTGTATCCAAAGTTATTTTTTATACTATTCAAGGAGCTCTAAACACTGGAAACAGCCACCCTAAAACTATTTTTTTTAAATTTGAAATGCGTTTTTTTTCTGAACAGTAGAACACGTCAAGGCACGTTAAGTAAACTTGTTTAAAAAAACGTCAAATTCAATATCAAAGGTGATATATATATATATATATATATATATATATATATATATATATATATATATATCACCTAAAATGAAACCAAGTACCTTCGCCAATAACTACCGACATTTTTTGATGTCAAGATATATACTTTAATGATTTTAATTTTCAGTTGACTGAATAATCCGAGGAATAACCTTTTGCACGATCTCAAGAGATTATTTAATTGAATTTTATACTCTTCCTATAATATCCAAACTCTAATCCTCGTTAAGACATTGACTGAATAGGTTTGTCCATAAAATATTTTATTTTCAGGGCGCTGTCTCACGCAAATTTGACGTTTTTTTAAACAAGTTTACTTAACGTGCCTTGACGTGTTCTACTGTTCAGAAAAAAAACGCATTTCAAATTTAAAAAAAATAGTTTTAGGGTGGCTGTTTCCACTGTTTAGAGCTCCTTGAATAGTATAAAAAATAACTTTGGATACAAAAAAATAAAAATGAAAGAAATTTGACACATTTTGCCGATTTTCGAAATATTTTATTAATGATTTTTTTTAAATACAATAGAAAAAAATCAAGTACCTATCAGCGCTAATAAATTTCACAATTTCTTTATACGAAAACATTTGCCCTCAACTGTTTCTGTTTTAATTTGACGGAATTCGGTTTGCGGCTGCTCAAAATATGATTTTTTTTTATTTTCATAGGTACCTCTTAATTTTCTTAAGTTATCGTTGGCGCAAATACAACTTTTCTTTACACACAGTCTCAAACACGCATCCGTACAAACAGCATCCATTTTCTTTAAATAGATAAAATATTTTTCATAGGTAGCAGAAATATTTTCAAATTGGTCAAGTTGGAGCTGCTGGCAATAAGCCGAAGAAAAGAATCGGCTTGGGCCTTGTGTTTATAGATTCTTTCATTCAGATTCCCGGTATAAACGTAGATGTAACCTACTAAAATAAGAGGCTTAAAAAGAACTCTCTAATATCTCATATTCATTCTGTGCACGGGCGCTGCCAGGATGAAATCGCAATAGGGGCCAAAATGTAAAAAGAAATAATTCCCGCTGTGGGGCAAATTTAGACCATAGTGTTTATTTCTAGTATGCTTATACTAACTTAAAAATGCAATTTCTAATATAAATTTCACCTTATTTATCTTAGTGATGACTTTTTGGGGCACTAAATTTGATACATATATGTTGATTTTAAAGATATAAGGTTATTACTTAAAATGAGTTTTAAGTAATACACCACTCATTTTATTAAATCCGTTTAGTGAGTTGAATGACAAAAAAACTTTATAAATAAGCATCGGTGGTTCAGTGGTAGAATGCTCGCCTGCCACGCGGGCGGCCCGGGTTCGATTCCCGGCCGATGCACAGGTGTTTTATTAATAATTTATATATTTAAACCACTAAGTCAGATTCTTACCAAGTTGCTGAGAGAGTTGTAATGCACCAGTTTACATTATTTTTTTAATGATCGTCGGGTTGTCCGAGACCTTTCAATACCATTTTTTATATTGTTATATACGTATGTTTTCTATAAAAATGTTCTATTCTATTCATATTCTTATAATTCCGCTCGAAACTCTTCGTGCCATCTAACGAAAAAGGCAGAATAAGATCTGCCGGGCCAGCTAGTATCTATTTACTACACTCTCACTACGGTGAATAATGCATGTTTAACACACGAATATGAAAGTTATAGAAAGAAAATTAATATGAGTGTGAAACGCAATTTTCATACGAATATCTTACAAGACTTCTTCTACGAGCCTGCGAGAAATTACATTTTCACGTCCATTTCAGAGTTTTTTTCTTAAACTAGAGCTCTTAGAGGCCTCTCCGCCTCCGCGCGGTCATAATAAGGGCGCCAAAGTAAAACATAAAATAATTATAAAATAACACCCAGTAAAATATGTGACGACAAAAAAAAAGTCATCATGCCATAACACGTAGGCAAGGCAAAATAGTCATCAAGCCTGAATGATGAATTTGTTTTGCTTTACTTGGGTATTCATAAATAATGGAGAAGGCGAAATGTTGAGGGTCCCCCGCGCCCGTTCTTGATTACGCCCTCGCTCTGAATCCCTCATATTTCACTTACTTAATAGCAGGTAGCTAGTAAGTAGGTACCTAATATAGACTGTAGACTAAACTTTGGCTGTTACAATTTATACATTTTACAAAAGAAGTTAATACAATAAAAATAATAAGAATGCAAACAACCTGTTAAAAAAAATCGTTTCACTAAGAATCACTAAGCCACAATTTCTTTTAAGGCACTACAAAATTTGTCACGGTTTTAAAACAAATCACCCGTATTGTTTATTGGCTTGGCGTCTTGGAGGAGATGATTGTCCAGGGTCTTCCATTGAGGAGGAAAAACGGTATTTTTTTTACTTCCCCCGTATTTCTTAAGAAATTCAAAAGATCAATCGATTTTAGAACGGAGAATTCGAAAATCGTAATAAAAAAAACAAACGAATGAGAAACAAAAGATTTACGCCAAGGATGTTGCGTTTTTTAAACGCAATACCCTATATATTATTACATTTTTGGATTCTATGGTCAATTCTAAGTGTTTTTTAATAAGGGTACTGTATGTCTATCTTCAACTGTTTTTGTTTTGATGATGTTTAAAAACTGACAGTTTTACTTATTTGAGCCGTCATAGCACCTGAACGGTTGGACCTAGAGCACAATAATTTTCACATTCCTATATTAGTTTTAGATAATCTATCTCATGATGCCAGTCATACAAGAAAACGGAAATTATTTTGCTACCTATTTAATTGAATATATTCATATGAAATGTATGAACCAAAATCACTGTAGTTTTGACGTATTAGTAGATATTATATTCATCTGCCGTAACGAGATATTCGTTAAGTGAAAAACTACAGATTGTAACGCTGTATTATAAGTGTGAAGAAAATGCGAGTGAAGCAAGAAGAACATATATTGCCAATTTCCATAGAAATATTTCCATAAAAATATATAAGGATTAAAAACCTATTTGAAGAAACTAAATCATTACATAACAAAATAACAATAGTCAATATTAAAAGTAACAAAACAAACAACTAATAATTTAAATGCTCAATGTGTACCCCATTAATTTCGAAGCAACATTGGTATCCTCTTACAACCTCCTTTTTTATTTTATTATTGTTTTTTTTTTTTTTTTTTTTTACTTTATTTTTTTATTTTACGTTGTTTTACTCGGTGCTCAGATTCTTTTATTTCGGAGGCGTTAGGGCGTGAGTTCAAATAATTTAAACAATATTGTGGGCGCCAGGCCTAGAGTGGCCAAAGAGGTTGAGCAGAAAAGAAAAAAACAAGATAGATACTAATGTACGCTAAGACACAATACTTAAGTTAACTTGTAATGTAGCTTCCCAAAACCTTCTAATTCCTGCAATGGACAGATTATAAATAAAAGAATGAAATACTAATGCAAGGAAATTTATTGTAAATTGTATATAAAATATAAGTATAAATATCACAGTGGTATTAAATGTTGTTCAACCAAATCAACAGTAACAATCAAATCGCCACATATGAGGTAAAACAATAACTACACTATTCATGAAATTAAATGTGCAAAAAATCACATCTTGAAAAGATTCAAGGCGGTTTTATTTAAACTGAAAAAAATAGGGCATGGAAATGTGAATTTGAATTAAACAATAATGGGGAGTCACTGGCGTAGATAATTGACATTTTTGGATGTAGACATTTTTAAGAAACTCGTCAGATCATGTCTAAGGATGTGGACCATATTGTGTATTTAAATATCTTGAATATCTAGGGATCACCACGGTCATTGGCCAGATTTGGTTAATGAAAAAAATATCAACAAATATATTTTGAAAACCCCCAAACTGATATACGCAAATAGAATTTAGAAGGCCAGGCACGTAGACAGAAAGTCAGAGAGATAATATTAATGCCGGGAATAAGAACTATCCATGCAGTCATAATAATCTAGGTTAGTTTTGTATCCTTTTGTATATATATATATATATATATATATATATATATATATATATATATATATATATATATATATATATATATATATATATATATATATATATATATATATATATATATATATATATATATATATATATATATATATATATATATATATATATATATATATATATATATATATATATATATATATATATATATATATATATATATATATATATATATATATATATATATATATATATATATATATATATATATATATATATATATATATATATATACATACATATATATATATTCGTTTTATTTTTATAATCACTTTAACATTTCGCAATTGTTCTTATTCTAAAGTTGTTAAACTTTTGTAGCTTTGCAATTATGCTTTTATATATTTCACAAATCCTAGTTTTTATATAAGTTTAGATGAATTACATTGTGGACGTGAACTAAGAAAATTCAAAATGTTCTCCATATTTTGACGAAACAAAAAAAATCGATAAATTCACCTTTACCTACAACTTCCTTCGTACAGATTCCACTGTTTATAATAAACAGTGTATAAGCATAGACATATAATTATTTGATGAAAACTTTATACGATTTCTATAACCTGTACTCTAATTCAATTCTTTTATTTTTAATTTATTTAGTTATTATTATTATTATTATTATTATTCATTATTTTTCATAATAATATTTACGTAGTTTACAAAATATAAAATATAATACTTTAGGAAATGGAATTTTACCGAATATTTAACCATTTTATCTGTCCCTGTTTAACACTTAACTTGTGTGCAAAACTTCAAGTCAACTAAAGTAGTTTTTGCTACTGATTTTTTTGATAATTCATAATGAATTTAAACGAAAATTTTATGAGATTATTCCTATATTGCACATTATTTTTGTGCAAATTTCGTCCATTTGATAAGTAGTTTCTTAATAATGATTTTTTTACATTTTGTGACGCCGCCATTTTGTTCCGCATTGTAGATTTTTTACCAAAATTTAACAGCTTCATCCTCTTATGACCGACCCTTGATTTTTAACCAAAAAAAGTCAATCGGATAAGTAGTCTTTGAGCTATGCCGCATAAAGGCGGACAAATAGACAGACCGAGAGAGTGACGGAAATGTGAAAACATGTTTTTCGGGGTCCAGGGACCCGAAAATGCAAAGATCTGCAAATATCTCGGATATTTGATATCACCAAATAACTTATTTAAAAAAAATCAGTAAATTTCCCTTACTCAGAACTTCCCTGGTTATAAATTTTTCCTTTTATTAGGAATAGTGAATATTGACCTAACTTAGTTCAGTACATAGTCATTTAGTAACACATATATACTGACTTTTTAAATAATTTTATTGGGCGCCATGTTGTTCCATCATATTGGATTCCTTTCAATATTTTACCAGTCACACTTGATTTTTGGGCATAATTAAAAATAAATTTAATAAGTAGCTTTTATATTGACATACATCGCCCTTGCGTAACGTCCAGTTTATCATTACATCACACAACATTTCTGCACAATTAAAAGTCAATCAAAAAAGATTTTTTTCACGTTGTTTTTTAAAACTTTTATTTGGTCGCCATTTTGTTTCGCCATCTAGAATTCATGCTACAACTTTACTAATTAATCTAACAAGTAGTTTTTTCAGGCTGATTTTTTAGATATTTTATTTCTCCGCCATTTTGTTTTGCTATCTTAGATTCATAATAAAATGTTTCCAGTTCATTTCTATGGACTACTCGATTTTTGTACAAAATTTGTGCTAAATTAGATAATCAGTTTTTTTGGTAATAATTTTTTTAACGTTTCACTAGGCCGCCATCTTGTTCCGGCATATATAATGATGTGGATTACGTTCGTTTTGATTTATTGTATTTTGATTTTTCCTTTTTGTAATTATTTAGCAAATCTAACCAAGTGTTGTTAAAACTAACTGAACAAGATACTATACTTGAATTTAACAATATTAAATCACTTTAAATAATTTTACATTTTATGAAATATAGTTTTTTTGCTAAAACACTTAAAACATTCCAATCAATTATTTGACTGTGATCAAACTCGTAAATGTGCGAATTTCGGAAATTTTTAGCTAGTAATTTTGTAATTGTTGCATTTATTTGTTACATGAAGAAATAGAGACTAAATAAATTATTAAGGAGCTCATGAAAGAAAACTTGCACAGAGTAACCACCTAAGCAAAACTCACCTAAATATAATAATTCTCATCAAAATAATTTCTTATACTCCTAATTTTAGTAATGTTCAGTCAAATAATATAAATCCAAAATAAACCTTTCCCTCGTGGCCCAATTGATATTCAACCAAGGCCTATGCCCAATTAAAAATATTTTTCGAATAGGCAAGTATTTGGTCTTCCCAGGAATCAAACGGTTTGGAAACCAAATTCTCGAACTACCCAAAATTGAGCAAAACCTGTAGACATGAGTAGCATATCACATGGTACAAACAGATCCTATAGACCTCAAAATAATTCTTTTCAACTACATAATGCAGAAGAACCATATTTTGACTATAATATGCCAAATCAAGAAACAACGGAATATTCGTATGACTCTGAAAATTATAATGAATATCCCCATAACGACTCTACAAACTTTACCAATCAAAATGAATCATACCCAGAATAACAATTATTGTTCACATTTTAATAACCAAAATTTTTACGAGACCGAGTCGCCCGAAATGATCACAAATTTCCAACCCACCTTTAAAACTCTTAATCGACACCGAAGCAACCAAATCTTTTTTAAACCCTGAAATAGTCAAAAATTATTTTCATTATTATATAAAAAAGGAACCTTTTACAATATCATCCATTTGCCATACCACTACTAAAGATGTTTGTGCTGAAATACCAGCACCTATGTGAAAAGTAGATCGAAAAATGAACGTTAAGATGGCAATGCTGTGCCAAGAATCTCGAAGAAGTCCGGCTACTCTCTGTTTCGATGATTGCCTCATAGCATAATCCATGGTATAATTACACAAGGTATGATATCACGCAAGCTATGCGGAGCTAATCTACCAGCCCAAGATGTCACGTTGTGAGTAAAATTTTAAACAGTTTGCTTTTTCTGACATTTTAGTTGCCTACATTTTTTCTTTCTGTGTAATTCTTATCCAGTATCAATTAAAAATAGTGAAAATCAGGTGTATAGTATATGGCTGTAAGGTTGACAATCAACAGAAAAACGTTAGTGGTGGCGTCAAGTTCTTCAGTTTTCCAAAAGACAAAAAAAAAGCAGAGTGTGTGAAAATGTGTCAGCATGTTAACGATTTCAGTATCACTCATGCTTTTTTTTTAACTTTTGAGTAAAATTGTTTATGAACGAAATCTTAAACATAAGTTGCTTGTATATTTACTAAAAACTCAATAAATGCTCAAACAGGAAGCAATTCATTAAAAAAAATCTCAAGATTCATTCGTTTATATTGTGTTGTGAGAAAACCAAATTACAAATTCTTCGATCTGGAGTGTATTTTAAAATAAAGCAATTAATTTACAATAGGCACAATGCAATATATACTCAAAACAGAAAACTGGCAAACAGGCAATCTTGCCTGTACTTATTTTATTTAATGTTTAAATTTTGGAAAATAAAATCCACTTAAATGTGATATTTTAATATTTTATTTGTATTCAGTTTTAATAATTTTCATATATGAAAAAACAAAATTCCTACGTATGCCTTTCCTAAGAGTTTCAATTAATTTATTAACCTCTCGAATTTAAAAAGCTGATTAACCTCCTGCCTTGGCCATTATGTAAATATGCATAACTTTCTTCTCTTTTAACTTATCAATATATACTAACAATCAATTATAACCTTACCCTTCAAATTTTTATTATCATCAGAGGACAATTAGCATAAACTAATTAAAAAAATACCTGCCGTCCATACATATTTTAAGTGAAATACATGGTTTATTCTTAGCTTAGCAGATTTTAACGATTTGAAACAGTATTTATTTTAATTTAGTAGTTTTAAAATAAAATTTCATTATTTTTTTTCGGTTAATTTTGCAAACGAAGCTTAGCTATATGATTCATTATATGTCAAAAGCATCTAAGAGGACAAAACGATTTAGTAGAAATTCAAAAAAAAATACAAAAATTCTACTCAAATTTTGAATAGAAATATTTAAGTAATAAATTAAATTATATAGGTAGTATGCTAAATTACTAGTGAGAAAAGAATAACCAATCCGTTGAGCTAAAAATGTACCAAGAGTTGAATTCAAAAATAACTTGGGTTCGTTATTTTTAAACAAACTTAATGAGTAAACCCGGAATTTGATTTTTGTTTCATAAAAATAAGTTAAAATATAAAAAATGTGTTCACTTAAAATGTAGACTAGATAAAAAAAACACTGTGTAGCCCTGTTTATATTTTTAATTTTTCAATAATATATATCAAAGATAACGGCAATTACTGTATTAAGTCAAATATGTAAAGTATGTCTAGTATATAACTAGTAACAAATCACACTATTTAATACTAAATAACTAAGAATCTTGAAGTAATAGCAAAAAAAACTTTTTTGCTACTGCGATATTTTCTTTGGCCGCTAAAAAACACAAACAAAATGATTTTTATTAGACAGCAATGAAAAAATGCATACAAGGATAAAAAGTAGCGTTAAAAAAACATTTAATAGTCACCTCAAAAACATCTTTTTAATACCTATTTAAATTTTCTGGCATTAAAACTAAGTTTAAAGTAATGTAGTAGTGATGTATAGACAAACAATGACAAATACAGGAAGCAGGATTTAAAATATTAAGCAAAATATTGTCTAATATATAACACTATTAATACTTTTTTAAAACTAGTATTTAGATAAATACATATCCATAAATAAAATCAGTAAAAAATAATTCTAATTTTTGATTTTTATGTATATTCATTTCTTATGTTATTGCTTTAAAGCTCAAACTAATTTGAATAATCCACTATACCAACAGATTTATTAATTTCTATTTTTTTTACTTTATTTACTAGTTCAATATACTATAATTTATTACACATATATTTCATAGCTCGGTCTTGAATACTATTAGGTCAGATGAGTGATTATATTTGTGTATAGATTAATTTTTTCCTTATATTTTCTATACTTATAAATTTTTAATTTTTTTACAGTTAATTCCTTTGTGAGCATATTTTATTTTGAAAGAGTGAAAGTCGCCTTCTTAAAGATAAGGTTCACTGGTTTCAATGATTTTTCTGTTTTGATTCTTAGTAACAATTTTGATATAGTGGTGATTACTGAGACGTGGCTGAATGCGGACGTGCCTTAAGACACATTTTCGATTCCTGGCTACAAAATTTTTCGTAAAGATAGACTTCAGGGTCGGGGTGGTGGGGTGATGGCTTATATAAGAGGAATATTCGCATGTAATGAAATTTCGTTCAATTTTCATCAATGAATCCCTTGAATTTTTATTTAAAAAAATTGTAACAAATTCTGTTGTGTAGGAGTTATCTACCGACCGCCTAAGACCTCTCTTGAGACATCCATTAATGATATAGATAATATTTTTGCTTTTGTTATAATTGAACACTCTGGTTGACCCAATTTTTATTTCCACGTCATTTCCAATCAACGTATATGGTACAATTGATACAGATACTCCGTTCACAGAGTAACGTATTGTGATCTCTCTGTGATTAAGAATAAAGTAATTCCAAAGGTTATTTCTTATCGTAACTTTGATCGTTTTAATTATGATGGTTTTATCTCCGGCTTTGCAGCTTTTGACTGGAACTCTATTTTTAACAATAATAACAAATGAAAAAAATACTATTTTTAATAATAATTTTATTATATTCTTATTTGATAAACACGCTCCGATAGTAAGTCGCAAAATTATAAAACCAGAGGCACAGTGGATAACTCCTAATTTAAAAATGTTAATTAAAGATAAAAATAAAGCTCTACAACAATATAAAAAATCTCATTCTCAAGTCGATTGGAATAATTATAAACAACTAAGAAATCTTACCTTGTATATGATAAGACGAGAAAAACAAATCTATCTTAATTCAGTTGCTGCTAAGTGTGAGCATCTTAGAACTTGGCCTGCTTTGCGTAATCTCAATATACAGTGTAATAAACAAGATCGGGCAGAATTGCCAGCTAACCTTTCAGATCCCAATGCTTTTTAATTCTTATTTTTCAAATTTTTTTCAATATGTATCATTTGTGATATTAAAATAAATTTTTATAGCAATAGTCCTTAAGAAGTACTCAGTTTTCGTTCAAATTAGTAATGTTGAAGAAGCTAGTAAAATCCTACATTCTCTAAAAAAAGATAGCATTGGTTCTGATAACATTTCACTTAGAATGTTGAGATATTGTAGTCCACATATTGATATTATATTGCTTCATATTATTAACTGTTGCATAGAAAACTCCTATTTTCCTGATAAATGGAAAAATGCAATAAGGACCTTCAAACCTTTTTTGATTTAAGAATCATAAGCATATTGCCTGCGGCTTCTAAAGTCTTAGAAAAAATATTACATAAACAAATTTTTGATTTTGCCATTTTTAATAACGTAGTGCCTGAAGTGCAGTGTGGCTTTAGACCCGGGTTTAGTATTTCTACAGCTCTTGCCACTATTACCAATAACATTTTTGTAAATACTGATCAGGGACTTGTCACTGTGCTCGTGATACTTGACTATTTAAAAGCCTTTGACACTATCAACCATAACTTGCTCTTAGCCAAATTAAAATACTTTGGCTTTGATAATGTCTCAGTAAAATTAATTAAACCCTATCTATCATGCAGATCGCAGAAAATCTCTTATAACTGTAAATCACTAGAACTTTCTATATTCTCTGGAGTTCCCCAAGGGTTTTTCTATATTGTCTGGAGTTCCCCAAGGACCTCTTCTTTTCAGCATTTATACCTCTGACATTTTAACGTCCCGTAATAATCGAAAGATAATAGCATAGGCTGATGACGCTTAGATTTATTTTTCCTTTAGACCCGAAGAGTTTGAAGTGGTTAATAATATAATAAATAAGGATTTAAATATAATTAATACTTTATCTAAAGAACATAATCTAAAATTAAATTCAAACAAACCTAATGTGATGATATTTGGTAATAGGGACAAATGCTACTTTTTAACTTCAAACCTGAATATCTCCATCGATAATAATGTATTAAATTTTGTTAGAGAAGCTCGGAATTTTGGTATACTTTTCGACTCTAATTTGCGTTTCAGCAGTCACGTGCAGGAACTTAAGCGAAAGGCGTTTTTTAAATTGAAAATATTATTTTCCAATCGTCATAATCTCAATTTTATTATGGTAATTTTATTTATTTTCCATGTCTGAATTCTTTGGACAAAAATAAAATACAGGTCATACAAAATTCATGTTGTCTAAGTTTTGATATGAGGAGTTTATTTTCAAAACGCAATTTCTGCAAAAAACTTATTGTGGAGTAATTGAGTGTTTTCTGCTGCTAAAAAAATATGCCTAAATTTATTTTGCAACTGACATCAATTTAATTATTGGTGATCCTAATACAGTATTCCTGATGATTTTTTTCTTAAAATATTTTGTTTACGATAGATACATACACAAAAAAATTAAATAAATTGCATTTTGAAAATAAAGCAGTATTTAAGAGCATTTTGAAAATAAATTTAGGCATATATCTCGGTTTGAAAAAAAACACAGAATCCATTTTTTAAGTTTTTATTACATAACAAATTTTAGGTTAAACGATTAATGAAGATTATAAACCAAACCTATATTTTCACACCGCAGTCTTCTTCCGCGCACTCACACTCAACATCTTCAACATCATCATCTTCTCCTTTATCTGCTTCACTGCCTTCTTTTCCACTTGAAGAACCAGTTTTTTCTATTAAATTTTTGTAAAACGCAAATTTTGCGTTGTTTTTCCAGTCCTCGTCGCATAAACGCAACAATTGTTCAATATTTTTTAACTTGAGTTTTTTTTTCCTCCATTTTAACTTTAACGACTATGTTTTTAGTTTTAGGGTTTTTTTCTTTTCTTATATAAATCCTTTTCATCTGACTAATCCCGGTAAGTTTTCTGCAATTATCATCACTCAATTTCTTAATATTATGAAGGTCCCAGTCAATTCCCAGCCTCCTTACTTTTCCTACCTCTTCCAATATTTTCTCATAATCTTCTTTTAATAAAATTTGACTATGCCTTCTGTATTGTTTTTCTATTTGACCGAATATACGGTCTGCTGGCACATATGAATGCCCCCTAACGGGAAATATTAGAGTTATATTTTAAAGGTTGTCAGGAGCATCATGATATAACCAAAAGCACATGGCATGAATAACATAACAGTTTTTATTTTGGCCCGCGCACCCGTCAGCAAAAAATCTTAGACTAGTGCACGTTTCCGTTATTTCTAATTCACTTAAGAAATCTCCCACAGCTGAGGCAACCTCGTTCGCACCCCTGCCAGCTTGGTCTTCACTCCAAGTATAGAATATGGGAGCCTTACACTTTAAATCTGTGATGCACAAGTTATAAAAAGATAATTGACGAAGGTAATATGCTTCACCAACAGGTAATTTTGGCAAAGGCTGAACCTGTTGCATGTCAAAGCAGTATGAGAGTGAATTATCCACATTTGCATTCATGAACATGGTAAATTGCTTTGCTCTAAGTTTATGGATACGAAGATCAGTTAAAATTGGAACAATTGGCTTATTTTCCTGTTTGCACGTTTTTAGTTTATTTTTCAATCTGAAACACAAACTGCATACGTCGGTAGCAGGTGTACCGAAACCTATGTTAAAATCTGAACAAAAAATTTTATAAAAATAACCGTAGTTCACTATCATGTAAGGATTTTGTTTATTGTACATTTCGCACAACTTGGCAACACTTAATTCAGATGACAAATACAATCGTTTCGATTTTTGACGGTTATAATGACTCTCTCTAGCTCTTAGGCTTCCTATAAACTTTTGTACTCTTGCCTTCTTATTTTCATTTTTCTTCGACTTATGATCACCACCTCTCCTCTCCTTAATATCTTGTCCATCCCTAATAAAGTTTGCTACTGTATTGACTCTTCTGGCAGTTATATTAAAACAAGAAGTGAAAAATTTCTGGCAAACGTTCACTAGTTGCCCGTTCAGTTTTCTCATCTTATATTTTATTTGTTTAGTATGCTTTTGATTCCGAGCTGTTGGTTTGTACTTAGAAACCCCTCTTTTAGGCGTTGAAACTACTAGCAGGTGTGACAACTTCCGATTTTGAACAATCTTGTCCGGTACTCGGAAAAATTTAGCTCTCGCATGAAGTATATCGCCATTTGTAATATTATTACAATTTAAAGACTTTTTTGCGTGTTTACAAGGCCTTTCAAAAGACTGTATGAAGTTTTCATTAAAATGATTTCCATACCTAAAAACGTAAAAAATAAAATTAAAAAATGTAAATAGGTATTCACGGAAAAAAATCGTTTACCTTATTTCCTTACGCCTCTCTCGTTTATTTTTGCCCCTTTTCCTCTTTCTTGCACCTTCATTTTTTTTCAGAAACTGCAACGGTATCTATATCGTGATCCATTTTTCTATTTTAGATCGTACAATGCCGGCACAAAACAATCAAAACATCGATATAAACATCAAATGTTGTCTGTCTATTGCACGGCTCAGCCGTCTTGGAAATACTATTACATTTACGACACGTCGCGTAAAGCTTGATCTACACTTATGCGTTTGTCGTTGAACGTTACTAACTAGCAGATATTTTATATGGCTGTAAATTAACAGTATGATTTAAACAAGTATTAATAATTATCATTCCACATACAATATTTGTTTGCGCGAATAACTTGACCAGAAAGTAATTAAACGTATAAATTGCGATTTAAAAAGAAAAATGTAGAAATTGCGGTTTGAAAAAAAAATTTTTTGTAGATATTGCACTTTGAAAAAAAACCTGAAAAATGCTTTGAATTTTAAACACCAGAAATAGCTCTTTGATCAATTATTTCGACAGGAAATGATTCAGGTCTGCTTTACGATTCAAATGACACCTAAAACTGAAAAATAAATTTTTTGTAGAAATTTCGTTTTGAAAATAAGCTCCTCATATGTCTAGAAGGGAACATATTTCTCTTAGAATAAATGATTTAAATTGGTTATATGGAAAATCGATGGATACATCATCTGGGAAATTTTGTTTTTAAACTTATTGATGATCCCAAATCTAGTGGTTCTTTGAATAACTTTGAATATTTCCAACTCGTGAAACACAACATTCAGTTAATATAAGATTCAAGGATAAATACACAATGCCTCATTTTCGTACAACGTTGTTTAAAAGATCTTTTTCAAACATTTTAATTTCCCTTTTGAGTTTATTGCCTAGAAAATTCAGACTTTACAATTTTAATAAGTTTAAAATTAAATTGAAACGCATTATTTTAGATAGGCAGATGGATTACAGGAGTTTTCTGTCATAGCTTAAGCTCATTTTAATCTGTGGCCATAGATCTTCTCAAAGAAACACATTAGCTCTTTTATGTTCCTTCCGTACTTCTTTAATTTTAATTTCGTCGCCCCCGCACACTTTGTAGAATTGAATATTATTATTCTTACATATTTTTGTGATCTAAGAATTTAACAAAAAAATTTTGTTTTCAATTTGTTTTGCCATGTTAACAAACAAACCGGCATTTGTTGTCAACTTTAATTATGTGTTTTATTTTCCTACGCATTCCATCTAGCACAGGATAGTCCATCTACTGGTTAAGTAGAGTAGCGTTTTTTTGCTAGACTTCGCCAGCGCAGGGATGATTCCTGGCAATTTTAATGTAATGTTGTTCATTATTAAAGGTCTTATTTATTTATTTCATTAAATAAAAAACAAAATATGATTTATCCTATATTTTATTTAAAAATTAAAATTATCGAAAAATAAAATAAAACAATTGCAATTAAATTAAAAAGCAATCGTTAAAATAAATACTCAGTAGTAAAAAATTCAAAAAGTTAAAAAATATCGTAAAAGGAGGGGAAATAAAAAATTGATAAATTGGCTTAATCCGGAACTTCGCTCGTTCTGAATAATTCTTTTTGCCATGGTTACTGAAAGACAACACAAATTGTATATGTACAAAGTTATATTTGGGGCGGAGTATATACAATTTATTTTGAAATATAAAAAGAAATGTTAGATAACAAAATTTTAAGGTTTTATCTGAATCGCCAGGATTTGCGAAGAAAGAATAAACAAATGACAACTGGAAAGTAACAACAATGAGCTTTGTTAGTTTAAATGGAACACCATGTATAATATTATTTTATTAAAGGGGTATCTTTTGTTGATTATAAAAAAACCTGGCTTGATATCTTTTTGTTTTAAAACAACCGAGAAAACTGACAACAATCTTGCCATAGTAGACAATGTATTCTTATGTGTAGTTAGAACATTTTGTGTCTTTCTGACACATTGCCTCTTTACGCAGGATTTTTGGTCAATTTTATTGCGTATTATCAAAGATAGAGGTATCAAACCTGGTATTTTTTATAATCAACAAGAAGAGGGCCATTTAATGAAACAATATTATACAGGGTATTATATTTAAAATGATTGTGTTAGTTACAGTTTCAAAATTTTAAGATAAAATCTTAAAATTTTTTAATTAATATTTTTATCGATCTTTTAAAATAAAGCTTGTAGATCCCGTTCAAATTATAAACATATAACGTGTACCTACTACAAAATAACTACGTGAGTGTTAAAATGTGTTATAATTTACTTTCCTTCTTATATTAAAATATTTATAACAAGCTAACTCTAGGCAAAGTCAGTTTACCATTTTTTAATGAATTTACTATTAAAATTTTGTTTGCTTTAACCAAACAATTTTAAGTATTCTAGTTTGCGGTGTTTGGTTGTGACAGTTTAGGTTTCAGTTGAGGTGTAATACACAACATGTTCGTAATTAAATAGTAAAAAAGTGTAAGTTAGCTCGGTTTTTATAACTAGAAGTGAAGTTTACCAATAAATAAGTTTCCCATTTTATTGCTTTATAATTTTATTGTTCAGGAATGTTTAGGCAAATAGTAATTACCATTTGGTTTAGACACCAAAGAATGTAAACTGATTTAATTGAAAAAATGGGAAGAAACCCCACCGGATGAAAATATTATTCACAAAATACAATTGTGACACAGAAAAGAGTAGAGTAAACTCGTAATATCCAACTTTTATGAAGACTTTAACAATTTAAACAACGAATTTTATTAAGCCAACAGTTGTCATTGACAGTTTATATTCTGGCCACGTTTCAGCGTCCGTTGGGATAAGTTCACGGCGTAAAATAGTTTCGAGAGAATTTTACGGCTTTCCAGAGCATTCTGATTGCACTACTAAGCATATGATGAAAAATTGCATATTGCAGTTTAAAAATGTATAACATGAACGAAGTTTGAAACATTTTTTTAGGGGGTAAAACAGAAAATGTGAATATAAAAGATGAATCCGTTGTTTGCTAAGATAAGGGCACAATTTCACAGGACCTGGGATGCGGTATTTCCATGCTTGATTCAGAAAAATTTTAAAAAATTTATATATAATTATATCTTGGTTTGAAAAAAAAACTAGAATATAAAGTCTAGTTGAACCCCAGATTGTTGATTTATACAGCTGTAGCGGACGTTTGAAATCTATTTTTTTTACTGATGAAAAAAATATGCAGCGTTAAAAAGGCAAATATATGTTTGTGTCTTTTTTTAAGTAGGTTGTTTAAAAAGGTAAGTCGTATTTCTATCAAACGTATACTTTTACGTTTGAGTTTAGGTGGTTTTAACACTTTGCACAAGGTCAGTGTATAAAATTCATATTTTTTCAGTTCTATTTTTATTGAAAAAAATTACAAATTATGATCAGATTAGGTTGTAAAGCATTCTATTACATATTTTCTATAATGTGTCAATATTTTTAGGGAATTAGATGAAATTGAGCCTATGTGAAAAATGCCAATATTTTTTATTACATTTAATGACAACAATGCACAACTTGATCAAAGCAAGCTTTTTAAAGATGATTTCCAGTATATGCTTAAATGTTTTTTAAAAATATAAATTATAATCATCCACTACAGACATATTGATAAAGCCACCTTAATGTAAAGTTCTATGTTTATATAAATAAGACTTCCCTTTTTAATGAGTTAGATCTTAAGCCAAATGATTAGTCATTGACCAATGATCACTAACGGTGTGCGTTTCTAGAATCTTATCGACGCTAGAGTTGATATTACATTTGGAATTGCAATGGAGGTTCAAGACGAGACTAACAAAGGCAATATTTTTTTTCAGAATCTTGTATCTTAACCAGCAATAGCGTATCTTATGAATCTACTATCTTTTCAAACAATTTTGCTGGGCGTCATTTTGTTCTATAATATTGGATTTCTATCACAATTTTACCAGTTTCTACCTATAGTACACTTGATGCTTCGTCATGATTTAAAATAAATTGAATAAGTGGAATTTACCCTGATCTTTTTAAAATCGACTTTTTGTTCCGCCATGTTTAATTCGTACCAATTTATCCTTATATCACATTTAAATTCTGTGCAAAATTTGAAGTCATTTTTTTTAAGTATTTTATTAGGCCGTCTTCTTGGATTTATACCAGAATGCTACCAGTTATTTCTATGTAACACTTGAGTTTTGTGCCAAATTTGGAAACATTTTTGGATAATTTTTTTTTTTTTCACGAATAGATACATTAATTTTGGTCGCCATCTTGAGTTCGTACCACAATTTTACCAGTTCATTTCTATGTCATTTTGTTCCGCCATCTTGAATTCGTAACACAATCTCTATATAGCATTTAATCCTGGCGCAAAATTTGAAATCAATCTAATAAGTAGTTTTTTCAGGATTGTTTTAATATTTCATTAAGATTTTGTTTCACTATCTTGGATTCGTACCCAAAGTTTATCAGTTAATTTTTACGTCATACATACTTTATTTTTATGCAAAATTTTTGGTAAATTATGTAAATACTTTTTTTAGTAATCCTTTTTTTAACATTTTACCAAGCCGCCATTTTGGTCCGCCATATTGGCTATTTAACAAAATTATTACCTGGTCATGGGGATGAAATACGTTTAATTTCTGACCAAAATTTGAATCAATCGGGTAAGTAATTTTTTAGCTATATATCAAATTGACAGACAGATAGACTGACATGACAGAGAGACCCAAGAAAAAATGTTTTTGGGCATCAAGAAACCCTAAAATTTGAAGTTATGTAAAACCTTTTTTTTACGATTACACATTTTGTTTGGTCGCAATTTTATTCCGCCATCTTAAATTCATACCACAATTTTACCAGTTCATCTGTATAAAACACTTTTCAAATTAATGTCTTTAATATTTTATTAAGCCATAATTTTGTTTCGCCGTCTTGGGTTGGTATCAAAATTTTACCAGTTATTTTTCTACTTAATAGTTAAACTTTGTACAATATTTCAGGTAAATTGGATAAGTAGTTTATTAGTAATAATTTTTTTTACAATTTACCAGGCCGCCATTTTGTCTTCTCCAACTTGAATAAATGAATAACATAATTTTACGGGATGCTTTCTACATAATACTTTTCATTTCAGGTATATTTTGTACCGCCATGTTGAATGTTTACCAAAATGTAACGATTTCATCTCCTTATGACTCTTGATTTTTGAACAAAATTTGAAGTCAATCAGCTAAGTAGTTTTTGAGCCATGCCGCGTACAGACCGACCGTCCGATCGGTCTGTCTAGAGATCCAGAAACGAAAACATCTGTAAAAATCTGAGATAATGATTTTTTCATGATTACAATACTTAAGTTTTACGAGGGAAGTAAAACCTGACAACTAAAAATACCGTCTCCTTTATACTTTATATAATAAGCAACTATCATAAACGTATATTTTATTTTTTAGGTCTGGAAATCTTCTAAACAGTATTCTTCATGCTTTAAATCAATTTTGACTAGAAATCCATAAATTGCGCTTTTAATAGGTACAGATTTATCTGTTGTTCGAAGTAGCTCAGAGCCAGTGGCCTAGCCAGCTGTTAGGGACGGAGGGGGTAGTCCATAATAGGAGAGCCAGAATGAAGTAAACGGGAACAGTTTATTTTTTGCGAACACAAAAAATACAAAATAACGCCTAACAAATATCTTACGACTAAAAAATAGTCCCCACGTTGTATCTATTGAAAACAAAGCATTGCTCACCGAAAAACGACGACACCTAAAGGGGCGGAATTACCGGAAAAGTCGGCTACCTAAAAGGGCCGGAAGCAGCAGAGTGTCTATAACTACGCCACTGTCCAGAGCCCAAAGTGCTGATTGTGTGACAATATCAGAGAAAACAAAAATAAAAGGATTTTTACAAAAATTATTAATCATCAGAGCATATGATTGTAAATGTTGGAAAAAAATAATCTCCGAAGGAGCCTTCTCTGGTGGTGACGATTATGAATGTTGAGGAGCCGACTTGAGGAGAAGATTTGGAAAAATGGATTAATCCATAAAAAATTTAAATTGATATGCAATAAAGGAATATGCGTGGCAAAAATCTAAAGTTGAATCACTATTAGGGAGAGATTAAAAATTTTAATAGAGTTATGTTTCTGATATTTATTGATACTGGATATCGACAATTAAACCAGCAGTTAAAAACTGCATAGATGCGTTCCAAATGTCAGTCGTGCCGGAGGAAAATGTTGTGTACCGAAACCTATTTATAAAAAAAATGAAAAAATTTTTATTATCCTATTCTATGTACTTAAACATTTTTATGGCGAACGTTGTACACCGTACACCATTGGCCGATGCAATTAACTACCCTACACTCATACACCATAAGTTCTTCGTGAGACGACGTAACGGGAAACGTGTAATAAAATGAGCGGTAATAGGTACGAATTAAGGATTTAGAATGGAAAATAAGCAATAAAATTTAAATAATGATCACGATGCATCGAGGTTGAATACCGCTTTTTTTGCTACATTTATTCGGGTTTTATTAATGTTGTTTCGGTAATAATCGGAAAGAATAATTAATTTATATTTCATGTGATGCACTCTTGATTTCTTAGCTTACTTGCATCAAGATAAGGCCTATAAAACGAGAATATTTTATTTTCTTGTTTTTTTTTATGAAGACAGTTTTAATTATGTTCTCCAGTGTATTATTAAACTAATTGAAGACACGTAACGGAAAGCATTAAAAATGTTTCTTTTCTGACAACAGTAGATATATTTAGGCATATTATCTTACTGCTAAAAGTTGTTTTTTATTTAAAATGAATGCCGATAGTTTATGTTAACGTCATGGGTTTCCAAGGACGTTCACTGTCTATTCGAATTCTCTTACAACTTTTTGATTGACAAAAGTTCTTAATGAGCCCGTATTTTTTAGTCTTAAAGCTACTATTTTTGTTAGTAAATAATATAAATTAAGGTCATATAGAATAATAAAAAATCGGTAAATTTCCTTTACCCGGAACTTCTTCCGTTACGAATGTTTCCTTTCATCGGGCATAGCCTTAGACTAAATAGTATAGATATATGCGAATAGCGAAATGAAACCCGATTTTGTTCCGCACGTTTTCAGTTAGTAACATATATACATACACTATCTTTTTAAACTATTTTGCTGGGCGCCATTTTGTTCTACAATATTGGAATTGCACTTGATGATTCATCATAATTTAAAATAAATTTAATAAGTAATTTTTACACTGATTTTTTTAAGATCGCCATTTTGTTCCGCCGTGTTTAAATCGCAGCAGTTTATCCTTACTTCACGTTTAATTTTTGAGCAGAATTTGACATCAAGTGAATAAGAAGATTTTTTATGAAGGCCATTTTGTTCCCCCATCTTGCATTCTTATCACAATTTTATTAGTTTCTCTCTGTATCACACCTAACCTTTAAACATTATTTGAAATTAATCTGATAAGTAGTTTTTTCGGGGGCGTGGGGTGAAATTTTAAGAAAGGGAAGCAATTTTTTAAAAACTTACCTGTTTGTAATGTAATTCGATTCTTCGATCATTTTTTGCAAATTCGTCAATAACGCCACCATAAAAACGTCGATGCTCTGATATATTTTGGAGAAGTTTATTTTCGATGGCCAACAGCGATGTATGCGAAAGTCTCTCCTGCCCCGTTGAATTTCTCACAAAATTTTTTATACGTTTAAGTGTTGAAAAATTGCGTTCTACTGATGAACTTGTGGCAGGTATTGTCAATACTAATGCACACAATTTCGACACTTCGGTGTAGGCATCTTCCAGCTCCTTGTCTTTTAAAAATTGCATTAGTTCCTTAGCGTTATCATTCAGTTTCGTAAGTCACTTTTAGTTCATATCGCAGTAACACTCGGTCGAAGAACTGGCCATAATGAAGAAGAAGAGATTCTGGAAAAGTTTTTCTTTAAATGCATCAAAATTGCAGAGCTCGAGGAATTTGAAATCATTTAAACCGTTAAATCTATAGTTTATTTGTTGCTGAATTTGATCGATTATTTTATAAAAGAGACGTCTGTATGATGTTTGAACATCTCCCACCTTGTCTGTTTGAAGACGCTTGGCTTGTAGCTCTACATTTAACGTCATCGTTTTCTCCCAAAATAGGACAAAGTCATCTATTTTTTGGCTTAACATGGACTTAAAATCATCCACTTTTTTTAGGCAAAAAGCAATATCATTTGTTTTAGTTTGTAATATATTAAAAACATTGTCCGAGAATGGAAATATTTCTGAAAATATGTTCAACAAATAATTAAAATTAAAATCTCCTTTCAAACAGTCTAAAAACCCCCTCGAACTATTTATTGTTTCTGAGTTCCACGTTTCATTATTTTCTATTATATTCTCAAATAGTTCAATCAGTGATTCACGATTTTCAGATACTGTCCAAGCCAGTCCAAAGCTTGTGTACGTTTTGTTGACTTGGAAAAAAAGCAGCCATGCCACTTAAAGTAACGAAAAATACTTTACACTCTTTAATGTGATTGATAGACTGGGATAAAACTAAATTTAATTTATGAGCAAAACAATGCACAAACACAGCACTTGGGAAAGTTTCTCGAACTTTAGCTTACATACCCCCTAATTGTCCTGCCATCACTGCAGCTCCATCATAGCTTTGAGCAACTAATTTTTTCTCTTCATTAATTTCTTTAGTAACGTTATAAACTACGGTATATAATGCATCTGCTGTACGATTTTCGGACATATTCTTAAAACCTAAAAATTGCTCTTGAATACTTCCGTCTGTTTTAACGTAGCGTATTACTATAGATAATTGGCTAAAATTAGTGATATCAGTTGCTTCGTCTAGAACAATAGCAATGAACCGCGCCTCACCAATCTCTTGCTTAATTCTTTCTAGAATAATGGTTGCAACAGCGGAAATTAAATCATTCTGGATTCGATTCGACGTTCCGCGAAAAACGCTAGACTGCCCTAAATGATTTTTTCAAGCAATTATCATATTTAGCCAATAAACTAAGTAAATCTTGAAAATTTCCTCTATTTGAAGAAACTCTTGTTTCGTCATGACCTCTCTCGTGCTGTTCGAGAAAACAAACAACATCGATAAGTCTTCTTAATATTTGCCTATTTTTATTGGCTAGTTAATTGTGTTGGCGGTGACTAATTTCCAACTGTTTATTAAGGGCGTGTTCAATTCTGGTTTTGCCGAAGACTTTCTTTTATGACGGCCTGCAAATGCGCTTTGGACATAATGTGTCTTGTTACAGCTTTATGGAAATTGTTTAAATCGGAAAAATCTGTTTAATTCCAGAGACCTTTTTCATTTTCAAAAAGTAAACATGGCCAACAAAATAATTTACTTATATTTTCACACCTGTTAGCCATTTAAATTGTTCGTATTGTTTCTCCGGATAAAAATGTCTAATACCGTTTTTCATTCTTGTGATTAAATTTTTCATAGGTGGTTTTGCCCTTCCTTTGGAAATTATTTGAAGCTTATCAAGTTTAGTGTTGAAAATCCCTTTATTATTAAGACACAAACCACACATTCACACACACTCTTCTTACTAAAATCTCCAACATTTTCAACGTTATTACCGACAGCCGAAGTTGACGGTATTTGTATATCCACCTCTGTACTATTGTCTTCCATATCGCACCATGCACGCCACGACGCACGTACGTATCACACAACACACGGTTAGCGGTTTAAACAAAGAACCTACTCCAACGATAGCTTCCTCCCCCACTTAAAGCACGCGACTGAAATGCAAAAATTGCAAACAGCCGGTGGAAAGTTCAATAACCTTTGGCTCGATTCACAGGAAATCAAGCATACAGGACTTGGCTGCAGAGAAGCTAGCGGCCCGCATAGGTTCTATTCCATTTTCTATTGTCGATCGGTCGGAGTCAAGGCCGTATTTATTATGGGCTTGATAATTAAGATAATATTTTAGCATTTTTAATATAAACTAAATTAATGGTTTCCTATTTCAAAAATTACATTTTAGAAGATGTTTTATAATTTTTTTTGGGGAAGTGCTTCCATGGACTGCACGCGTCTGTGTTTTTTCAGGCTCTTTGCAGGGAGTTCTCTGCGGCAAAGTGCAGAGATAAGAGATCTATGGTTATATGTATGTCAGTTATCCCCAGAAATTCAAACATTAACTTTAAATTAAAAAATGATCACGTTCGTATGTATGTGAAGGTATCTTTGTGTTAATAAATAAATTAATCATTAAAAAAAACGACTGCTTCAAAGTCGGTTTTAAAAGCTAACGGGGTAAAGCGGCAAATTTTGATGGACTCCTGCTATGGTAAAAATGTTTTCCAGTTTATAGTAAAAAAACGGGTAAATTGGCTTTACCTACTAGTTCCCTCGTTATGAATCCTTATTAGGGACAGCATTCCGATTCCGATTTCCATTTTTTGATGACTAATTTTTTGATAATATTCTTTGTTAATTTAAAAATGCATATCATAGCCTCGATACTATTTTTTCGAACATTTTTTTCGCATCAGTGATATCACTGTTTACTTTTGAGCAAAATCTGACATAAACTGAGTAACAAGTTTTTTTATATTGATGTTTACAGATTTCAATAAGGTATTTTGTTCCACCATATTGGATTCGTAGCAAACTTTTAACACTTTGAAGAAGTTTTTTATTTTAATTTTTAAAACTTTTTTCAAGTCGCCATTTTGTTGATTTTTGTTTGTCAACCTAAACGTAATAAATAATCTGATTATATTTAAAAACCAATTTTGTTCCGCCATATTAAATTCGTACACAAATTTTGTCAACTGGTTTCTATGTCACATTTGATTTTTGTACAAAATGTGTAGTTAATCGAATAACCTTATTTACGTCATCTGGAACCTTGAAATGTGAAGATCTGAAAAAATTCGCAAGAACATTTTTCATATATTCTACTTTAAGTATTACTGTCCAAAACAGAGTCGCCTAATATTAGACAGCTTCCTGGCTGTTCTAGAGGAAAATATTAGGTTTAATGCCTCACAAAATGGAACTGAGACGCATTTGAGATGTAACAAAAGTTTTTCTGTGCATTAAGTCTTTATAAATTAGACGCTGTGATTTTTTAACTGACATTAATTAAGGAATAATTAATACAAACATCTTATAAAATTAATAAATGATCACGTTCGCATGTATGTGAAGGTATCTTTGTGTTAATTCACAAAATATTTATACACAGCGCCTATGGCTTAAGTTAATCCGGTTGAACTGGATATCACATCAAACAATGCAGCTAATGCACCCCTGTGTGTAACAAAGCATATTCGTATATGGAACCCAGTACTACTGATGCACGAAAAAAAAACATAAAAAGGGAAGCAAAAAGCCTTCTTCAATCAAAGAACTAACAAGGGTAATAGTGTCAATTTCGGTTAAAACTGGCCCAAGAGAAACGAAAATCGATAATGTGCAGTCGTTAAATTAGCGTTCAGCTGGTTCAGGCTAGATAACGTTGTATAAATGACAGTGGCGGCTCGTGGATTTAAGAACGGGCGAAGCGCAGCGTAGCTAGGTGTATAGCACCGCTGGCAAAAAGTGCACCGCAGGGTAAAATTTTTCGGGGTGCCACGCCCAAAATGCCTATTTTTTAACCTTTTTATGATGTTAATTATCCATAGCTTTGGAGCGTTTTTTAATACTTACGGGAAATAATATGAATTTATAAGATTTTAAATATATTTTTTTGTTTCTAAAAAATAGTTATGTAGCTATATCTTAAAGCTAATTTCGATTCGAATCGATCGATGCAAAACTGCTTCTTTCTCCGATGATCCGAACGCACTAATTTAAATTAATTCTATAACAAGCGCCTGCAGCCTACAGCAGCAGGTTTATGCCGTCCCCATCTCTATTTGGCTTACGTATATTCATCATTGCGTTGCCATAGCAACTGCCGTAAACAAATCTAAGCGTAAAAGCCGGCGTGCGGGGGGAGTCTGATCCGGAATTTGTTACTGCTGATTGTGATTCCTCAACGGGTCGCTCTTATGAGAAGGTTTTCAGCGCGCTACTTTTCTAAGTCTATTATTTTTTGAGTATATAACGCACTAGTTTTGATAGAGAATAATGGTATTATTAAGTAAATAATGTGAATTTATATAAAACATATTACATTTTTATAATAAAAATGTAGATTATAAAATGCTTAATATTTTAAAAACATTTATATTTTTAAGTGAATTGATTGGAAAATGTAGGTGAAGCGGCGCTTCACACGCGTTCCCTGGCGAGCCGCCGCTGCTTTGTGTTAATTCACAAAATACTTACACATGGCTCCATGGCTTAAGTTAATCCGGTTGAACTGGATATCACATCAAACACTACCCAACTAGGTAAAGCAGCTAATGCACCCCTGTGTGTTACAAACCGTATTCGTATATAGAACCCATCCGTACTACTGATGCACGAAAAAAAAACAAGGGTAATAGTGTCAATTTCGGTTAAAACTGGCCTAAGAGAAAGGAAAATCCATAATGGGCAGTCGATAAATTAGCGTTCAGCTGGTTCAAGGTAAATAACGTTCTATAAATGATCTCTCTTTGTACACTTTCGAATCTACGCCAAAAATCATTGCTTAATAGCCGCAAAAAAAAATAGCAAAAAAGGCCGCATGCGGCCTGAGTTTGAATGGTAAAATTTATGGCATTAAAAAATCTACGTATAGGTATTTAAAAAACAAAATGCGTGTTTTGAAAAAACTAACTACATCAGAAAGGAAATAATGAATGACTGGAAGTTAAAAACTTCAAACAATGATCAAATGTTTTTTAAGATTCTTCTTTTGCAAATTAATTATTATTGTCAATATCGTCCAAATCTTCGAGACTTAAATTTTCTAAATATTTGCATTATAGAAAGTACCCGCAATGGTACTACTACGACCTTGCGGCTGCTCCTATTTTTAACCGCTCATAGGCGCCGCCTAACTAATGTTAACACAGCTTTGCTAGAACGTTTATCAAAGTTTACCCTTCGGTAAACTTTAGCTATTATTACATTTATTACGGCTTACTTACTTTTCCTAGTTTCAAAGCGCTCTTTTTTCTGTACGTAAACAAACATTTTTCACGAATAATTGATGCTCACATTTAATTAAGTGCCTAAGTGGTGTAATTAAATTCGCCGTATCCCTTGACCACATTTCTCTTTTATAATATTTACCCGCGTAACCTAATTTAATTATTTACTTTATGCTTACTCTCTTATTAGATACTTAGAGTGCCTTCAACATTTAATGGCGCCCTTATATTATGGGAATAAATTTGTTTCAGTAATATCTTTGGTTAAAAAAATATCAAAGGGCAGTTTTCACAATTTTTTTTGGTTTTCATTCACTTTTAAATCTATATCCAAATAAGTGTACAGTTGCATTTAAAAATTATAAGAAATCCGACAGTTACGTGACAAAAAATTATATAAAATATTACAATTTCGAAACGATTTTTACAATACGCTTCCTTTTTACCTGACTGCACACGCAAAGAAAAGTAATGTGTTAGTTTAGGCGGTATTGGTTCAACAGTCATGTAGGTGTTGTATTTATGATGTACCATTGTTTATTACAACCACATATAAATCAAACATGAATAAGGCATTAAAAAAATTGCCGGTAACCAACCTAAAAATTAATTAATAAATTATTATTTTTATATTTCTATCTCCTTTTTATCTACTAAATACGAGTATAAGCAATTAATTATATACAAAGGACCCCGGACGGATTACGTGGGATTTTGAACTTCTGTAAAAGTTAACCAAATTTCAATATTTTATTCGTATTACCCCTAAGATCAAAATAGTGAAATATTTTAAGAAATGTAAGCTATAAGCAATAAACCGGGAGATTCACAAAATGCGATTAAATTTTACGTATAACTTATTTTATCGTACGCCTATTAAAAAAATTAATTCTTGTTTAGGCACTAGCATATTAGGCTTTTAATTTATAAGGCAAAATGCAAGTGTCTCAAAATCTATTTTACTCCCTTAATAGCCGTAGAAAACAGGCTATAGAAAAAACGAGTCTCAAAACTAAAGGAATATCAAGAAACTCATTACTCAATCTTTTATTTAACAGATGCCCCCAGGGTGCACTATTACTTAACAAACTACCTATTTAAGGTACATATTACCGGCAGCCGTTTGAAGAAATTTTAATCTAGATTTTACTAGGTGGTACCTAGTGTTCGTGGACGGTATCTGACCCTCGCAGAAACCAAAGTTTTTACTTTTTTCGATTTAGTATATATACCATCCATTACAGCAATAGCTTTTCGTACATTTCTACATTGTAACAGACAAAAAATATGCATACTGTTTATTAAGATGGCAGTTAATTGGGTTTTAATCTGTTTCGTTTCGTATGCTTCTACCTCTTGCAAGACGCACCCGTCACAATTTATACAGAGTCCTAAATTCTTTAAAGTTAAACCCTTTATTAAGAAACTCAACTTTTTTGTTGTCTCTAAAGACACGTCTTAAATGAGGTACTCAAATTGATCAAACAAAGCCCTCCTGAAAAAAAATAATAGGTAGGCTAAATGAATAGAAGACAACAGATACTTTTCGATTAAGTTAGCTGTGATACAATTGAAGCTTTACTTTCTGTTGTCATGATAGACATGACAAACTGCCTCTGGCAAGTGTTTTTTAAACTTATTTTCTATTAGTATTTTCTTGTTTTTGAATTATAAATTATAATTAAAATATGGCGTTTCGTTTACATTGTTATATTAACAATAATTGTCGATTACCTCCAGTGACGGCTCGTCAGGGGCGGCTGGGTCGGACGTATCAGAAAATATACCGAGAAAATTCTCTTTTTAAAAAGGTAAATATTTTTCAAAAATAATTTTGCAAACATTTTAAAAACGCACAAAACTAAAATGTAGTTTATTATTTCCTGGGCACATAGCAAATAAGTAGGTATCCCTATTATAATTGCTTGACTAACATACAAATCACGCCATTAACAGTAATCCGCGGGCCACCGTCCACAGATATTCTAGTATATATATTATAGAAGGTGGCTCGGACAGCCGATTCCATCATCTCACATGCTGGACTTCATTTACTAATTCACGCGTAGTCATTCGCATACATCCCAAGCTATTACCTCGGCTATAATGTTCGTGGTAGCTTATATCACCCAAGACCGGCCCATCTTCATGCGGCCGTATCCCCGTAATTTTTCACAATTAAATATTATCATTTTACAGGTATTAATTGTAATTATTATAAAATGATACTACTTATTTTAAATTAATTTTAGTGAGTTCTTCACTTTAGTCATGACTAATTATGGTTAATATATTATATTAGCAGTTTTTCTCCATGTTACATGTTTAAATGTGGTGACGAAATAAGTGCAGGTGAATATTTTAAAATATCATCTACAATTTGTTTTAGAAGTCGGCCGGCCGCAACGTGGTTCTTGCTGGACAATATGCTTTTTTGGTTGTGTATGTAGCTTTCACTTTGTTTGGCATCTTTTTTATTTTCCTCTTGAGGCAAGATACATTAAAATATCAAAAAATTTAATTGACTGACTAGGGCGTTTTATTAGCATTTTTTTCTTATTTATTAAATTTATACTCTAGCCTAGATCTGATATATATATATGTTGGTACCTACTTAATTATCATTGAAGAACTAAACGAAAAAAAATAAAAGACTAGTATTTGACCATATTTGGACCCGGCACCAATTAACACCTCATTGGCGTCAAGGGCGATTTTTGGAAACCGTTCTGGGGGGAGGGGTTAATTTTTAAAAAAGTTTGTTAATATATTTTATTATAAATGGTAACACAACATAAATATATATATAAATATATATATATATATATATATATATATATATATATATATATATATATATATATATATATATATATATATATATATATATATATATATATATATATATATATATATATATATATATATATATATATATATATATATATATATATATATATATATATATATATATATATATATATATATATATATATATATATATATATATATATATATATATATATATATATATATATATATATATATATATATATATATATATATATATATATATATATATATATATATATATATATATATATATATATATATATATATATATATATATATATATATATATATATATATATATATATATATATATATATATATATATATATATATATATATATATATATATATATATATATATATATATATATATATATATATATTTATATATATATATTTAACGAAAACAACATATATAAATATCTCCCAACTCTATAACAATATTAATCTGATATATATATATATATATATTTTTTGTCATATATATATATGCTCCAGAAATAGATATGTAGGTAACTTACAAAAGTGCGAGAAATTCGATTTTTTTTAAATTTACACCCTGTATATCAATACTTATTTGAGAATCTATAAAAGTGGCTTTCTAATAATGTATACTTTGCCTATACCTAACTCTTCAAGTTTTTGATTTATAAGCATTTCTTTATGAAATATCATAAAACAAGTTTTTTAATGATTCTAGTAGTAGTGTGCCATGAAAACAATTAATATAAGGCTCCATGGCAGTATAATTAAACAATAATACTACTGATTTTCTGACATTTACGATTTATTTGTAACTTTTGAGGAGTGTAACAAAATTTATGCTAGAGCCTGTCACTTTTTAATGAAAAACATCCAGATTTAACCATAATTAGTTAAAAAAATTGAATGTATGCAAAGGAACTACACTTTACCTCAGACTTTAGTGGGAATAAAAAGAAATGAATATTATGTACCTACCTAATAATAGAAAAAGATTACGTATACATAAATAAAAATATTGTTAAACAGGTGAATAAAACAATAGCCTAACTATTTAAAACCAACAATACAACAAAAATAATATAATAATAAAAGTGAAAATAACAGTTACAATAATTATTCAATATGGCCACCATTTAGTCTCAGGCATTTCAAAATGTTTTCTTTTACATGTGATGTTGTAGATCTTCTAATTTGTTCTGGCTGTAGACTACCAAAAGCTGCATGAACCCGATTTAAAAGTTCTTCTCGACTATTTATTAATTGTTCCATCGTATACTAAATTTTTAATGTGCCCCTAAATAAAAAATCTAAAGGATTTAATCAGGTGATCTAAAAGTTCCATGGACCTCGCCTGCGAATCCATTGATCTTCAAACATAATATTCAGCTCATTACTGACCAAATCCGTAAATGAAGATCCAACTGATACCAAACGCGGACGGCTAAGTTTAAGGGTAAACTATCCAAAAAATCCGACACCACGGTTTGCAAAATTTCAATATACTTCATTTGATCCAAATTATCATCATACACGTAATAAACACTCTGGTTGTCCATAAGAAGGCAAAACACATTGATGATTCCGTTCGACAATAAAATTTGGATTCTTTTAGCCAATAGTGATTATTTCTTCTATTAAAGATGCTATCTCTGCTGAACTTGGATTCGTCAGTCCAAATTATTTTCTTTAAAAAGTCTGGATCCTCTTGAGTTCTCACTAAAAGCATTTCACACAATTCCACTCTTTGCAGAAAATTATAATATTTATTTTTTAAGAGTATTTGCTTTAAAATTATGCATAAATTTTCTAAAGCATTTTTTGAATAGAAGAATGACTTACTCCATTAAATGAATATTTTATATTACGTATTGAGCTTCGTGGAAAAGTTAAATGTTTTCAGCACCATAATTTCTATATCTTCATCTCCGGTACAAGTTTCACACGCGTCTTGACAAACTGAAGAACAAAACATTAATACTGTTCTTGGCTGAATTTTTTTGTTATTATAATTGTTATTTTTCATTAAATACGCTATTAAATGTAAATTTTTTAAACTCACCAAAGATTACAAACAAATCACAAATATGAGAAAACGTATAATTGTTATCAAAATTTCAGCCATTTTCGTTTTTAAAAAAATGTCAGCCTTACTTCAAATTAAGAGTTAAATCATCATGGCAAGCTTGTCAATAGCGTGGCGTTGCTTTTTCACAGCCTACTGTCTAAAAGCTTTCAAAGCGCTTGTTTTGCGTCCATTCCGTTATTCCGTATAAAAAACCTTAATATGTTAAAATGACCAAAAATAGGTATTATAGATAGTTTTGGCATTTTTACGTTCTTAATGCTGAATCGAATAAAAGGAAAAAATTCATCAGTTCATTTAAAATCATTAAATAGTCATTGAAAATGACATGTTTTCTATATTTCAAAAGAAATGCTTATAAATCAAAAACTTGAAAAGTTAGGTATAGGCAAAGTATACATTATTAGAAAGCTACTTTTATCAGCTACTCAAATCAGTACTGATATACGGGGTGTTTTATTTAAAAAAATCGAATTTCTCGCACTTTTGTAAGTTACCTACATGCATCTATTTCTGGAGCACCCTGTATACTTCAACTAAAATATGACAAAAAAATCAAATACCTAAGGGCATTTTTCCCAAATTTCAGATTAAAATTGTTTTAGAGTTTTCAGATTTATTTGAAGTGTTGTTTTCGTTAAAAATATTTAAATAAATTAATTCAAAAAACGGCTACACATAATATAGGGAAGTATTTATGAAAAGTATGCTCAGAAATACGCGTAGTTTCAGAAAATGTAAAAAAATATAGGGCATTTCATTTAAAATAGCGATGTTGCCACCGGTTTTGAATAACCGGCAACACTGTAATCTCAAAATATTTTAAAACGGTAGATCAAGGTCATTTTTATTATTGAAATTTCAGAAGGATCCATAATCCGTTCTCCAGAAACGTCTAACGGTCCATCCACGGTGAATCACGTGAATATATATATTTATTTATATATATATATATATATATATATATATATATATATATATATATATATATATATATATATATATATATATATATATATATATATATATATATATATATATATATATATATATATATATATATATATATATATATATATATATATATATATATATATATATATATATGTATATATATATACATATATATATATATATATATATATATATATATATATATATATATATATATATATATATATATATATATATATATATATATATATATATATTTATATGTATTTATAAATACATATATATACATTATATATATATTATATATATATTTATATTTATATATATATATATATATATATATATATATATATATATATATATAGTTTTTAGGACAAAATAATATTCAAAAATAAAGGTTTAAATGTTTTTTTGTTTCGTTTTTAGAGATTTTATCCAAATTTATTTCCTGACCTGGAAAGTATCAGTTTGCGCATTTGTTAGGAAAATAATAAGAGATTGTATTTTCTTTCTCACTTGTATTTTTCGAATTTGTTTGGAAATTTACCATACAAAACGTTTAAAATATCTAAAAATCATATCTAAAGATGGTAATTTGTCAAACAAAAAAAGTGTGGGCAAAGTTGAACTTTGAGTACGGAAAGTAGGTATTTTGCGCACGCTCGTAGAATTTTTTTTTTATTACACTCAAGTGCAAAGTTCAATAAAGACTTGCCACTAGAAACCGATAAGAAATATTTCATTTTTGGCAAGGTCTTGAAAAATTAGTGGAAATGTTGGGCACTGACATTCATTTTGATGTATTTTTTAAAAGGGACACGATGACATAGAAAAGATTTACAATACTAATGACCCAAATAATCCCTTTTCAAATAAAAGTGATAATGACCTGGAATACCGACCAGAAAATGAAAATAATCTCAAGAGGAAGACGCTTCCAGATTTTTGTAACGTTCGTTCCAGAAATACGCAGCCAAAACTGAATAATATAGAGTCCCAGGCTAGTGGAAGGTAATAATCTTAAAAAATTATAGAGATCAACGGCCAATGAACCCTTTCTAACAAAATAAATTAAAACTCTTTCTATTTTCTTTCAGCAAAACCCCAGAAGCTCTATCGAGAAGCACAGCTAGTATCGACGAATTAAAAATTAAACTTACCGACATATATATAAAGGGTCCATCTAATAGCACCTCAAACTTTTTAATAGAAACTAAATAGAAAAACCAAAAGTAACTTAAAAAATAGCTTAAAAATAATTAGCTTCAGCTTAGCTATTTGTAGCTTAGCTACTTTTAAATTGAAGTAGATAAGCTACCAAGTAGCTTAATTACTTGTATTTAAAAGTAGCTTGTAGCTTGTGGCTAGCTCCTTTTTAATAGTAGCTTGCCCAGCTCTGATGACCAGGAGTCACATGAAGAAATTTCAGGCTACTATTGCACATGTCGATCGGAAGATCGAACGGTTGGATCATTTTGCCATATAGCAAATGTCTTGTGTCTTTTGGGATATGCTAGATATCAGCACAACATTAAATATCCCCAAAATACAATTTTGCAAAAAGTGGATGCCGCTAATAGGGATTTAACGCCTGTAGTGATTTAGCGAAGTAAATTATAATATTTATTTTTTAAAAGTCCTTGCATAAAATAAAAATTTTCTAACGGTTTTTTTGAATCTAAAATGAGTCTTTATTTAACATTAAATAAAATATTTTATATTACGCTTGTAGTTGTGGAAGTTAAATGTTTTCACGAAATTACTAATAAAAACATCTATTTTATTTTCAGAAGCCAATGATCAAGCTGGGAACAAATTATTAATACTGTTCTTGGCTGAAAGCTGTTGTTAATATAATTGTTATTTTTAATAAAATGCTATTAAATGTAAGATTTTTTTTTAAATCGACTTTTTGTTTTTACGAAGAGAATTAATACCTATTATAAAACATATTATGAAAAAATCACAATTTGTTTTTAGCCAAAGTAATAGCGAAACACCGTTAACCCTAAATTGTCATTTTGGCCTTAGCAATTAAAAGCTTAATAATCTAGTTCCTAGACAAGACTTAATTTTTTAAAATCGGCTTAAGATAAATCAAAGTACAAGAATTCTAACCTTGTTACGTTCTGGAGGCGCATTTCGCTAACCAAGCTAGCATCATCAGCAGATGATATAAACAGTTTATATCATCTAACAAAAACAATGTAACAGCCAAATGGTTGGAACTGTTGATCAATTTTTTTTTAGAATAAGGCATTTCCTGCATCGTATCGTATATTAGTGTTTGGGTTTTTTTATTTTTTATTTATTTTGTAGAATGTTCAATACGCAATCTTGTTTTCTTCTTTTTAGTCAGCTAATATATTTTCTACAGTCAAATCCAAAGTCATTTTTTTTTATTGTTAATTTTCACTTTTTATAGCTGTTTAAAAAAATGCAATTTAAAAAAATTAACAAATTCCTAGCTTTTTATAATAAAAGAATGTTTATGAAAATTATGCCAGCTGCTAAAATGACTTATTAGTTTCGAATCTATAAACGAACAGACCTGAACCTTACGAAAATATGAAATTACTAAAAAAGTCTAGTTAATCTCAAAATGATTCCTGCTAGCAAAGCCTTATCTGCCAATCTTATTTTTATTATTGAATCTTTTGTTTTCTATAAGACCCGTATTAATTTTCATCATGGTCTTAATCAGTGCTATTCGTTACTTTAATATTATAAATTCACCAAAAGCAGAGAGCTTAACACAGCAAAATAACTTCAGCAACTTTCCCACAAGGGTAGAATTTTCATATTAGGCATGATCTGGGTTATTAGTAACCAGCATTAGACACATTAAACCTCTCATAAAACTTATTGAGAAAACTTTTCACTAAAGTTTTGAGGTTCTGAATATATTATAATTGACTTATCGTGTTTACTAATATTATTAGTTATTTTTCACTTGCCAAAACTAAAAAATTATTCCGGTTTAGAAAGGTAAAAGGTAAGAAAAATATTTTATCATTTCTCAATAAATGTAATAACAATTTATTACTGTGACTTCTTTGATAACTTACTTATCAGTCAAACTAGGATTTTTTCCGACTTCAAATAAGGAGGAGGTTATTAAATCGATGCTTTGTATTTTTTTATCATTGACAGTCATAGCTTCTCAATGTTAAAGTTGTCTTGTCAGTGTCTTTCGCTTGGTTAAGAGGTGGGTAAGTGATTTACCATTTATTGTATCTGAGACTTAATCTAATAGAAAAATTTACACCATACCATCAATATTCACCAAAACCAGTACCTAAATGAAAACGGAAACTCTACTGGGACATGAACATATGCACAGATTGAACTGTCCAAGAATGTGGTACTGTGGTTGAAGGAAGCAAAGCAGCACATAATAATAGACTTATCTGTACCTCTTAATGAAAACAACATTTGGCAGTTCAATAATTTAAATAAAATGGGTGGTGCTTAAGAGCCTTGCATGAACTACTGAAATATTGGATACCTATTCCAGGAAATGGAATATTACTGATTCAAAAAACAGTCTTTCTGGGAACCGTAATACTCACAAGTGCTCTTTGTATACACCCAGATACTCACAGAATACACCATAAATGTGTGAAACCATAAAAAAATAATAGTAAATGTTCTGTGCTGTTAGTGCTTCTAAATTATCACAGAATACAGAACAACTGGTAGGCACAGTTTGGATTTTAGTACAGTTACTCTTACACTTAACTTAGTTATATGAAATATGTTGTCCGAAAAATGGAAGATATAATTTTTTTAAAATTAGGCACAAAATGAACAAACAGCGATCCATTTTTATAATAACAGCACACTTGAGACTCTGTGATGCAATTAAAATCTCTCCTCTGAGTTCATTCCCATAGAGCAGTTATAATATTATCTAGAATGGCGAATAAAGACAACAAAGAAGAGCCCTCGTTCGGGTCTTGTACCGAAAACCCAAAGTGCATGCAAAAAACACGCCCACTTGATGTATGGGATACTATTAAGTTGCCAACTTTAGCATGTGTTTAAGAACTTCATTCAATTCCGATCCAAGTGACGCTATTTTTATCTTTTAAACGAGACCCCCGATATTGTTTACATTTTGATCAAACTTAAATTTCATTATAGGCTCTTTAATTTTTGAAGTAACAGGCAAAAGATGACAGATCCATAGGCAGGAAAAATTTCTCAATATTTTGTATTATAAAATCATTTTTAAGAACTGAAAAATCCAAAGCGATACAGGATACAGCATAAAAATATTTTTACTGCTGCTTAAGAAAACATAAAGAATGGAATCACCCTGGAAACTACAGTTTGCATAATTGTTTGCACATTAAAAGTTTGTTCTGTGCACACACTATATGAAAACTAGCTTTATAGACAAAAAAAATGTGTAAAACTATTTTGCAATATACAGGGTGTCGAGAAAATACGTGTACAACGTTAAATGGCAGATTGTTGACGTCAAAATAGGCCGATTTAAGTAATGTAATAAAGCAGAAGTGTTATAAAAGTTACGACCCATCTAAAGATACGTTTTGTTTTTTTATGTCATCAACTTTATGACAAATCAGTTATTTTTATCGGGTAAACTGATATTTCTTGAAACTTTTTTTTCTAGAAAATTTTTCCTAGGGGGAGCGGTCTGGGAATTTTTTTTTTATTTACTTGCATACTCTAAATAAAGTAATAAAGTAAGGGACAAATGTGGTATAAAAGATTTATTAAAAAAAATGGAAATAAGTAAGTAAGAAGAAAACATTAATTAAGCACACTTTATAAAATTAAACTGAACTTTATCTAATGTCTGAGGATTCAAGAGTATGTACGAGAGTCTTAAAAATTTCTGTTTTAAAAGCGCCTCACAAAAAGTAATCGCACATATTTAACTTTGGAAAACGTTGTGGCCATTTCACCGGTGCATCATTGCCTCTTCCAATGCACCGTTTGGGATATTGGTAATGCAGATATTGCAAAACAGCAGCGGAAAAATGAGGTGGGGAACACTTGTGCATATAACATGGTTCTCTTCGAAGAAAAGAATAAGCAGCGTATTTTGCAAGAAATTTAAATAGGTATTTCCATCTAATCTGTCTCGAAATCTCCACAGGACCGATAAGATAGCGATCAAAAATATCTGCCTATACATTTATTCTAAACTCAAGGTGATGGTGGGCAACTTTAAGTTCTACGCAATGGACACTGACACTCGGTTTTTTTTTTTCAACCACTTCCAATACTACCTCTTCATTTTCGACAGTTCAAGTTGTTTACCTACGACCCCTGCCTTGAAAATTTCTCTCGGAGCTGCCCGTTTCTCGAAGATGGCGTTCAATATTGCCAAATGCTTGATGATGGCACTGGACGGTTTGCATATTTCTGTATGTATACCCTAACACTTTGGCATCCGTTTTTTTTGCAAAACCCGTACAGCAGGAGCATAGCAACTTTCTCGAAGTTAGCATAGTTTATAGTATTCTTAAGCAGACCCAATTTATCAACGCATAATAAATTATTAAATGCCATGGTATCGAAAACTGGTGCCATAATTAGTAATAATAAAATTAGGTATTATTAGTTTATGCAAGTAATTGAAAAACAATTTTTTAAAACCGCTCATCCTACGAAAAATTTTCAAGAGGGATTTCGAAAAATATCAGTGTACCCGATATAAATAACTGATTTATCAAAAAGTTGATGAGTAAAAATTCAGAACGTATCTTTAGATGGGTGGTAACTTTTATATCACTATACCATTAAAGAACGCCATTTTATAGTATTAGACCATACACCAAAAATCGCCAAAGTTGACTTAAATCGGCCTATTTGGACCTCAGCAATCTGTCATTAAACATTGTACATGTATTTTCCGGACACCCTGTATAATAATAATATGTTAGCCTGGATATTAAATATATTTTATAAACCTTTTCAATACTTCACCCCTATTCTTAAAAGTGATCAAAGAATTAATTTTTTTTTATTTTTTAGGTTTCTTGAAACTGCCGCTTCGTTTTCGTAGGTGAGTAAACAAGGCTACGAGGGGTAAGTAGATGTTTAATCCAATCAATAAAGAAACAGTAAAAATGTGTAGCAAAATATAGGAAGTGTATAAAGATGAAAGTTCGCATAAAATTAACTCTTTAATTTTAGGTTCAAACAGCTTTTTTCCGCAGGTTTGTGTAGACAGTTTCCATACTAATCTTGCTCTCACCTCCGCAATGGAGATCAACAATCATCATAGCTTTTGTTTAAATGTTGCTGTTTTAAAAAAAAATTTCTAGGCGTATCAAACCTCTCTCTCAGGTTGTGTAGCTGCGATATTTTTCTGATTCCCTCGCTTTTTTTTTTAAATTTGCCTTATTTATTTCTTTTCAATTTTCAAATTTATGTATAATTATTTAATTTATAGTAACACTGAGGTAATTATAAAATTTGGCTAGTTATATAGTTATTTATTTTCACACAGTGTTCCGTCACCATCCATTCGAATAACTCTACGAGTTGGATTTTTTCAAATTTACGTATCATTCACTTCATAAAGGAAAGTTAATAGAATCTATATTAATAGAAAGATACTATTGAAAGTGACATATTTTGAATATATAATCAGTTTTAGTTATTAAGATACTGGCCTTCTTTATTAATGAAAATAACATTTTTTTTTTGTTTGTTGTTTTTCTGGGTTTCTTCTTTGGGTCCATTTCACTCACAAGAATTATGATAAAGATATTTACTCTATTCTTTCTTGTAAAATATCAATTCAACACTTTGCGAACATTTGAACTAGTAGACAGTTTCAGTTTACATAGTTTTTTGTTGTCATTTATCCAAGCTGCTTTTCTTTATGTTTGCTTTATATGGAATGTTTATTGAACATTTTGCTAATGGTTTTTCATTACTTTAAGCCAATTAGTAATCAGAAACAAAATTGAACATTATAACTTTGCAGTTAAATATAACCTTTAAAATATGAAGACGTTTATGTAGATTGCATCTTACATACCCTCTATTGGTTTTATTCATAATTCATTACATTTTGTAAAGTATTTTTAAACTTTTCTAAAATAAGACAAAAGAATTTTGCTTTTGTTTACAAATATTTGGAATTTACCTGCCTTTCTCTTCTGTCACTATGGTGTCATTGGTTTCTTATTTTTCGGCATCCAGCCAACTTTGACAATGTCTGTTTTTTTTTTCATTTCAGTTATGATTTCGGTTCTGCTCAAGGACAACTCGCCAACTCTATTCGGACACCGAATATTATCGGGTTCTTACTCCCTTATACTAGTGGCGCCAGCAGTGAACTCCACTGTAATTATAATTTTATTTTATGGTGTTAAGTTGGGATAAGTTCCTTCTGAAGTAAGGAAGAATGGTGGAGGAGAATGTCAAACTTATTCGAATTTTCTCGAGTTGATTCTCTCGCCCCTTTCTATTGGCTCTCCTTGGAGGTGCAACATATGTCCGGCTTTATAAAAGTGCCTTATTGGACCAACCTTTTTTAAAAGTACTGAAAGTATGCCTAAGTAATTTCTTTTAAAGTGCAGTGCCGTTGAAAGCCTAAGGCCTATTTCTGAACATCGTCTGGCCCTAAATTGTGGCCCGTTTTTTGTTTGGTTCCACATTTGTTCAACCACGTGGTAAGTCGGTTTTCAAATTAGTTTCCTGCTGTGAGCTAATTCGCAATTATCTTTTATAAACAGAATGGAGTCCTGAACTTTGTTTTGGTTGTCGTTTCCTCGAGAAGCCTTTCTACAGCCTGGAAATTCGTTTTGTTGGTGACCGTTGACGTCGAAGGAGCCTTCTAGATGACTAGAGATAAGGCAATGTCTCTGAAGAGTTTTGTTGTAAATAACTTGTTTTTTAACATTCCGTGTCGATTTTATTTTAAAACAAACAATCGTTTGTAGGGTTTCAGGTTTACAATTCAAGATATGGTTTTGGGATATAGTTTCAAGTTTATGGTGTAATTTTTGGGGTACATAAACCAAGAGTTCTACAATGGTTTTGGAGTTCCTTCCTGTAAGACTACGAGGAATTAATTTTTAATTTTATATTTATAAATTTTACGTAAGATAGCAGAAAGGAAGTAAGTAACCTATTTTTTGTAAAACAGACTTGGCGAAATATTTTATATTTTTATAACTTTTTTCCTTGCGGCAGTGTGGTAAAAGAAAATTCATAAATTTTTGACATCCCTGTGCGCTATACAATTTAATTTACTTTTCATATTTACATAATTGCGTCATAACATTTCGCCAGACGTTCACAAGTTGATCACATAATGGTAATAACGTTCTTTCAGATTTCACATATTTGATATATTTTATATATATATTGTTTTGCATTTTCTTGATATATTTATTTCTCAAGGTCAATTAAATTGTAAAATGTAAACTAATTTTGACATTTCAAAAATTATTTTATAAAACAACTCTTAAAAAAACAAAAAGAACAAAGGTGATCATTAAAATTTGACAGTCTGCACTTTATACAGTGTTTTATTGAAAAGCCCTCCAAATCCTTATTTTGTCAGCATTTATATATCGATATAGATTTCTTCCTAATTGAGTCACAGTCAATTAGGTGGTGCCCCTTTTAATTTCTAAAGGTGTACCCGAGAACCTGCAACCTTCAGCTCTTGGGAAAGATGACTGGCCGCCTTTCGCATGTATTGGTAAGTTCTTAAGGACTATTATAAAATAAATGTACTATAGACTTTTTGGCCGAGTCCCCGTTATTTCTTTATAGTATTGGTAGTATAGGGCCGTTACCTACAAGCACTATATATATTATATATATATATACATATTACTTTAAATTAAAGTTAAATTTTTACCACAGTTTTGACTAGTAGAAATTGATGTTAGCAGATAGATAACTAAAAGCTAATTTCGGAAAGTGTAAACAGTGAAAAATATTTTATACTCTAGCTTCTTAAACAAAAATTGCAATAAATTAGTTGGCAGGCGCATAATACTAGTCGATTTATACAGTCTGTACAAAATCCATTGTTGGCATAGTCCATCTACTTCTTTAATGATATAATTATATTATGTTTAAAGTAAAATGGAAATACGATTAGTTTTTAAATACAATCTTAGGTTTTTTTATTTCTTAATTTAATTCTAGGTTACTATTGCTTTCCAACGACTTATCACAAGCGTATTTCTGTTAAAAATGGCGATAATAGACCTAAAAGTGTTGACATAAGAACCCTTGTTTTTAACAAGAGAGCGTTTGTGGTTTTATAAGTATTTTCTAAGAAAATTTAAAAATGTGTGTCCATGACTTTAATTAAATATCCCCAATCTCAAAATCCTTTATTCAAAGGTAGAGAAATAACAGAGTATCCCATTTGTTTACTGTCATCCGGTACATTATATAAAGGGTTTTTTTTTGTAGCAGAAAAAAGATTTATTTGATCATCACCGGCTTTAAAACGTAAACATACTTAATAATAATTCTTTAAATGGGCATCTCAAATAAATAATCTAATTCATATACAATACGCCTTTGACAGATATTCTGAAGTAATCCTATACCGCATTAAAGCAAAAACAGCAGCAATAAAGCTAAATAAGCAAACTCCATACCGAAATATACAGCAAATTAATTCAAGCCACTTTTATATGATGCACTCATTAAATGCAGCTTTACAACATACCTTTAAACCCTAACGAGCAATGAGATTCAAAATAACTGAAAGGAATTGAATACCTTCCAGTAATGATGTGAAGTGAAATAAAAAAAGAAAATTACAGATATAAAGAGATTAGGGTCATAAGAAATGATTTGTAATAATGTATTTATTTTGCACCCTAAATGGGTAATAAATTAAATTTAAAAGGGATATGAGGAACGGACAACAGTAATAAAATTCTTTAGGGCTCTCTATTAATTAAAATTTTGCTTAGTAAATATACGAGGACTATGAAATATATGTATTTGTCTCTTGGATGATTATATTTCTAGTCTAACTTTGGCTTTTTTAGATAAGTTAATTAATGAACATGTGATTTTTATAATTTAAGTTTTATGACAGAGTTGAGAATTTTGTTGTATTGTACCGGGAAAACTGAAAGTTACGTGAGCTTGTAAATAAACCAAAATTTAATATGACTGCCAAAAAGAGACGGGCATGCAGATTTAATTTTTTCATATGCTGGGGATACGTATTACTTGACATAGGTGTCAAGTAAAAAAGACCTGATTTCAGAACCCCTGCATACCACCACAATGGATAAACATTTGCAGTTTTAATACAGGGAGGATGAAATGCTGAGGTCCAAATTTGCCCACACGGATTTCGAATGAAATTAGCTTTGCAAAGTCAATAAACAACTACTCGTATAACAATAAACAACCCAATCGACCTGTAAGGTGAATTCTTTGACTTGTCAACTTAACTACAAAAAATTAAAAATGCCAAGAATTTCTGCTTTAAACCGAGGTCATATCATAGGTTTAGTGGAGAGCGGTAGAAGTCCGAGGAATGTGGCCGAAAATAATAGGGGTTAAGCAGAGTAATGTCTCTCGAATTTATTCCAGGTATATTGAGACTGATTCAATTGAAAATAGACTTCGAAGGCATCGAAATTGCAAGACCACAGCAAATCAAGATCGTTTTATTAGAATACCGGCAAGAAGGAATCCAACATTAACAGTTATAAAGGAACAAATTCGGGCAGAACATCACATTGAGGTATCAACTCAAACAATTCGAAGACGGCTACATGAAATAGGCCGTGTTTGGTGTAGAACACCGCCATTGGAACATGAATCAATGGAAAAATGTAATGTTTTCCGTTGCTACCAGAATTAGTTTAATGTACGATGACCGACGAAGTAGGGCTGCCAACTATAGAGATGTGCTACGATATCAAGGCGGTACATCTATGTTTTGGGGTGGGATAATGTGGAATAATAGAATAATAAAACGCCTTTGATATCTATACCCAGAACGATGACTAGTCAAATTTACATAGAACACATCCTGGACCCGGTTGTTCGCATGTGGCGGGGTGCTGTAGGTCCAAACTTTTTATTCATGGATGATAATGCTACCCCACATAGGACAAGAGCAGTGATCGAATATAAAGAAGTAGAAGGAATATTAAGTTTAGACTGGGCTCCGCGGTCGCCGGACTTAAATCCAATCGAAAATGCTTGGGATATATTGGAAAGGCATGTAAGGACAAAAAATTAAGTTTTTTCAGATTTTCCCAACCTTATTAAAACCGCTGTGAAGGAATAGAATGTAATTCCACACCACCATATCAACAACCTAATTGAAGCATGCCAAGAAGAATTGAGCAATGCATTAGAGCTGGTGGGGGTCAACAGACTATTAAGTTTTGTGTTACGTTGTCGTTTTATTTTTTCGTATTTCTTTTTTAATCTTTTTTTGTCGCCTTTTTGTCGCTTTTGTATAATTTATTTTGTATGTTTGGTAATAAAAACTCATTTATATTAACTGTTTATTAGTGTTTTTTTTATGGACAACATCTTTGAAAAAATTTGTAGCTGTGGCCTCAGTAAAAGTAAAGTCCTGTAAAATAAACGATTTGAACCTTATAGAATTTCATCTACCCTGTATTAGGACTCCATGTGTCAAAACTTGCGATGGCATACAGTAATTTTAAAAATTATCTTTGATATACTGTGTATGTCAAGGCATACAAATAAAAAATAAAAATAAATAATCTTGTTAATAATTGAAGTTGGCAACACTGTTCAAGGAAATTAAAATTAGGAGTACATCTCTAGGTATTCAATGGATAAGTCTATTTTTAATTAACCATATTTTTAAGTTATGATTTAAAATGTATATCTTTTTATTCACTCATAAATTAAATCTGCATGCTCCGCCTCTTTTTGGCAGTCATTAAATTTTGGTTTATTTACATACTCACGTAATTTTTAGTTTTCCCGGTACAATACAACAAAAAATTTTCAACTCTACCTAGGACTTCAGAAAGTAGAAGGACTGACCTATCGTTAGAAAAAAGTTTGTTAAAATCGGCTGAATAATAACAAAAATATATGCATTTGAAATTAATGTTAAAAATCAGTGATGCGTGCAAGTGTTAATGATGTATTAAGACTTTATATGCAGAGTAAAGAACTTGCCCCTGTTTTTTGCAAACTTTTTTAGAATGAGCTGTCGAATTTACCATGTAACTTTATAGTGTATAATTCCACTATATAGCTTTCAGTGTCATGTTATTAATATTTGTAACACATTTTATTTCTGTTAGTTATAGACATTTGAAATGCGGGAAAAATTAGCTTCATTAGTAAAGACTATTTTGTTTTCAAATAAAGGATTTCCAGCAAGTTTTTCTAAAGACCATCGGCAGAAATTTAAACGCAATGGAAAATCACGCGGCAGTAGTGCTTGAACCCTTTGAATATGATATGGGTATAGTAAATTGTCAACAAGTATTTTCCAAATAAGAAAATGGGAAACATTTAGCATTACCGCAATTTTCCTAGTACTTGTTTCTGGATGTTCCCCAATTGTGTTCAAAACAGCTTCTTCTAATTCTGGTGTTCTCACCGTGCGATGTGCCCCTTTGGAACTATTGTCAGTGCTAAGACTCCCAGTTTCATGTAGTCTTCTGTGTATTCCTGAAAACAAACGGGAATGATACGATTTGGATACCGCTCTTGATATATCGGCCTAGCCATAAACGCATTCCCGTCAGCAAGTCCGTAGGTGAAATGCATATCTGCTAACTCGGAATTTGTAAATCTTAACATAGTTTACTTATTTTCTTTTTATTATTGATTAAAGAAATGTTCACATTGTAAAAAACTGTAACTTTTTATGAATACTTATTAAAATAACACAGAAACGTAATTGATCAAATGTCATTATTTTAGAAACAAAATAGGGCACCCGCCTACTAGTTTAAAATAATTTTATTATACCACAAATGCATGAAAACAATTTTTATTTTTTTACGCGAAAACAGTGCGTCGGACGAAAAAAAGTTAAGAAATTAAATTTGTCGCCAAATAAATGAGGATTTCAAAAATAATTTTTAATTCCGGAAAAAGCAGTGGCGTACCGTACTTTAAAAAAAATCTCCAATCTACATTCTGTACGGACGCCACTGGTAAAAGTATCAAAAAATCTTCTACATCAAAAAATGCTTATTGGTACTTAGTAGACGCGTGCCAAATTTTATGAAAATACTAAGAGCAGTATTAAAGTTATGATAAGAAAACGAATTTTTTCTTAAAACTTTAACACCCTGTAGCTCAAAATTTGAGAGGTTTAGGACGTATGTTCATATGGACTTTTCTTTCTTAAATAAGCAAAGAAATCTATCCTTCATTTTCAGCCATCAATTAAATTACACACTGTAGATATATCATCGGTCTCAAAGAGTTGAGTCATATGTTTACTTTTTCATCATAAATCATAAGATATGTTAAATATACTAATATTCTTTAACCAGATAGATTATAGGTTGGTATCGAATAGAGTTACATTTTTAACTTGACTTAATTATATTATTCTTAACACTCCCACTCAAAAATATAACGAGATAAAAGATGTACGGGGTGTCCCAAATTCGAAGGTGACCATTGGGATCTTGGAAACCGTAAGAGATACGAAAAAGTTTAAATTATGGCAAAGTTGCGTATTTTGGTGCTCAATAAAATGCCGTTTGGAAATTGAAAAAATTCCGACTAATTTCGGAGATAACCGAAAAAAACCGAAAGTTCAAATTTTTTTATTTATTTTCTGCTGACTTTATTTAATTTATTTAAAACGGCATTTTATTGAGCACCAAAATACGCAACTTTGCCATAATTTAAACTTTTTCGTATCTCTTACGGTTTCCAAGATCCCAATGGTCACCTTCGAATTTGGGACACCCTGTACATAAATTACAAAAATAAGTAAAGGGGTATTACAAAAGTCAGCAATATTATTTCTATTTCTTTAATCCAAGCTTAAATCTAATCCTCCCGAACTTTGCGGTAGATAGGTAGATATATTCAAGCGCAAAATTATTTTGTGCTATTTGTTCTTTTGAAAATTATATTTAATGTCAATATGTTCTGATCTTTTATGATTCAGTGGATTATTATCAATCGAAATATTATTATTATCCTCGAATATAAGAATGAGATTTATAATATTTATAATAATACTAGTTAATAACGATTTTAATATGGCTTCCTCTGTACCTTCGTAAAGAGCCATATATTCAGTTTCCGATGAGGATGCGGTTACTAAATTTTGTTTTTTAGGTTTCCATGATATTGTACAATTATTCAAGGTCATAAATAAATACCCACTTATACGTTTTCTCTCATTTCCCAACCGAAGTCACCAAAACCAGTTAATATATTCAAATAATTACCACTTTCATATGTAAGTTTAATATCAGTGAGACCCATAAATGTATTTTAATACTCTTTTTAAACGTTTCTAAAGTTCTGATTATTTTTACTTTACTTAATAATATATTGATCGAAACACATGAATCAGGACTTGTGCATAACATTGCATACATTAAGAATCCTATTAAATTTCGACAGGAGGTATTGCAATTTTGTGTCACTGTTTAGTGCTTCAAGGTCTAATTTAGGCAGAAAGGAGGTAGTATTACATGTATTACAAATGAAAGTAAATAATATGGCCTAATGTAATTTTATTCCCAAAAATAAAGAAACCTCATTTAAAATGTATTCATAGGTGCAATTTAAAATTATTAATGACAGTTTTGTGCATTGTGCATATTAAAATATTATTTACATATAAAACAACATAAATATTATGATAGATATTACCTTTTTCTAAATAATAGAAACAGGAGTCTACAAGAGAATTTGTAAAATTATATTCTTTCATAATTTCAACATTAGACGATTGCTTTAGGCCATATAGTAAATTTTATATCTTACAAAAAATTTTATATAAATTATAAACATTCCGGAATTTTCGTATAGATTTCTTCATTTAATACGCCATTTAAAAATGCCGTTTTGACGTTCATATGATCAACTAACAAATTATATTGATTACCAAAGGCCAGTAAAAACCTGAATGTAGTTATACAAACGACTGAAGCAAATGTTTTATTATAGTCAAATAAATATTGTTGAGTAAAACTTCTTGCAACCAGCCTGGTTTTATATTTTATAGGCAGACGGTTTTCATTAATTTTAATTGTGAATACCTATTTACAATAAACAGTATTTTTATTTTTAGGTTTATTTGACTAGTATCCACATTTTGTCACTAATATCCACGAGTGCCACGCCCAAAATGGCTATTTTTTAAATATTTTTCTGATATTAATTATCTATAGCTTTGGAGCGTTTTTTAATACTTTTATACTTTAAATATATTTTTTTTTCTTAAAAGACAGTTATGTACCTATATCTTAAGTTAGTTTCGATTTGATCTGCTTCCGCCTCCGATGATCCGAGAGCACTAATTTACATTAATTCTATAACAAACGAACAAGCGCCTGCAGCCTGAAGCACGCACTAGTTTTGATAGAAAATAATGGTATAATTAAGTAAATAATGTGAATTTATATAAAACATACTGCATTATTATAATAAAAATATAGATTATAAAATGCTTAATATTTTAAAAATATTTTCATTTTTAATTAAATTGATTAGCAAATATAAGTGAAGCGGCGCTTCACCCGTGTCCCCTGGCGAGCCGCCACTGATAAACTGGCCGCCTTGTCAGACCGGGTCGCCAAGCGATGTCACAATCCCCGCCTCACCCTCGCGCCCCCCTCACCTGATAGCTGCTCATCGAGGTAACCTAATGGGCCTTGCATTATCAGTTGGTCCTCAGATATTTCCTAACGTGTGGGCCAACGTAGTAAAGGAATATGACGAAAATACGAAACCATAGTAGGAAGACTGAAAATACGGATTTTATATATATATATATATATATATATATATATATATATATATATATCCTGTGCAGGATATAGAATTTATATATGTGTCCTGAGAATGCAATAACAAAATCTATATATATATATATATATATATATATATATATATATATATATATATATATATATATATATATATATATATAGTGTGTATCAGCCAAATGGAATAAATTCGATAATAAATAAATGGGGGCGTGTTCGGAAAAACGCTTGGACCCGTCGATTGGTATTTTTAGTTGCTCATTTTCTCCAATAAAAACTTTTTATACAGGGTGTGTCCTGTAACAGTGGTCAATGCCAACTTTCTTATTTCAAATGCAACACCCCGGATATTATTTAATTTTTGGATTCTTTAGGAGATTCTAAACATATTTTATGTTCAATGTCCTATACCTATCTTCAACTATTTCGGCAATATTAATTTTTTTTTAAATTTATTTTTATTTTATTTATTTCGAATTTATTATTATTCATGAAAGTGGCTCTGGTTACTGAACTATTTATTTGATTACAAAAATTCGCTACAACACACTCAATACTTATTTACCATTTAGGTCTTCAAATTAAGAATGTAAGCAAAAACCATTTTAGCGTTCCTTTTTATTGATATGGAACAAAAAGAGCCAGTTTTGTTTACTTTTAAGTTTTGTTTACTTTCGTGTAAAATGCCTGGCCTTTCTCTTTGCAAGACAGTAGTTGTCAGTGTCAGTGTCATAGTCTTTTGAATTTCGTTAACTGCATAATACCTAATATCAGAAAAATGGTTCATTTAACAGAAATGCATAAAATAACAATTCTACAAATGATTGGTTATGGAGATAACACACGAACACAAGTGGAAGTTGCTCGCTTATTTCATGAAAAATTTCCAAATTTGCCGCATATATCCCAAGGGACAATTAGTAAAATAGAAAAGCAGTTTCGCGAGCTTGGACATGTGAGGCAGATAAAAAAAGCAGCTGCCAATTCAATAAATGATGATACTAAATTGGATATTATGCTTGAGTTTGAGGAAAACCCACATATTTCTAGTCGACAAGCCGCCGCAATGTTCGATATTAGCCATTCGTCGATTATTCGAACATTAAAAGAAAATAAAATGCATCCCTATAAAGTGATACCAACTCAGGAGCTCATGGAAGACGATTATGATAGGAGAACTTATTTTTGTGAACAAATGATGGCTATGTTAGATAACAATGTTATTCAATTAGAACATGATGAGTGCACCTTTACACTTCACGGTCATGTAAATCGTCAAAATTGCCGCTATTGGTCTAGGGAAAATCCTCACTGGATCAGCGAAGAACATACTCAATATCCTGAAAAGGTTAATGGTTGGGCAGGAATTGTTAGGGATCATATCATAGGCCCCTTTTTCATTGACGGCAATTTGAATGGCGATAATTATTTAGCACTGCTCCAAAATAATGTCGTGCCAACTTTGACAAATTTGTATCCGGATCCAGCAAACCCACAAGTTCCAGCAAATATGATATGGTTTCAGCAAGATGGAGCACCGCCCCATTACCAAATTAATGTCCGGCAGTACCTCAACGGAATATTTCCAAATCGGTGGATAGGGAGACGAGGATCGATAGAATGGCCAGCGCGATCCCCTGATCTGACGCCATTAGACCTTTTCTTATGGGGACATATTAAAAATGTTGTATACAAAACTAAACCTCTCGACTTAGCTGACTTAAGAAGACGAATAACGCTTGCGATTAGATCGGTCACGCCTGAGATGCTAAATAACGTTAGAAGAAATTTCTATTTAAGATTAGGAATTTGCCAAGACGTTCGCGGCGAGCATATTCAACAGTTCCTAAATTAACTTTTTACTTTTGTTTATACATTATGAAGAAATAAATAATTTAATTTTTTTAATCTTAATTTTTGCAATAAATTTGAAAACACTTAATATTGCCGAAATAGTTGAAGATAGGTATAGGACATTGAACATAAAATATGTTTAGAATCTCCTAAAGAATCCAAAAATTAAATAATATCCGGGGTGTTGCATTTGAAATAAGAAAGTTGGTATTGACCACTGTTACAAGACACACCCTGTATAAAAAGTTTTTATTGGAGAAAATGAGCAACTAAAAATACCAATCGACGGGTCCAAGCGTTTTTCCGAACACTCCCCCATTTATTTATTATCGAATTTATTCCATTTGGCTGATACACACTGTATATATATATATCCTGAGGATACAACAATAAATTTGAGAAACGTCGGCAATTTAAAAATAGAGTCTTGTTTTTTACTGGAACCTAACCCCAAATAATACACCACTCTAACATAAAAACAAGAGGATCGCTAACGAAAACCATTTAGAAACTTAATAACTGTGGGCCAACGTAGTAGGAAGACTGAAAATATGGATTTTGTGCAGGATATAGAATTTATATATGTGTCCTGAGAATGCAATAATAAAATAGTGAAACTTCGACAGTTTGAAAAAATCTATTGTTTTTTTACTGGATCCCAACCCCAAATAATACATCACTCTAACATATCAACAAAAGGATCGTTAACGAAAACCGTTTAGAAACTTAATATCTGGGAAATATCTGCGGACCAGCGTAATAGGTAAAGACTGATAATGTGGGTTATAGAATTTATATGTGTCCTGAGGATGCAACAATAAAACAGCGAAACGTCGACAGTTTAAAAAAGTCTGTTGTTTTTTACTGGATCCCATCCCCAAATAATACACCAGTCTAACAACAACAAAATGATCGTTAATGAAAAAACCATTTAGACACTTAATATCTGGGAAATATCTGCAGTTCAACGGAGTAGGTAAAAACTGATAATATGGGTTTCATGCAGGATATAGAATTTATATGTTTTCTGAGGATGCAACAATAAAGTTGGGAACAATTTTTTTTAATATGTTACTAGTTCATCCTCATATGACCCTTAATTTTTGGTCAATATTCGGAGTCAATTGAGTAAGCAGTATTTAAGCTATGTCGCGAACTAATAGACATACAGACGAAACGACGGAATTGATAAAACATGGTTTTTACAACCATCTACAGGCATATTGGCTCATATTTGTCAAAGAGATAAAAAATGTTTGAATCACTATATAGCACAATAACAAACTGGCGCGAACACGAAGCCTGACCAACTGTGTATGTGCCGGAGACCCGACCGATACCAAGAATGTATCAGCCGGTGCGGGACGCGTGGAATAGGTAAACCAAGTCACGTGTTCAAGTGCCCCAACTTATATTTTTATTCAGTAAACCTTGATTACAATTAGCTAGCAAAAGTATATTACTTTTGTTGTCTAGATACTTTAATACAAAATTTTACAAACTCTTCAATTTCAAAATTTCCAAATTTTTCGTCAAATTTTCTTTTAATTATTTAATTATGTTCATAGGCCGTGGAACCAAATATTATGGGCTTTTTATAATGACGCTGTTCATATTTATTTCTACTTATATTACATAATTTAAAATTAGGCATTTTAAAAGTGATACCTTTAAGGCAATCAAATTACAAATAAACCTTTATTTGTAATAGTAAGCTTGTTTTTCTTTCATTTCAATATTATGAGGATAAAAATTAACTGCAAAACCCGTTTCTTGCATGTTACCTATAGATAAAAGATTGTATATTTAGTATATAAAGCACGTCTTCTAACTCTCCTTTCACTCCCAGATTAGAGATGCCAGGTACGTTTCCTTTCTTTATGACGACTACTCTGGTGTCAACTTACGCTCCGGTCACTTGAAGAAGCGAAACAAGTTCTTTCAATTTAGAAAAGTATTTATCGCAATTTATGAAGTGGTCTGTCGCACCGGAGTCAAGAATAAACCTTACTTCCTGAAGACTTGTTATCTCTTATCAAACATAAAGGCAAAATTTTGTACCTCTTTTGGTTTTAATGACCGTTTGGACGAATTGTTAGTATTTTGTTGAAATGTCTTTTTATAATAAAAACAATTTCTTTTTACAAGATTGTTCCGACCACAATTCTGATTAGTCTGTTTAAAGGGCTTGTGATTGAATTTTGGCTTTAAATAGCCTTCTAAGTAAGTAAGGTAAGTGGACGTTGTATTTAAACCTTTTAACTTGCCGATGACGCTTTTTGCAATAACTTTAATTCATGATTCAAAAGATCGTGTTTTAACAAGAGTTAAATTTAAATATCTTCGCTTAACGTTTTCAATGCAGTTATAACATCTTCATAGGATGAGGGTATTGTTAGTAGCAACTATCCATTTCATCCAGTTTAGCATCAGCCGCAATTAAATCATTTATTGTATCTTCAAAGCGAGTAAAATGTTTAAGAAATGTGATTTCACCTGCTAGTTTTAGGCTCACTAGTCTTTTTAACGCAAAACTAGTTGAGTCGCTAAACTTCTCCGCTCGTAAATAGCATCCACGTTTTAGAAGATATGTTTTGCTGAGTCTGATTTTTTGCGAAGCTCAAAAACAAATCTCCCAAATATTCAATTACTGTACTTTTGGCAATTTTTCTTACAACAGTTGTCATCGGGTATTTCTGAGTTTTCTTTTTCTTCTAAAATTTGAAGCACTTCCAATTCTGCCGATAATGATTTTACTCCTTTATTGTCCAATTAAATCACTACGTTCACCATAAACTGCCATTAAACTGTAAAATGTTTTTTTTGTTACGTCCTTAAAAAAAACACTAATATCAATTACACTTATTTATTGTTTTTAAATAAAATCTACAATTTTTACTACGCCCCAACAATCTTAGTACGTAATCTAGGCTCATAACGTATTAATATTTTAGGATGGAATAGCAAAAATAAATACGCCTCGTAGATGGCTTTAAATGACTGTATTCATTTTAAGAGCACGTGAGCGACTAGCTACATAAAATGCCTATATAAATATATTATCGGTCTCTGATACTGGGCCATATGTTTATCTTTTCAGGATAAACTATGAGATATGTTGAATAAACTAATACCCGTAATTCAGATTGATATAGGTTAGGTATCGAGCTACATTTTTGCCTCGACGTATTTAATATTCTTATCAGTTCTCACACATAACTAAAATTTTAATCGTGTGGTAAATAAGTTCTCTGACCAAGGCCAAATGCAGACTAATCTATTAAATCCCTTTCCATTTCGAAAGTAAAGAAGTTTACATAATTTCGTTGTTATACATGTTGCAGATAGTATTGTTAGTATGGGATCCGCAGGCAAGAAAGGTTTTTCATAACAATGGTGTCATTTTGTTATGTTTTAATATTTTTATTACTCGCCGAATGCCACCACTGTTATGATTTAATAATTTTAGTATTTTGTATTAGCACTGGTAGTAAATGTAAACACTTCAACTTGTTTCAAATCTCTCTATTATCTTCTGTACAAGAAAGACACTTCTTACTTCTAACAAATCTTTACTCTTACTGTGTCTACTGACTTAATTCTACTGACAATATAGTACTGACATAATGACTGACCTGCTCTATACTGACTACCTAGAACTTATTTTTATATGAATTCCCTAATTTGAGATGCAGTGGCGTATCTGTAAAATTGATTAAAAAAGGTGTCTATAAAAGTAATTTGGGGAGTATTTGCTACGCCACTGTTTACTGTACTACAATGGTTTCTTTTAATGTTTTTATAGCTGAACCTTCCCAAGCTTTATCGACATAGTGAGACAAATGAGTTTATGATAGGTTTTTTCGGGTATAATAATATGTGGGGCGGAAGAACGTGCATAAAATAGAATTTGAAGTAGAATTTAAAATACATATTGTTTACTTAGAATTTCCCTTGCAATAAACAACCATTAAAGCAGCTTTTGTCGGAAGGTTCCGCCGAAATATAATGTATGTCTAAATATTGCATTTACGTGTCAAACTATCTCTAGACTAATGAATATATAATACTTAAGACTATTCACCAAAATGACTATTAAATAATGGGGTCACAACACCTCCCCCCTAAATGAGAGATTTTATAATAATGAAATTGTTAGAAAATTTCGTTCCTGAGTTAAAATATAAATTATGATACAAAATATACATCCTTGTAATTGATATTAATATTTAACAAAAGTATTATGTTCGAAATGATTTTACAAAATTTGCTATGAACTATGTTTTTATTCTATATTATACTAACCTATATAATATTGAAAACTGTTTTTTTTTTATAATAATTAGGCATTCTAAATCTACTTAGATTCTACTAAAGAAATTTATTACTTATAATAAAACATAATATTATTACTTATCTAATTGATCGTCTTGAGGACGTGTGACCAATAGCCCTGCGAGGCGTGTATGATATACCTGGTTGATCGTCCTCAGGGTGATCATCATTATTAATTCTATTAGAAGTTTCACTAGTATACTGAGATATATATCTATTACTTCTCGGGGATGGTTCAATGGTTTGATTTACCCTTACGCAAATATTTGGTATTATTCCACAACAGGAAGTTTTTCTTATACATTTTGAATATATTTTGTAAACAATAAATAATAATACAACAACAGATACAATGTAAGCTAAAACAGAAATATTTTATGTTGACCAAAAATTATTTTTTTCAAGATTTTCTGTTAGCTTTTCTATGTCGTCTAGTTTATGGCTAGCGATGTTCAGTTCAGGAATGTGCTTTGAAAGAGTCTTATAATTATCGTTTATTAAAATTTCTGTCAGGTTAATGTTATTATTTTTTATTTTTTCACAACAGTCCTCACTAATTTCTAATGGCGGAACAAACTCACTAAATATTTTCGACTGAAAGGCATTACCGTGAGGCACGAGCATCGTTGAAACACTATACGCTTTACACTGTTTTCCTATGGTGACACTGTCGCAATTTTTTAAAATAACGTCTACTGGTTTATTTTGATTAATACATGAAATGGTTAATGATTCAGGGCAAGGCACTGCAAACAGCCAAGTATTAGTTGTAATTAACTGAATAAAGATACCTCTATTAGAATTTAATATATGTTTTCCGCATACTTCTGGAATTTTATTTGTTACTTGAAGTAACTTCATTTTACAGTTTTCCACTAAATGAGCCAATGAAACTGGTTTTTGTTGCTGACAAATCATTTTATCATCCGTTATTTTTATAAATTTATTATATTCGAGATCAGATAAAGTTATGAACTGCTGTTTTGTTTCGTCTATTGCAATGTATTTAGAAGATGGTTGAATCGAGACAAATTGATTAGTGGCTAATAGCTTAGGAAAAGGCGATACCTTATATAGGTAGAATAATTGTGCTTCAACTAAAGGAATATTAATTATATAAATTAAATAATTATTTTCAAAGTAAAAGTTCAATCGTTTTTAATATAAGATTAGAATGCATTATATCAAGAGGCACAGCAAAATCTAAACCATGGGGAAGAGAATCCGTAACTTGTTTTAGTTCATCAATTAGGCGAACTGGTGTTAAAATTGCTGGGTGTAATAAACCCTTTTTGGCAATAAGAATTGCATTAATCAAAGTCATTACTTCGAGTTATAGTTGATGTAACATCATATTTGTCAGCGTAATGTGTTCTTCTAGATTGCCTTTTAAGTCTAAAAATTTAATATCTTTTTGTTCTTTTTCTAATTGTTTGGAAAGAATTTTAACATTATTTTTTAAAATGTTTTCATTAAAATCTAAGTAATTGTTGAAATTTGTTAGTGTAGACTTGACAACTTTAGTTTGCTCTTTCAAAAGAGCTAATGCTGAACCCTCATTTTGCGATAAATCTGAAATTTTGCTATCATAATATTTCGCGTCTTCTTCGTCTAAAGTACCGAATAGAATTTTTGTAGCCTTTCCGATAATATTGAACCATCCTCATTTATTTCTACTTAAAGTACTATAACCTATCAATTGATGTAAAGTTTCTAAATCTGAGCTAATTTTATCAAAATTATATTTAGTTGACTTTAAAAACGTGTCACAAATGGATAAGTGGTACTGAAAATTTTTATGATTACATAATTCAGAGGTTATTTTATTGTAGTTTTTTAGAGAAAGAAGTTTATTTATAATGTTGTTAAAATCTACATATGTAATTAGCTTCCATTTGTTATTATAGAGTCGCAGTTCTCCAAGTTTTTCAAAGTGTATTCCTGGGTTGTGGTCGTAATATGTGACATTATAATCGTCGCTATTATCAGAACGAAAGGTATTCAGAGATATAGTGATACTGAGTAGTATTATTCTGAAATAGGAGAAAACATAAAATTTAAAAATACTATCTACATACATTTATATTTTAAATTATTTTCTATAATTCATTTATACATGTTTTTTTTTTTTTTTGCTTTGTGTTAATCATAAAACTGTTTTAATCTATTGGCATGGACGCATTGTTTGTTTTTGCCTTTCTGTATTATAAAATTAACGTCAGAAGTTTTATCTATTATTATATAAGGTCCAATCCATAAGGATGTGAGTTTTTTGCTTCTGCCTCTTCGCACTGATTCGTCATAAAGTAGCACCTTATCACCTATTTTAAAATCTCTAATTTTGCAATTTTTATCGTAATTTTGTTTTGAAACGCTTTTACTTTTCAATAGATTTTCTTGAGCCAATTGGCTAGAATATTGTAATTTTTGTTTAAGATTGGCAACAAAATCATCATATGTGTATTGAGTTTTCATAGGTTGAATAATTGAAGTAGGTAAATTAGGGGTATGGCCAAATAAAAGTTCAAAAGGTGAAAAGTGGGTTGCAGTATGCGGAGTTGTATTATAAGTAAATGTTGCAAATGGAATCCAGCTATCCCAGTCTTCCTGATTATCTTTGATAAAATGTCTTAAATACTCCTCTAAGGCTCTATGAGAACGTTCTAAAGCTCCGTTGGATTCTGGATGATAACTAGTAGTTTGAACCTTTTTTATTTTTAAAAGTTTGCAAGTATTTTTAAAGATTTCACTTAAAAAATTTGAACCTTGATCGGTAATTAGAGTTTCAGGTAGTCCATATAGACAAATTATTTTCGTTACGAAGTAATAAGCTACTGTTGAGGCTTCTTGATTTTTTATAGGGACATTAATATTATACTTTGTCAGGTCATCTTGGAAAGTAAGAATATATTTGTTACCTGCTTCCGTTTCAGGTAAGGGACCAACTATATCGAGAAAACATCTTTCAAAAGGTTTAGTCGCGGTTGAAGTTATGACCATTGGCATTTTTGTTTTTCGCGATAATTTGTTTTTTTGACAAGATTCACATTTTTTTATAAATCTTTTTACGTCTTTTTTCATGCCTCTCCAGGTATAAAATTGGGATAATTTTTTGTGTACGGGCAATTCCTTGATGACCGCCTAAAGAAGAGTTGTGGAATTCTTCTAATAAGGTTTCCTTTTCAGATTCAGAGGGTTTTATTAAATTATTATTGTAAACTGTTATATCTACATTAGAGTTTTTAAAAATATATCTTATCATGAAATAAATAATTTCCCATTTTACGAACGGGTTGTAATGATATTTAATAAATGACAATTTAAGTTTTTTGTTACTTACAAGATTTTTTAACTTTAGTAGACAAGACCATATATTTTCATAATTTGTGTCATTTAACATATTTTCATTATCATTGAGTAAAAATATATTACAGTCGTTGTTTTGGTACTGAGAGACGGAAGGTATTTTTAAATCGTTTTGAACGTTGTATGATGCAAGAAATTGTTTAATCTGATTATTTTGTTCCAAAATATTAAATTGCTCTTTGTTAAAAAATTTGGGAAAAAATAATATTATAGGATCTGAATTATTTATCTGAAATAAATTAGCGTTGTTTTCTTTTAATTTTGTGTTAATAACAATATGTGTTTGCAGATAATTTAAAAATTTTTGATAATCTGTTATCATGTCAGCGTTTACCGTTTTAATCATTCTACTTAAGGCATCAGCATTTGTATTTAACTTTCCGGCCTTATAAATAATTTCGAAATTGTATTCTTCCAATTTTAACCTAAATCTTGTAAGACGCGACCCAGGGTCTTTTATGTTAAATACATAAAGTAAAGGTTTATGATCCGTAACTATCTTAAAATTTGTTCCAAAAACATATGGTCGAAAATGTCTAACTGCCCAAACAATTGCCGCTAATTCTTTCTCTGTCGTTGAGTAGTTTTGTTCGGCTTTATTAAGAGTTCTACTAGCATAAGCTACAGGTCGATCATTATTAACTTTTCCTTGTGATAAAATTGCACCAATCGCATAATTACTTGCGTCGGTAGTTATAATGAATTCTTTTGAAAAATCTGGGTACTGTAGTACAGGAGGAGAAGTAATGTTATTTTTAAGCGTTTGAAATGAAATATCACAAGCATGGTTCCATTTAAATTCCGTATCTTTCTTGAGCAATTTGGTAAGAGGTTTTGAAATTTTCGCAAAATCCTTTATAAATTTTCGATAATATCCGACAAGCCCTAAAAATGATTTTACCTCTTTTTGATTTACTGGTTGAGGAAACTGTAAAACACATTCTACTTTTGAAGGATCAGGTTTGATGCCATAATCTGTTATAATGTGACCTAGATACAAACATTCTTTTCTTAAAAATTCACATTTTAATGGTTGAAGCTTTAAATTATGCTCCCGAAACCGTTCAAATACCTCAATTAACCTTTCATTATGTTCTTTTAAATTATTAGCATAAATTACGACATCATCTAAATAAATAAAACATTTTATGTCACTAAGACCGCTTAAGATCGCATTCATTAACCTCTGAAAGGTTGCCGGAGCTCCTTTTAGGCCAAAAGGCATCCTATTGTAAACAAAATGCCCCGTAGAAGTACTAAAAGCTGTATTATTTTTATCATTTTCGTCCATTTGAACCTGATGAAATCCATTGGCTAAATCTAAAGTTGTAAAATAATGCGATTTTCCTAATTGGTCTAAAATATCTGTAATATTAGGTAATGGAAATGCATCCCCTGCAGTTATTTCATTAATTTTTCTAAAATCTACGACCACGCGAAATTTAGGTAAACCTGATGAATCAGTTTTTTTAGGAACTACTAATAAGGGACTATTCCAAGGTCTGTAAGACGGAGAAATTATTCCATCCTTTAACATTGCATCGGTTTGTTCTTTTATAACCTCCCGATGTTGAAAAGGTAATCTATAGGGTTTAATATTAATAGGTCCCTTAGTAGGGTCTGTAGAAATTTTATGTTTTATTGTGTTTGTACAAGAGAGTCTATCACCTTCTAAATAAAAAATATCGATAAAATTTTCACAAATTTCTAGAAGTGAGTTAGTTTCCTCGACATTTAATCCTTTTAAGTTGAGAGAATGCTTCAATTTTTCTAAACGTTCAAAGTAATTTATATTCGTGTTATTTTCAATATTATTATTATTATGACTAAGCTCTATAATGTCAAATTCACCTTTAGTGATAGGTTGTACGTTAACTCTGGGTAACGCAATTGTTAAGGGTTCATTAGATATATTTAAAATACTAATTAAACATTTATGATTATGTACTTTGGTCAAAGAAGAACCTATATAGAGATTTTCAGCAAGTTGTTTCGATTTTACATTCACATGAAACGTTGGCCAAAGCATAAGTTATCATTTCACATCTTGGGGGTATAGTCGTTAAAGTCTCTGAAGGCAAAATCTTAAAGCAATTGTCCTCAAAATAAACAGTTTCTTCTTAATAATTAATTTTAGTTTTATATTTTTGCAAAAAATCGCGGCCTAAAATTCCGTCATTTTTTATAGGAATGCTATCTGGTACGATATGAAAAGGAAGAATTAATATTTTATTATCTTTTAATTGGATTGTTACATTATATAGACCTTTCGTAAAAACCGGTTCTTTACTTATACCTTTTAGTTCAATAATACAGTTTTGATCTAGCTTTGAATAGTCTTGTAAAATCGACTCCTTTAATAAACAAACATCAGCCCCTGTATCTAACAAAATTTGCAATTCTGACTTTTTAGTGCCCAATGAAGTTATTTCAATTATATCTAACTGTTTACAATTATTAGAGAATAATACTGACTTAGGAGACATATTATTTGAATTATTACGAGTTGGTTTGATTCTAATATGTTCTAGTGGATTCTTATTATTTGAACAGCTACTGTTTATACTGATTGAACTTTTTACGAAGCGCTTGGCGGGCTGTTCACAACCAAGGCTTCGTTGTCGTTTCCCGAAAATTTCTTGGACAGATGTAGTTGGTTGTGAAGGAGAAATACTAAGATTGTGTTGGAGGCTACTGGGGGGTAGAGACGTTATAGTTTGTATTTGATGAGAATTATTGACAGGTTCATTATTATAGTTAGGACGGTATCGTCGCTGTTGTTGAGGTATCTCTGAAAGCATTTGAGGTCTGTTTGAACTACGGGGATTGGTATAATTTTGACGATAATTGTTCCCATTATAATTATTGTTAAAATTTCGTGAATTTGTATTTTGATTGTAATTATGATTATCGTTTCACCTGTAAGAAAAATTACTTCTAGCATTAATAGGTTTTTGAATTTTGAAGAATTTGCGTTAAAATGTTGTTGTGGACTGAAGCTTTGATAATTAGGATTATTAAAATTATTTCTTCCCATATTTTGTTCATATTGTATAAGTTGCTTACATTGAGAAGTTATATGATTATTTTTATGACAGAACATACACAAAAGTTTAGGATTTTGGTTATTAAAATTTCTATTTCCCTGTCCCACAAAACCTACATTTTTAAAATTTGAATTTTTTGCTCTAACGTTGTTTTCGAGTTCCATTTCGATTGCTAATGATAATGCTCGGTCTAAATCTGTTGTGTTTTCAGCAATTACTCGAATTTGTATTTTTTCATCATTTAGCCCTTGTCTAAACGTGTTTACTAAAATTGACTCTAAATTTTCTATTAATACCTTAGCAGAATTATGTTCATAATTTAAATGACAAGTTTCTTTATATTTATTATGCAGGTATCTTAATCTATCTCCATATTCTGTAACGGTTTCCCTAAAGTTTTGTTTTATATTCATTATTTGAGTTAAAAAATGAGAAGGCGGTCTTTTATCCATAAACTGTTCTAAAAGAAAATCTCTAATTTCGTCCCAATTTAAAAATTCTTTATATTGTGTCACCTCTTGAGCTTTACCTTTTAATTTAGTACCAAAAATTAATTTAGCTAATTTATTTTTTTCATTTTCTTTCACAATATGCATTACTGCGTCACAGTTTTTTAGAAAAAATTGAAGAGAATTTCCATCGCCGTAGCCGTCAAATGAATTTATTAAATTTAATACATCAATTGCATCTTTTCCTTCAGCCATTTTTTTGTTTGTTAAAATTATAAAGATTAAATACTAATAAAAATTTTGGGTAAAAATTTAAATATAGATAAGTTATACGGTCGATTATTGAATTAATTTTTCAACACACAACGTATTTGCAGTACCTTTCACAAAATAAATATATCTATATAATTTCAAAAATGCATAACATATAAAAAATAAACAAATAGTGTCACCACAACAGGAAAATAAAAGAAAAAAAACTTACAGCTTCATCCTTAGTTAGCTGGAACGTAAGGCGAATTTCCTCGTTTTCTTTCTTCTTCTCGAAACTTGTTGCGTACTGGGCGCTCCTCCAAGTCTGTTGAAACTTCCTGTCTTTGGTATACCGATGTGGTTTAACTGGTGTGATTCCTGCTGCGTTCTAGGCGCTCCTTCAGAAAACACGGGGTAGTATATCCAGATCCGCTGCCACCAATGTTATGTTTTAATATTTTTATTACTCGCCGAATGCCACTACTGTTATGATTTAATAATTTTAGTATTTTGTATTAGCACTGGTAGTAAATGTAAACACTTCAACTTGTTTCAAATCTCTCCATTATCTTCTGTACAAGAGGGACATTTCTTACTTCTAACAAATCTTTACTCTTACTGTGTCTACTGACTTAATTCTACTGACATAATGACTGACCTGCTCTATACTGACTACCTAGAACTTATTTTTATATGAATTCCCTAATTTGAGATGCAGTAGCGTATCTGTAAAATTGATTAAAAAAGGTGTCTATAAAAGTAATTTGGGGAGTATTTGCTACGCCACTGCTTACTGTACTACAATGGTTTCTTTTAATGTTTTTATAGCTGAACCTTCCCAAGCTTTATCGACATAGTGTAAATGAGTTTATGATAGGTTTTTTCGGGTATAATAATATTTGGGGCGGAAGAACGTGCATAAAATAGAATTTGAAGTAGAATTTAAAATACATATTGTTTATTTAGAATTTCCCTTGCAATAAACGACCATTAAAGCAGCTTTTGTTGGAAGGTTCCGCCGAAATATAATGTATGTCTAAATATTGCATTTACGTGTCAAACTATCTCTAGACTAATGAATATATAATACTTAAGACTATTCACCAATAAAATGACTATTAAATAATGGGGTCACAACAATTTTTCTTCGTGATGTTTGATGTAGTATTACCAATGGAAACAGTGCAGATCAGATATTATATTCTATTGAACTACCAGAGATACTTTATGTAGTTTTATATCAATTCGTGCTCATTTTACCCTTTAACTTTTTTCTCGCGCTTTTTTATTTTATTTTTTTTATATTTATTTTTTCACTGGTAACACTACAAGAGGTTAAATTATTTCCGGAAATTTTTTCGGGCTCACGAATATTTTGAAAATTATCCCGAGTCGAAGACGAAGGATAATTTTCTAAAATGTTTCATGAGTAACCTGATATTTTAATTTAAAGTCTAAAATATACAATTTAGATTCCCAAATGGTCCCTGGTATTCATTTAAAGATAATTAGATCGATATGTGTACAATGTTTTAATAACTGAGCATTTCAAATAGCACTATTTTGTGTAAATATTCTGCTTGGAAAGCATTAAATACCCATATGTAATATTTATTTATCTCCGCTAAAAAGTATTTTTAGAAAAAGTCAAATCTGTGTATATATAGGAAACAGATAGTGCTAACATTTACAAAAGAAAAATCATCAGATGCGATTTCGCTGTAATATCAAAAAATTATTTAAAATCCACTAAGAAACAAGCAGTTACAGGGACCAAGCCGGAAGAAAAAAGAAACATGTGTGTATAGTAGTCTGAGGTTTGCCCTGTAAGTGCAACTATATTTTTTTGTGTCAAGTTGCTCTGGTGTTGGTGAAAAAAAATCAGACCTATACAAAGTGAGTTTTTTTAGATGTTCAGTACAGGGATCTCGGAAACTCTAGCAGAAATAGAAAAATTTTAAATCACTCTTAGCTCCGAAACGAATAATTTTAGAAAAATAACTTAAAAACAAAAGTTTTACATAATTTTATTCTAAATGAAATGACGGAAAGTAATTTTATGTAACAGCTGTCATTTTTTACAAATGACATAAACATATGATATTTAAATAAAAACTATACCATATTTTTCTTCTATCTAATAAAAATGTGATATTTATTTTCATCGATCTTTTTAAAAATTAATCAACATGAACCTCAATGTTGGCACATTTAAAGAAATAATATCATATTTGACGTATATCAGATGTCACGTGACAAAGTTTATTTGGCAAATTTTTCATAAATGATTTAATGCAGAAAATTCCCATATAGTGCGGATTTTTTGGTATGCACTGTACAAGTAGTATGTCAAATTTTGATCTAACATTTTATTTCCTACTTTTAAGACTTCCAACAAGCCTTTGGACTATTAACCAACACTAGAAAATAAAATAGTTATTTGTTTTTGAAAGTAGTCCAAGAAATTCTTGTTTGACATTATAATATATATTTTTTGTACACTCTGTATAATAGATAATATTATAGATATAAAAAATAATAAAAACATAGCAAGAGCAAACAGATTTGATAGCCATATTTTGTTTTTTATAAGGATTGTAATGGCGCAAAAATACTCTTTGAATATTTAATATCGCTCATTATTTCATATTATGTATGATTTGATTTGTAGCAGTTGATAGAACCTTATACATTATACGGGAGGTATTCACTAAAAAGGTTTAAGAGTAAGACCAGGTCTAGTTGCCATGGTACTTAAAACTCTTAGTTTGCCAGTTATGTTTAGCTTATGTCACTCTCATTTTTTAATTGTGACATTTAGAGAAATTATTTATTCAATTGTTGAGAATGTCATCTTAAGCCTATAATTGTCAAGTTAGACCTGGTCTAAATTTAAACCCCTCTAGTGAATATGTGCGTAGAATTTTATTGGTTTTTCATATAGGTACATAAACAGATTTAGTTTTGCTCCTCAGTTTCGGTTAGCTTTCGGTAGTAATAACATTTTAAGACTTATGATAGTTATTTTTTTAATTTCAAATAAACTTTAAGTTGATAGAAGTGGTGGAAAATTGCTATATTTAGTTTTTATTTTATTTTTTTATATGTATCGGCGTACATATCCAGCGGCAGTGAACGGATCATATTTTGACAAAACAAAACGTCAGTAAAAATAATATAATCTTTCTTCGAAAAGAAAAAAATTTGTAGTAAACAGAATATTTTACACTCAAAGACAAACATTTTTTCATTTTTAAAATTATTCGTTTCGAAAATGATGCTTTATGTAATTTACATGCAAAATTGTTCGACGTACGACTAGTCATCGCAATGTCATTATTGGCTATATTAATAGAAGGCGGTTTAGTTGTTTAGGAATATTTGCTTCGAAATTATTCAAAATTGAAACTATTAACTGGAAAAATTGCAAATAAAATGGTGTCTAGATATAATATATCTTTTATTAGACTTAGATATTTAATTGAAAAATGTTCGATTAACAAGTCCAGTTTTTTCGCCTTTAAGAATAAAGGAAATGACAGAAGATACAAAAAATATCTTATTTATGTACGTGAGATGTATATATATGTACACAATTTTAGTTTATAAAAAAATTAAGTGCGTTTTAGCGAAATGTAAACACGTTTAAATAAAGAAATTGTCAAAAAAATTATTCTGTCATATCAAAAAAATTCCACTATAATTCGCTGTTGGTTACCTACCGTAGAGAGAGAAATTTTCAATAAAATACATGTGCTGCCATGGTGATTTGTCAAAAAAACTCATTTTGATAGGTTAAAAAGTACTGGTGTGAAATGTTTACGTTTATTTAGTACCTAAACTATTAACAAGCCATTCCCTACCATAAATTCTGTCTACAGACAAGCAGATACTCCAATTCGTAAATCCGAATCGTAAACCATTTCCGACCTCGGCCCTAATAGAAATGTTTGTTAACTTAATAGACAATAAAGATGTCACATACGTCATGGGGAGAGCGTGTAAAAACACAGATCTATAAATAAAGACAATAAAATAATGACACGTCTGTAGCGTGAACAAAGAAGCCGCGGACAGACGATTGCCGCATACGTGCGCTGAAGAATGTTATCGCATGAATTGGCGGCCGGCGCTGCGTGGCGCGGCACAATTCTCTTTTTCCGTTTTTGCCAAGTAAATTCTTGTGCATATTTCTTTTAACGAGCAGAAACTGCTTTTTAAGAGATTTTTAGTTAACTCAGTTGGCCATGAACTCCCGTTTTTATAAAATATGTTTATATTGATATTGGCATTTGCTATTAAAAATATGTACTGACCGGCACGAAAACGGGAACATTAGCAACCGTATTCACAAAAGAGGTTTAAATTTAGACCAGATCTAACTTGACAGTTACAGGTTTAAAATGACATTTTCAACAAATGAACAAATAATTTTTCTAAATGTCACAATTACAAAATGACAGTGACATAAGCGAAACATAACTGCCAAACTAAGAGTTTTAAGAACCATGGCAATTAGACCTGGTCTAACTCTTAAACCTTTTTATTGAATATGGGGATTAAATTTTAGGAAATTCCAAAATTTTAAAACTTTTTCTACTGGGCTGAATTTTACGTTTTTTGAAGCAATTTGAAGATACATTGTTCATCTATCATATATCATATATATGGAAAAACAAGATGTTGTCTTTTTTTGTCTAATTTTAAAGCACCTTGTGGCGTTGTTTGACAGAGCAGGAAGTTTAAAAAATGACTTACCGTAAAGGTACGTTATTTTTTTTTCAACAATTTGTTGTTTGGGTCGTTTTGATAGCTTTATTTTTTTTTAAATACCAATTTAACAAACAAATACAACAATTTTATTGTACTTTTTATTTTATTCATAATAGTTTACAAAATTCTTTCTTAAATTAATAAATACACGGCCCATCAGTAAATTAAAACAAACGCTAATTACTAATACCGGGTATTATCCCCAAGAGCTTGAAAGGTAGCATTTATACTTCTCGGCATTTTCTCCGCTGAATGACATACCCTTTTAAAAATGGCTCTCTATTGTTCTGAAAGCGCCATTCTGATTTATTCCATTGTTACAAGGGCAGGTATTATGCTTCTGTATAATGTGTATCAAAGTACCCCCATACCTGTATCAATGTACCCACTATTGCTCCATGCACATTGATTCAAATGTTAGTCAGAAGGAAATTTTAATACCATTTTATACTGCTAAGTGCTAAAGTACTTTAGGAACGTATGTGTGTGCTTGACTAGCTATATATCTAATACATTCCTTTTTTATATGAACTGTGAGAGTTTATTGAAACACTGTTAAAACGAAATAAAATAAGTCTATTGAACTAGAATAACAAAATTCACATCCGGCTTCTTGCAAGTCCAAAAACAGAGTTTTCCTCTAATATTAATACAAATTTCAAGAAACATAAAGTTCCATCCCCTGTGCCAAAATTCCTCGCTTTGATTGGTCCTATTCGTTGGCAAAAGGGGTTTTTTTTTTATCTTCGTAAACTTTCCCATGGTCAAAATAAAAACATTCATTACAGATAGTAAAATGGGAATTTGGAGAAAGCTTTACTAAGAAGGGTCGTTTCGGTATTTTCCTATCATAAATCCTAAATGTAATAAACAGTTCACTATCGGTGATGATTCCTATTATCGAACGTGCAACAACATAAAATCGTACAAAGAAGTGTTGTAAAAATAAAAATTAACGGATAGCATACAAGAACCTTAAAACTAAATTAGACTCTAAATGCCGATGGAAATTCCCACAATTATGTACAGAAAACTAAGTACCTACAAATTGTTACATTTCTCAATAGCAGTAGATAATTAGCCTAGATTAAAAAAGTAAATGTAAAATAAAATAAATATGTACAGTATGTTATGCAGTAACAATGAAAAGAAAAACAAATATATACAGTGTGATATGCGCAAATTTTAACTTTGGCAGACAAATGTGGGAGACATTCAGTCACCACAGTACATAAACAATATATATAAAATATAAACATTTGATTAATCTTTAAATCCAAATTATGATTTTTAGTATTAAAATAAATTAGATGATATTTTCTAGGTTCTTAAAAAAATCGTATCAATGTGCCCCCATTCCATCTACTTTAGGAGGACCACTTGCTCATCGCCATATTCTCCCCTGATCATCTGGAGATCTCTAGCAAAATCTTAATTTCTGGTCCCTTAGAAGACCTTAATTAAGGATTTCCTCCATCTATTAACCTTCTTCTAACGGTTTGTTTCCTAACGTTTACGATCCTTACATGTATAATTTTTTACCCATTTGTACTGGTGGAATAGTCGATTTTTTAGCGACAAGTTTAGAAGAAAGCGATCATCTCGATGGGAAGTTCTCCTAGGGGAACCTGTTCCTAGACGTTTGGTGTTGTATAAACCTGACTCAGCGTAGCGATCCTAAACCCGCTGCACTGTACTTAGTGCACACCGAAATCTGTTGGCAACAGAGCTTTGGTCTCTAGTGCCTTGAATTAAAGCAATAATAGCCCAGTTAACTTCTGGACTTACAAATCGTCTTTACTAATTTTTGCCACAGCAACTGCCACCAAATATACCTATTTTCGCCTTTCCAATGACGTTATTAAAAACAACAATATTCTATAGGTTTGTTGATTAGGGTTAAAAGCAAAAGTCGGTAGCATTAACTTTACAGCAAATTACTAGCGAATTTTTAGAGGTGTATATCTCATAAAAAATAAAGCTATTAAGATTAATCAAAACGTTATTAAGAAAAACCGTGTCTTTGTGGTAAGTCACTTTTTAAACTTCTTTCCTACTACCAAACAACTCGTAAACTTAGAACAAAACACATTCTGTTTCTCTTATATAATATGACAGTTTTTCATTTTAGTTTAAACGCATGTTAAAAAGCTGAACAATTTTTATACAAATTGCTTTGAAATTGGCACAGTAGAAAAAAATTTTGAATCTATAATTTCTTAAAATATTAATGAGTCCTTTTTTCGTATCGGTCATTATATAAACATACAAAACAATAGGAAACAAACGTTTACCGTTTACAACATATATCTAAAAAGCAACAACTTTAGTGCTTAAAGACTTAAGTTTGATAATATAAGCACAACTGGCTGACACTTCTAGATGGAACGATTGAAGTTTTTGTCAATTTTTAAATACCTATTATTTTCCTATTTCATCATATTGTGATTTAAAATTTGGATATATTTAAGATGCACTCTCTAGGTTCAAGCCAGTTATACAGGGCGTAGTAAAAACTTTTGCGAAATGATTAAATTTCACTTGTATAGAGAATTGTTTTATCTTTTGTGATTTGTATGGCATTGAATGACTATGAGCCATATCTTTAGACTTTTTATAATTTTAAAATTGTCTGAATTCTCAATGATTACTTGGTAATAAAATCCAATTTTGTATATCTTTTTAGATTTAACCAATTTTTCTTTGCTTCCTGTTTGATCCATAGTTTTTGTTCAAATATAAATGACATTTAATTTACTTCCGTTAAATAGCCAGTGGCGTATGTGGCATACAAACGAATACGTTAATTGTGGGTACCATGTACAAACTTTTGAACTTTTAAGGGTACTTGCTACTGCTAATGCATTGAATAAATATTTGTGAATGAACTATAGGATACTGCCAAATATGAGCAAACTCTACCTTTAGAAATCGGTAAATTTAAATTTTCCGTCATTATGAATCTTTCCTTTTTTTTTTTGAATAGTGAAGTGTGATCCAGTTTAGTTCCGCATATAGACTTTTAATAACATACATACTGTCTTTTCAAACATGTTTATTGGACGCCATTTTGTTTTACCATATTCGAATCGTACCAATATTTTACCAGTTTCTAACTACGCCACACTTGATTTTTGGACATAATTTCAAATAAATTGAACAGGTAGTTTTTACATTATTTTTTTTAAGACTACTATTTCGTTTCATCACGTTGAATTCGTAATAATTTATTCCTGTATCACATTTAATTTCACGAAGTCAAATGAATAAGAATTTTTTTTCGCTGATTTCTGAAACATTTTTTTTGGTCACCATTTTGTTCCGGCATTTTGAATTTCTACCATAATTTTTCTAGTTTATTAAGTATGCACAAAATTTGAAATTAATCTAACAAATACATTTTTGAGGGTCACGTTTTAACTGTTTTATTAGGCTGCCATCTTAGATTCATACCAAAATCTTACCAGTTCGTAATCGGTCCCTTCAACAGCTTGAAGGTCTTGGTAAAATGAAACGAATTCAGGTGGGATAATTGCTTTTAGCTTCCAAATTTTTTTTTTGCAGCCTTTATGGGGAGACGACCTTTATACAGGTTCGGAAATGCATACTCTTACGGGAGGAATATTTTTTTCTGAGGCCCCTTAGATTTCTTCGCTAAAGAGTGTACTTGCCATGGTTGCAGGATATTGTGGGAGATTCGTCCTCGTGAACTTGTAGGGTCATCCTCAGCAATCTGATACCAAACATGATCAGTTATGTTAAAGTTTTTTGTAACCATTTTGATTTGTATTCAGAATAATGTCCAGGTTTTTGAAATCATCATACCCACAAGGTAAACGCTAAATTTATTGGAACTTTTTGCATTTGCAATAACTTCCACCTATTGCTTTGGAATGTACACCATTTGTCCATTTTTGGCCTTTTCAATCATTGCGAAGTCCCTGTCACATGGGGGAATTTGTCCAGTTCATGAACTTCTGTTCTACAGTACTAAAGTTTTTGAGCACTAAGTGTTGCATTAGAGCAATCATTTAACAGTTGTTATTCTGGCCTACGCAGCGGTCGGACCATTTTCAATTTACGGGTCTCACCTGTCTTAAGTATAGAAAAGTGCAAGTCCACGTACTTAAGGACACATGAAGTTATCTCGGCAAAGCCTCTTTTGCTACAGTCTCATCCCAAAAAAACATCATCGCTTTGTTGCTGCCCTGGTTGTGAATGGCAAGATTTTAACATGACAACTGCCTTTGGTAAAAGACGTTCCCATGGGTGAGTGTAGGGCAGAATAAAACTTGCTGTAAGTCTATGCATAAAACAATGTTTTCAGAGTTCCCTTTAGCACTTTCAGAATCTGCTGCTAGGGATTTGTAAGACAGATTAGCTCGCATTTGATGTACTTTTATGTCATTTTCAATTTTTTGTAATTCTGCTTCGTTGCGGCTTGAAATCATTTGAATGTAGTGGCGGTCACAATATGCGCAAGTATCATCTTGGCACACCAAATCTTAAATTGAAATCAGAATTGAAAATATCACGGTACAAATGAAGTGTTACTTTAATTTCAGGATGTTTGATGCAAAAAAGTTCCCACATTTTTTTTTCACTAAGCCCTGGATCCAAACATTGTTTTTTGCTCTCATGTCTGGAATAGTGATTTTCCTGCTGCGGAAACGAAGAAATATGTTGTTTGATAAGCTCTCTAGTCTCATCTGCTATTTTGTTCCCTTGTTTTCCATGTGACCCCCTCTTATCTGCTAAAGGTAAATCAAATTTTATCTTTTCTTGAAACATCTGAATACGACGAGGTGTAATATTAAAAATGTTGCATAACGATTTTTGGCATATTCGGACATCACCATCTTTTCTTGGAAAATAATACTTAAAAGTGCAGTGTCTTTTAGAAATGTCCTCACTTATCCTTCTGCGAGCTATGTCGACTAACTTGATGCACACATTACGCAGGAATAAGGTTTGATTGTTGTAGTTCAACTTGTAGAAGTCTTGGAATTGCTTCAACATTTCTGTATGGTTGATATCACCGCACTGGAACTAGCACGAGCATTTCTTTCCCTAGAAAATAAAAATAATAATGTGTAAAAAACATTAAGCATATTCAATATGTTTACAAAATTATACACATATACATTAATATCTACGTACTCTCTCGCTTTGGCGTAAGAAATCGTTGGCGTAAGAAAACCACTTTTTTAGCATCTGGGGATGGTCTAGAACAAATTTTAATTAATAACTCAATTACGATTTTTTTCATAAAAACAGTACTTTCTTTACTCCTTCCTCGCTCGAAAGTAAAAACAGAATTTTGGCCTGAGGAGATCTCAAAACGAATAGTTACAATGAAATTTAAAAATAGTTTTTTTTTTACGAATAAAATACAAAGCTTTACTGTAAAAATACATCGGAAAAATAATAACATTTATGTGTAAGAATTAAGATCATGCTGCCAGAAAGTATAGCGGTTACAACGTTATTCTACTTACCTCTTTTGGTGGCAGTTTTCCCGGCACAGGTATCTTTTTCTTTGATATGTAGGGGTTTCCTGAGTCTCTGCAGGCTTTTCTCTGCTTATCTTGCACACATATTCACTTTTCTCTTTCTTCCATTATTTAACCGATTTTGGTCACCCGGCGATAAATTCACGTGCGAACGGTTAGCCATATTGATACATACAACGTTATTCTGGCAGAGTCAGCCTTTTCCCGCGCTTTTCTCACTTGTCATTCAATGCTTCCAACCGTGAAATATTGTTACAGGAAGTATTCAGATGGCAGCATATGTCGTTTACAATGTTTTTACAACCAAATCTCCGATTTGAAAAATGTGGCGTTTACAACGTTATACGGCGGACCCATTCAATTAGCTTTTTAGGGATAATTTTTTTAACATTTCACCGGGCAGCCATTTTGTTCCGCCCTACTGGATATTTACCAAAATATTAATAGGTCATCCCAATAAGACCCGTAATTTTTAACCAAAATCTTAAGTCAATCAGGTAAGTAGTTTTTTAGTTATGCCCCAAATTCATCGGCAGACAGACAGACCAACGGAATTTATTTGGTCACCATTTTGTATTTGTACCAACATTTAACCGGTTCTATCATTATCACACTTAATTCTTGCACAAAATCAATATAATATGTAGTTTTTTCAGGCTGCCTTTTTTAATATTTTATTAAGCCGATAATTTGTTTCACCATCTTGAATTCGCACCAAAATTTACCATTTGATTTCTACGTAATACTTGATTTTTGTGCAAAATTTAATAATATTTTTTTAACATTTTACTAGGCCGCAAATTTTTTCCGCCATATTGGATGTTTACCAGAATGTAACCATATCATCCCCTTACGAACCTTGATTTTTGATCAAAATTTGAAGAGAATCGGCAAAGTAGTTTATGAGCTATGCCGCGTAGAGACAGACAGAGGGATTGGAAACCAGGGAGGGTGATTTTTTCAGGATTATAATACTTCCTTTTACTAGGGAAGTAAAAAGGATAATTTCTGCTTTTAAGCTTTTGAGTTGTTGCTTGGTGTTCTTACTAGCTCAACTGTAGCTTTAACTTGCTTTATATGTTGTCAATCAGATAGCCATGATTGGTGGCCAGTCTAATCGATTGCTATTAAAATTCTCCAGATATTTGGTAACAATTACCGTTGATTTCAATCAACGCAATTACTGATTGATACGATCTACTATTGCCATTCACTAAAATATATTTCTGTAATCTATAATTTTATGCGTTCATGTTTTCTTCTAGCAGCCCGATGCTTCACATTTAAAAGTAGACAGGAGTCTCTTCTTCACCTTAATTACCTAGCATGTTGTAGGTTTTTACATTTTAAGTTGATAGTACTATGCTCGCAACAGCTCTTAAGCTATTTGGTAGCATTTCCGATAGTTTTTTGTGTTCTATATATGGTTTTATGGCACTGAATAAACCAACTGCCAGCTTATTTATATCGAAAAATTTGTTATAATAAAATTTACTGAGATTATGGTAATGACATACAGTGTTACAGTTCAATCTAGTCACTTAAAAATACATCAATTTTTGCCTTTGCTTTTATAATGCTTTTTCTCCTTTCTTTTTTTTTGCATATATGTTGCACATTTATATTTCCTTTCTTTATTGAATTTCTATTTAATTTAACATATTTTTATTTTTCTGGCGTATTACATTGTTCTTTTTTGTTTTTTTCTTTCTGTTTTTTTCTATAATTTAATATTTCTATAAATATTAAACTTCTATGAACCAGATATAAATATATATATATATATATATATATATATATATATATATATATATATATATATATATATATATATATATTGTTTTCGTTTCCTTGGCCTTTGTACTTATATTGTGAATTAAGTGGTTTCTTGGGAATAAGGCACATGAATATACTAAATTTCTGTTATATTTTTTTCATAACTTTGACGTTTCGGTCGAACGTTGAACTTCATCAGAAAGACTACAAAAATGAAAGATTAAAAAAAAAATTTTTGTTTTACAAAATTAATAAAATATTTAACTTACGAAATTGGAAGGTTTCGTGGATAACATCCTGTATACGTCAATAAATTAAGAACAAACACTCAGCGACGAACATTTACATTTAAAAACTTGACATGCTGTATATACATTTACATTTGTCGAAATTTTAAGAACACACACAAGCAATATACGAACAATACTGACGAATGGTTTGGTGTATGGACGATGAGATTAGGTCTATGTCTGTAAAAACTTAAGATACTATTTTTTTTTGTTTTGGAATTTAAATGCGGACTATTGTTGTTATGCAGTTGCCATTATAGGTGTATTATTTTATAATATTATTGTAAATTTTACTGAGTTGTGTCGGTTTTGGAGTTATTGGAGTATTTCAATCATTTCCAAAATTTCACGTCTTTTAGTGTGACTTTCTGTCTTTAATATTTTTACTGCATTGAAATCAAAACTATGTTTTTCCTCGAGAGCATGGTTGGTGAGGGCTGTTTTATTTTTTTTGTCATATTTATGGCCGTTAATTCGGTTTTTAATGTATTGGCTTGTTTGTCCAACATACACACTATTGCAATCTTTACATGGGATTTCGTAGATTACGTATGATTTTTAATCTTTTGGAATTTCTGATTTGATTTTGGAGAAATTTGTTTTTAGTAAATTGTGTGCTTTGTGAGCTACGGTAATGTATGGTTTAAAAATGTTTTTAATGTTTTCAGATAAGCCCGGAACTATGGTAAAGTAAGAAAAGTATTAGTTTTGTTGTTATTATTTTTTCTATTATTATTTGTTTGGTTGTAGAAAATATATATTCGATTTTTAAAAATTATATTAATTAATATGTCGGGATAGTTATTCTGTTTTTCAAAAGATGAAACCACCTATAAAGAATTAAAAAACGATCCTACCATAATTTACCAGAAAAAAAATAACGAATTAATATCTCTTTGGGAAAACAAAGCCTATATTTCACCAAACTTAGCAAAAAAATTAAAAATCCAAAACTCACATCCTCCAAGAATCTACGGATTACCAAAAATGCACAAACAAGGCATACCACTCCGCCAATCGTATCCTGCATCCAATCTCCATTTGAAAATCTCTCAAAATTTCTCAAAGACATTCTTCAAAAAATTGTGTTCCAGAATGAATACTATATAAAAGATTCAATGGATTTGAAAAAAATATAAAGAAATTTAGTATATTCATGTGCCTTATTCCCAAGAAACACTTAATTCACTATATATATATATATATATATATATATATATATATATATATATATATATATATATATATATATATATATATATAAAAGAAAAACAGAAATTTCAATTTCTGTGCGGTTCTTGGTCGTAAAAAGTTATACAAAACGAAACCAGTAACGGTAAGGATTACTCCTTCACCATTTTGTCGAGAATCGACCAAAACATGACGCTATGTTTGTTTCCAGGGCCAAGGTGCCAATCTGCTACCGTGGTATCTGCCCCGGCAAGGCTCATCAGGCAGTTTCCTTGGGGGGTATCGGTATTAAAACCGAAATACCCAAACCCTGAAACAAACAAGGTGTCATGTCACTCGACTTTGAAAGTCGACGAGGGAAATAGACAACCAGTGGCGCCATCTGTAGGTACTATGGTGCAACTAAATCGCTTTAGATGCGACCTACTTTGGAGCACAAGACGACACATCTGTGCAAAAATAAAAGAAAAACAGAAATTTCAATTTCTGTGCGGTTCTTGGTCGTAAAAATATATATATATATATATATATATATATATATATATATATATATATATACCGGGTGTCCCTCAGATGTGGCTCACCCTTATAACTTTTTTGATTTTTGAGATAGCTTTTTGAAATTTGGTGTTTGAATACAAGAAATAAATTTGGATTTTTGGACATATTCGTTTGTTTTGAGCCAGTTTCGCTTTGACCGGAAAGGACGGCAACTCTGGTAGGTCATTCATCAGAATATACAAATATCAGATATTATTCAGTCTATGTCGCCGAATAATTGGACAAATTATTTCATTTGCAGTAATGCCAGCCCAAATATTTACAGAAAACTCATAGTTCGAGTTTGCTACTCTTAGTTAATGGGGTTTTCCTCAGACCAATTACGAAAGTTATGGAAATATTCCCTTTCTTATAAATGTTGATTTGTCTGTAAAAAGAACACGACGAGAGAAATGTTGGTCGTTTTCCAACTTATTTAAAAACCACTTACACAATTTTTGTCTAGGCACGGACTGTAGTAGTATGGTTTTAATTTTATTGTTGCTCTTTCCAGATTCTGTGTACAGAAGATGCGGAAATATTTACTATTTCGTTAGAAATGACTTAAGGTGCCGCACAGTAGTCCCATTTTAGATATTAGGTGTCGAAAAATTGCCGCTAGGGGACGTAGCAGCAACTCAAAACTGGAAATGGCGATTTTCTCTTGAATTTTTCAAATTAAGGTTTGTCGAAAATATAAGCATTGTATTCTTCAGATATTATGCAACCTTTTGCTATTTATCATTTTTTTCTATTTTCAATATTAAAGTGGTGGGAAAAGGTCAATTTTTTTTCTTTGAAACGTTTATATTTCTGCTTTCCATGAACCGATTACAATGAGCCTGACATCAGAAAAAAGGGCATTTTTTGCTGTTCATGTAGACCTTTTAACTGTAGCGTAATGATTGTTTTAGTTGTCCCTAGTTGTATCGTAAATTTTTAAACAATACGGATTTTCTCAAAAAAATCAAATTGTGTGATATGACTATTTTGTCATAATGTGTTTTAAGGTTATAAAAGGTATTGATTAGTGAAAGGAAAAATCCAGGTCCGCACTTGAATTAAAAATGTTGATGATGGCAGTCCGAATTCAAAACGTCGGATTGAAAAACTAAACCACACCAGTTTGTAGAGGAGAAAATGTGACAATGATAAAGCAAAAAATATTATCATCTACCATTTCAACTAAGTCTACAATTTTAGAAAAAGTAAAAAAAAACTAAATTTTTGTTTTTTTTACTTTTTACACTCTGTATATTATCAACTGAAAATATTAACCAACCATATAACGCTATAATCGGGATGTTTTCAGCCGATATAAGAATAATATTAATAATGGATATATTAATCGTCCAAGCGTCATTGCCAACTACCGAAAATTTAAATCGAAATATTTCAAAGACTACCAAAGCAAATATCAATAAACCAAATATCGTTGGAATCGGGATGAAAAACTCTATCATTCTAGTCGATAATATACAGAGCGTTCCATTTAAAGAACCAAAGTTGATGTTGATTCCTGAAAAACGAAACAACCTGTATATCTAAGAACTACACAATAAAAAAATGGTCCAATTTAAAGAAACTTTTGTATTAACTTTTTTGTATCTGTAAAAATATGAAAGTTAATAGGGGGGTGCATTTATAACTAAAAACCCTGTACTTTGATTGTGACTCACTGATACAAAAGTGACATTATGTACCAAGGTCGCGGGTGGTCGCAGACCATTTTTGGATTGATCTTAGCAAGAAGGTTCGACACTTTAAAAAATGTTTATTTTAAACCTCTAATAATCCCTTTTTAGGAGTATTTTCTTGGTAAATGCTAAAAAGTAAGAAAAAATTCGAAAGATATTTAAAATTGTTGTAAAACTCAAAGCCTGCAAGGTATATATAATTGCTGTTTATTACCTTCAAGACCTATGTTTAGTTATTGGAGTCTCTACATACTTTCGTAAGCCTTATGTGATGTAAGTTTGTTCTGAAAATTATATCAAAATGCGATTGTCTTCATTTTATGATGTAAATACCTAACTAAAATAATTTTTAACAAATATCTAGATATGTTTTAGTGCTAAACAATTCTTATAGTATCATTTTTTTAGAAAACCATATTTATTTTTGGGACTACTGCCGGTTTCTCTTAAACGTTTTCAGATATGTTCAAAAATATTTTTGGAGGGTGTCGTTCGGCATATCTGTAATGATACATTCTCGCTGCTTGCTTTCCATTTTGTCTCGCTTCACCATAACTAATAATATGTCGGTTAATTCAGCCGAGGTATAGTTAACATAAGTCATTTTAAAGGCACGTAATATTTAATAAACGCAACAAACTACTGAACACTTAAATCTATGAAAGTAAATACGAAACTAGTAAATTGCTAACTTAAAAATCGCAATTAACAGTACCTAACACTTTGATACGTAAATGACAATAACCCATTTTTTTTATTAAACCCAGCAAGCTTAACCTAATACAGGCATTATCTTATTATTATTGTCTTTATTATCTAGTTTTCCTCATAAAAAAGATCGAAATCGACAAACGGCACTAAACAGCCTATGTAACTATGCCAACAAAAGGTAAAAATGTCAGTGGCGCACAAGTTAAAGTTGTCCACCTTTTTTTTCAGTGAAATATGTGCTAGTTTAAATACCTGTCCCCCTTCAATTTTCGTTCGAATTGCTACAGTCGTTTTGAAGGAATTTGGAACCAAAAAAATTAAAAAAAATTGTCACCCTGTATCTCAGAAACGAAACGAGATCAACATGGGTCCGCCATGTTGATATAAACTTTTAGTTTTATTTTTGGGTGGGGAATCTCCCCACGATCGATGGCACAAGTTGTTTGAAAGACCATGTAAAGAAGCCCCTATCTGATTGGTTAAATTGCTTCTGCCAGTTATCTTGCATGTATTTTTTTTACTATACACCTATACATTGTATAAGAGCTTCCCTTAATAATCTAAACTATTTATGTTAAATAGTTCATATTTTTATGAAAGATTCCAGACCCTGTATTATTATTTGGTACAAAACCATTTGTGAAAGTATATCTGAGTGCTACCAAAGAATGGCTATATTCCCCAGAATTGTTTTTTTTTTTGGTAATAAGGGATCTTTAGTTTTATGAAGTTTTTAAAGACGATTTTTGTGATATTTTTTAGAACATTTTTCTGAAGTTGACAACATGGTAATATTTTATATCTGTAAATATTGTCTTTTATATGGAGTATCCAGGAATAACTTTGTACAAATAGAGGACTTTTTGACTTTCCAGTAGGAGTGGGAATAATTAAGTATTGTTAGAGTGTATATTTTCCCCTTTTAAATCACTAGATTTATAAATAAGTTTTAATAGTGATTTGTTGCTAAAGTAATGTCTTCTTAGCTTAGTGAGAGAGGTGGTTCCTTTGTTTCTGCTTCCATTATAGGAATAGGTGTACTTCTTAAAAATCCATAGAATGTCCTTAGCATTTGTTTTTAATTATTTCAATTTTGTTTAAATACGTTTCAGCAGCTGATCTATAAAACTGACATCCGTAAATGTAATCGAAAATAAATCGAACATGCTCTATAAAACCCTTAAAATATTAAGACTGTTTTCAGCTTTTAGTTAAGTAGTTAATGTGGTTAATCCAATTTTATTAAACCAGTGTAGGACTTCTGGAAATTTTCTTTTGATTTTATTTTTGCAATTATCTGTTGATGTATTTTGATATATTAAGACTGTTTTCAGCTTTTTTAGTTGAATAGTTAATGTGGTTAATCCATTTTGATTAAACCATTGTAGGACTTCTGGAAATTTTCTTTTGATTTTATTTTTGCAATTATCTGTTGATGTATTTTGCGAGTAAATCATCTGCAAATTGGAGGATATTAATATTAAGTAGTAATTCCAAATCATGTGTGTAGATTGTAAGTAAGGTATGGTTTAAAATGCTACCATGAGTGGTGCTATTCTAGCTGCTCTGGGATTCGACATTCCTTCACTGGTTTTTATATAGACTAGACGAGCAATATATAAATGAATACATATTGTTATTTTTTTTGCGAATATTAAATTAATCATTTTATTAGTTAATATTTCGTAATTAACGTATCATAGGCTCCTTTAATATCAAAAGATAAAGCTGATGTACTTTTGTTCTCAGTGGACCTCAGTTGAATGCCTTAGATCGGGCATGCTAAAATGTCTTAAACGGAAACATTTTGCATATATTGCTATATTTAGTAGTTGGTTATTTTCCATTTTTGGCCATCTAGAACTGTATTCCTTCGCATATCTAGTTTTGGAGTTTGCCTGCTTTTAATATAGGTACTTTTATATACTCTGTTAATTCTACAGGAATAGATAGTTTACTATTATCTCAGTAGATTTTATATTTGACCTGACTAAAAGCGCTACTCCCCCCCCCCTTTCCATCATGTCAGTCCTTTCGGACCACATTATATCCGGAGAAAAGAAAATGTATTTGTTTTGTTTAATCCATGTTTCAGATAATAATCTGAGCCTCAATTTGGAATGACAGGTTTTCTAAGTTGCTTTTGTTAGCTATTGCCGAACGGCAATTCCATTGGTATATATTTAATGTATCTACTTATAAGTAACGTGAAATAAAATTAGATAAACTAACTAATAAGTTAATTTTACTTTTTATTTCGACGATTCTTAAATTTTCGAATTAATTATATTTATTAGTTTTGCGTTATTTATGTTAAACGATTGCTTTGTTTAAGAAAAACTGAAATAATTAGTTCTACCATGTTAGTCACTGTATTGTTGAGATTTTATTGCAGTGCTTTGGGTTAAACAATCACGTAAGAGGTCTGCTTAATATATTGAATCGTTATAAATTGGACCTGGGTTAGTGAAAACATTAAGGTGGCTTAGTATTTGACAATATTTTAGGTAAACATGCTATCGAGATGGGGGTTTGAATTTTATATGCAGGTTTAAAACAGATGCATAAGATTTTTCAGGAAAATATTTTACAGTACCTTGCTTTTTTTATTTGTTTTTATCTAGTAAATTGCGCACATTTTTTTATTTTATATGTTGGATGCTTTGCATTGCAGTAAAACCACTCAATTTCTTTAATGCCTTACAAGACTCAATGTTATGTTCACCTTTGCGTTTTAAGCTCTTATTTTTTTCTTTCATTGTGTGGCTGAATAACCGTATCTGAAACAGTTATATTGCTCTCTGAATGTATTATTAACTTTAACGTGACCTATTGCAATATACTTGAGCAGAGTTTGAAATTTAAAAGGAACAATTAATGATATTGTTTTGTCTAACCCCTTTTTGCTTTCTTTTTCTATAATAATGTTCTTTTAATTGAGAATACTTGTAGTTCGGTCTCTGTTCCAGAAATTACCCCTTGCCGTACTACTAAAAATGTTTTTATATATTTCTTCAAATAATAATGAGAAACACGATTAGAACTTGCTTGTTCAATTTGCAAGTTTACACAAATTTTGTTTCGGCCGGATGAACATACAAGGTTAATGATATCGTTAATTTGTATAGTATTTAAGTTCTACTCTAGTCTCTAGAGGAAACATTGACTTGATTCGACGTGTCAACCACTTAGATGCTACAGTGCCAAACGTAAAACACTAGTGAAACATATAGAAAGAAAAGCAGTTTTATTTCTAAATTGTTCGTCCTATATAAATCGGAGAGTAGAGAGTGAAATCTGGGAACATTTTAAGAGGCAAAACAGTTTTTTTTTTTGAATTTCGAACACTTTTCCCGCATTTGAGATATAGGCATCCTATTTTGATTTTGAATATTCTTTATAATCCCACCAAACCCCCGTCTCAGCTTGGTCAAAGTGGTTGGTTTTCAGCTCCGCAAAATGCCTCCGAAGTTATGCCATTTTTTATCTCGAACGAACTTCTAAGATTTTTTAACGGAAAATCCGAAAAAAAAAATGACCTACGCAAAATTAACCATACCGACCTGCATTTTGAATCATCGGGATATAGAAAGGCCCCTATAGAACGCCACTGCTAAGTTATTATAGACTCCACCGAAATTTCATTTTTACCAATCGACGCGCTCATTTAACCTCTAAGATAGGCCTTCTTACCGAGCTAGAGGGTACCGAATGTCAAAAAACACGAATTTTTAAAAATGTTCGACCGAGGAACTGAGTATGTTCTTAATTCTAGTTAACATTTGCGTTGTTGTAACGGCAGTAAGTTGCGTTAGATCGTCGCAATTTACACTAGAGCACATATCCAAGAGAAATTTTAAAGCATACATATTATTAGAATGACATGTTTACAAGCAAAGATATTTTTCCTTATTTGAGAGTCGATAGGTCTTGATGAAACCTTACACGTTTAAAGTCGTAGGCTTTTATAGTAATACTGGCACAAGTATCCTCGTAAAATCTTCTATTCGCCTACTTTACGAAACGAGACGGGTCTGAATAAAAACCAGAGATAAATTTAATCAAAGTAAGTGCTGCAACAAATTGGCCAAACGAACAATAATATGAATAAACCTTCCCGCATTTATTTATTCCATTTAGCTGTGAAGTCCATGAAATCCCAATACCATTCCACATTCAGAGCGGTTTAATTGTGTAAGAGAAACAGAAAAAATGTTCCGGAAAAATTCATCTCGATTCGCTTTTTGTTCACGCAGTAAATGATTCATTAAATGCGAAAAGATGTCTCTTCTATTTTGATAATATTGGAGTATCGCATTTGTTATCTCAGTTTACTTTTTAACAGACATACAAATAAACCAGAAGCGTATAAAAAACACTTGGCTGTTAAACATGCGTAAACTGTTGACAAAAATCAACTAAAAAAAATTCAACTGATTAGAGGTACTAAAAGTAAAGGCACAAAGCAAAGATAAAGAACAAGTTGTTGATAATAACAATAATAATTTAATAATTAATATTGGTCATCCCATTCCTGGGTGGGTAGTTAGAGGGAGAACAGCTTTAATACCGAAAAAAGGCAATCTCGAAAAATCTAAAAACTATCCAATGCTGTTGCAACTTGCAGTGCCAGATTCAGTACTGGGTTGTATTAGCTTTATGTCACTTTGTAAATCAAGACTTTCTATAACATCGGGATCCAAAAAACTTATTACAGGACCACTTACTTTCAGAAGGGATTTCAGGGAGCCACCCTTAGTTCTCTACTCTTTTGTACCTGGTTGCTCCTATTTTTGGGATCTCTGTAAGAAGGTTAATGCCGGCCTCCTGGAAATCTCACCCGACACATCTATTTTAAAATGGATGGTCTTAAGCCCTAAGCTGCAAGTGGCCGAGATTTACAGTAGTTTCTGAAAATAGTGCAGTACTATAACTTCAAAAGGGTTGATCGTAATTAAGCATATTTTCACCCATGCTATAAATTTTAAAATTGATTTTTATACTTAATTACGATATCATCAAGCTTCACTATGCAGAAGACTGCTGAAATGAAGACCTACTCGAGTATAAACTTAAAATTGGCAAAAGGAACAGAAGGAATTTTCTGTTACGTTTTTATTTTTGCTGTTGAAAAAGGTTGCGCAAGTAATCGAGATGTCCTGCTAATACAGACAAACAAAAATTAAATACATATGTAGTAATCATCAAAAACTGTAGTTTTATGAATTTTGAATTACATTCCCTAGAACCGTCAGTCAAAGTATATGATATATATATATATATATATATATATATATAATAATATATATATATATATATATATATATATATATATACGTATATATATATATATATATATATATATATATATATATATATATATTTATATATATTTATATATATATATATATATATATACGTATACATATATATATATATATATATATATATATATATATAATATATATAGGTATATATAGATACAAAAAATCGATAAAAATGCGCTTTCACACATCTTTATCAAAAATTCTTGGCAGGAAAATGTTGGTGCTAGTGCATACTTTGTCAAATTACCTATGGGCCTGCAGCCGGAAAGCACCGGAGCCCCAATGGGTGGCGCTAAGTTTTATACTTAATATGTAGTACTGTTTCAGGATGATAGACGTTTCGCTTTAGATTTTATCATATCGAGCAGATTTCCCTGGGTACAAGCCTGCCTGATGAGGGTAGAGGCTCAGAAATCATGATCGGGGAGGGTACTCTGTGATATAATCGAAACTTCTGGTATAAATTGGTATAGATATCTCAGTACACAAAGTTAGTTAATTTTAATGACGTTCCAGCAAATAGTGTACAAAATAAAAACAGCTCGTGTAGCAAAAATCCTCAACATACAAATTGAAGATAAATCAATAATATGTGAAGAACAGAAATGATGTCGTAAAGAAGCCAAAGGATGTAAGAATGTAATAACGCTATCATTAACCCGGTGTTATTCAGTGAAGTCAAGGAGAAGAAGATAAAATTATCCTGCTACTTCATACAGTGCCCCCATTCCTGGTTAATAAAAAATCTATAAATTTACAGGTTGCCCCACGCCTTATCTCAAAAGTTTTATGAGGTACGAAAAAAAGTTAAATACAAAAGTTTCTTAGCTTTAATTTAGTTCTTAATTTATACTATTTTTATATACACAGGGTGTTTATATTGCTCTGCCATGGATCAACTTCCTTATATAAACTGGTATTTATCTTCAGGATTTGACATAATTGATGTAATAAAGATCCTTAAACAACTTTTAAATATGTGATTGCACTGAATTTTTTTATTGTATGTAATATTAAGTATTTAATTTTTTATGCATAAAAAGTATTACAATGTTGCCAAGTTTGGAGTTTTGATAAATTTAAATAGATCATTGAAAGACGAATTCAAGACTATATATTAGAATGGCTTTATAAGTCTATTATCTAAATTATTAAAATGTGTTATTTTTTTGTTTCTACGATAATTAGCAATGAGAAAACAAATAAATTTGTTACCCTTGCGTGCAAGGCCATCTGTGGTAATTTAATTGGATTTTTTTTGCAAATATATTAAATGTGATATATTTAGTAATCACATCTTATTACCTTTTATTCATTGAGATAATAATAATTTGGTAAGCCATTCATATTTATTCACACAAGACAAATAAAATGTTCTGAAGATAATCGTCAGTAAGTCAGAAGCGTTGATTTTAAACATATGGTAATATAAATCGTTGAATTCTTCTGTCAATGTTCAACTTAAATTCGATATAATATACAGAGGTTTACATTAGAAAAAAAGTCATTAAAACTCAAAACTTGTCAATATTGAATCATTGCTTTGGTTTTTAAAGAACTGAATACTTGAAATTAGAAAATACATGGAGTAAAAGAATTTTCGGCGCAGGTAACTATTTAAAAATCGTTATTTGTTGTGCTTGCTTGTTTATTTCTAAAATTACAAAGCGACATGTTAAAAGTTATTTTAACAAGCTGAATTATCTATTAGATGGTTTACAGCTGTTTATAATTGTAATGACCATATATAATTGCGGTGTAGCAATATGTACCGATCAAAACAACTAGAGTGAAAATAGCTCTTAAATCTGCAATACCTTAAAGGGTTTATTGACAGAAACCAAACAAAATTAGTAATACAAAAAATTGTATGTATTAAATGCCTTTTGACTGGGGGATATAGGTGAGACTAAGAGACCACTTGATGTGAGAGTTATAAAAGACCGTAAATAAACGAAAACAAGCGAGACATTAAGATCGGATGTTGCCGGGCATGGTTGGTCTAAATACCATAGAATACAGTGGTCCGAGGTTAAAATTGGTAACAAAAATCGCACTGGATAACAGAAAAATTTAAAGAAGCAGCATTTAATAAAACTATTATTGAGATTTTTTTTTCAGAAAATCGAGGGTTTAAACACACCCAATGTTTGTTAACCTATACTAATTCGCAATGACTTTCTCCAGCTGCTTTTCTAATTATTAGACTGATCTTGCGCTTACTGCACCTAAAAAAAAAGCAATGAAAGTTCTACAAGTAAGTTCTTTTTGTAATCATACATTGTATACCATTTTCAAAAAATATTAGATTTTATTGCATATTATGTTTTTGAAATGTATGCGATAATTCAGCTATACTAGCTTAAATTATGTAACACCTGAAATTTATGTATTCTGACTTAGAAATCTATCCTGATTACTTTGTAATCTATGTTTGTAAACTACATATTGTAGCGACCAGAATGCAGCTGCAAATTTGAATAGACAAAAGCAAAATAAATAGATTTTACAGAAATAAGAATTATATTGCAAACCCTTAAAATAAACCTTAAATGTTATTAGTTTTAGCAGCAACATGATCTATGTGAAGATTAAATTTGTTTCGTATCAAATGTTACATTTATGTCTTCAATTTTTCCGCCTACATTAGTCAGAGACAATTATATTGTAGTCTCATGAAAATAATAAAATACTAACACTTATTGATATTCTCCTTCAATAATAATTAATTTATATTATAGTTTTACACAAATGAACAATTACTTACATTTTTTAAACAAGAAAATGATTAGCTGTGTAGCTGTGTAGGGCAGTGTAACTATTATCCTGTGCAATTTTTGAACAACTAAAAATCTAGGATGCAGTCAATCTTCACAGGTCTCTTACTAATTTAAGTCAATTATCAGTTTTAACAAATGCCTAGCTAAAATCGGTGTACACGGCTGAATTTAAGAATAATATAGCACTCTAGTAGTGCCGCTAATCAAACAAAGACTGCTTATTCAACTTACTCGCCGCAAATCTTGATATCTGGGACCTAAACAGCTGAGCCTCAGAAAAATCATTAAATATAAAATAACACTTTTAAAAAATATATCTCAAGGTTAACTCGATATACAAATAGTAGAAACCAAATCTTGCCTCCACAATCTGGTCGGTGGTTGTAAAACACAAAATACTATTAAACCCTTTACAGTTCAAGTACGAAAACTTTCTACATTGCAGCATAGTTTCAGTGTTGTAATGAAGTCACCGATTAGGATGACATGTTCATTTCTAGGCCTTTTCTGAGAAATATTTCTCGTTTTTGATTCTTTGTGTCAAACTCAAGTATGGCGATATAACAGCTTTTATGATCGAGGTCATGGCAATATGGTAATTGATAATGAACTGGTTTTAAAGGTTATGGCGAAAGTATATTTTGAAAATATATATATACATATTTTGGATTCCAATTGGGTTATTGATTCTATTAATATGTACCCAACATTTCTGGCGAGATCTGTGGAATGTTTATTCCATTAATATATACGAATTGCCTCCGAGGTTTCAGCAATCATGCCAATGTTGGAGCCATTGGCCTGTATGAAATACAAAATAATCATTTTTTAGACCATGCGTGCTTACCTAATAGCATTATTAATAATTTTATTATTCAGTTATTGCACCAGTTTCTATTACCATAACATTTAATAATTTGTCATACGTTGACCAATTGTGTCTGTTAACATGCAAAACTGTACTAACTCCGAGAAATTGGTCATGCTCTTGGTGGACGGGGTTTATCAAGAAAACGGGGTCAAAGTATAGTATACATGGAGAGATATTCAAACCGTCGAGTGTCAAATCAGTAAACATTTGGCATTATTGAAAGCCATCTTCGTAAAACAGACAGTTTTGGAATAGAGGAATTTTGATTTTCGAGATCAAGTACATTTTTTTTATGATATCTATAGCTAACAAAACAATTTCCGTAAAATTTCAACCTGTTAGTATGGGCAGTTTTCGAGAAAATCGTCAAAAACTCTTAGCAGCCAAAATGGAGGAAGTTTGATTTTCGGGATCATGTAGATTTTCTTTATGGGTTCTATAGCTACCATACAGTTAAACAACTATTTTCTAACATTCCAATGTGTTAGTATGTGCCGTTTTCGAGAAAATCGTGAAAAATTCTTAGCAGCCAAAATAGAGGAATTTTGATTTTCCAGATCAAGTAAATTTCTTTATGGGATTTATAGCTGCCATACATTAAAGAATTTCCGAAAATTTTAATCTGTTAGTACGCTCAGTTTTCGAGAAAATCATGAAAAACTCTTTGGAGCTAAAATTGAGGAATTTTGATTTTCCAGATCAAGTAAATTTCCTTTATAGGATCTTTAGCTAACATACACCTAAACAATTTTCGAAAATTCCAATTTGTTAGTATGTGCCATTTTTGAGAATCGTGAAAAACTCTCAACAGCCAGAATGGAGAAGTTTTGATTTTCAAGATCAAGTAAGTTTTCTTTATGAGGTCTATAGCTACCACAAACCTAATTAATTCTCGAAAAAGTCAATATGTTAGCATGTGCCGTGAAAATTCTTAGCGATCAAAATTTGGAAATTTTAATTTTTGGGATTAAGTTTCTATTTCTTTTACCAAATATGTAGCTGCAATACACTTAAATAATATTTGATCTTTTTTACTCCGTAGGGGCGTCAGCTTTTCGTGAAAAATTTTATCTTAATTAATTATAAAAATCTAATTTTTGCGGCTGTAACGAATTCCTAATTTATCTTATTCCGATTAGTAAGTGTTGTTATTAAGGTAATGCAGAAAGACTTTTGTTACTTTACAGTTTTTAATATGTAGTAAAACGTGGTTAATCGTTCGAAATAGGTACTTACTTAATATAATAATTTTAAACTAAAGTTGTTATAAAATTGTATAATCAGACGCCATTGGTCCTTCGATTTGGTAAAGTTCGGCAAACTGGATTAAAACCTATAAAAAATGCACAGTTATTGAATAATTAATAAAAATTAAATCGACATAAGATTTCACTTATATATCTCAATGACAGACAGTTTAATTAAATCGCCATAAGTTATCACGTATATATCTAAATATTGATTTCGCCCATTCTGACGGATTCCAAGTCAGTCAATTTTATCTTAATAGTTAATAAGGGAATATATCGATGTATAGTATCCTATTGATCCTGGTATATCCTCTTAACGGCAATAGGCAGCGGCCTTAAAATACCTATCGCTCGGCTATCTTTGGTATTTTGGCTGCTAACTTTTGGCTGCCAACTTCAAACCAGTATTTTGGAAATGGTTGAAGAAGAACCAAGTGTCATGTTGCCAATGTTGTTTACCGACGAGGCGTGCTTTGTAAGATCTGGATTCACTAACTAATACGTTTATGCGGATGCAAATCCACATACCACTAAAGTTGCCCACTATCAGCATGAGTTTAGAATAAATGTATGAACAGGGGTTATTGATCTCTATCCTATCGGTTCTGTGGATACGCCAGACAGATTAGAAGAAAATACCTATTTAAATGTCTTGCAAAATACCATATAAAATATATGGTATATGTACGATGGTGTCTCACCTTATTTTTCCGCTGCTGCTCGGGAATATCTGCATAACCAATATCTCAAAAGGTGGACTGGAAAAGACAATAATGCACTAGTAATGAGATAAATCAAGTTGAAATTAATTTGGACCATTACAAATAACACAGTGCTTAAGTAAACTACTGCGACCTATAAAGAAACTGTAATATTAATTTTGAATTTGATCTAATTTAGTACTGAATATAAGAACAAAATTCCAATTCCATTCATTTTTTTATTATTTTCTTTTTAAATTAGTCTTTTAAAAAAATGTCAAAAAATTAGGAACGTATTATTCAAAATGTTTTTTTTAACCAAACTACATGATAAAAAGTTAAAATAACATGGTAAAATAAAAACTGAATTAAATTAAACAAAAAGATAACAACCTTGCAAAAGCAACTGGGCGATTGGGCGACTCTTATTTCAGGATGGTCAGTAGCATACCTAAAAAAAATAGAAAACATATCTGAGCATACTCGTTCTACAAAACTCTACTCTACTACGTTTAAACAAAAGTAATGCGCATTGAAATATTAACGTAATAAAATAGGAAATCGTTTACTTAGCAAAGCTTATCAAATTGCATTAAACAAATCTTGCTCATTATAATTATTGTGATGTTTATTAACAGAATACTGTCTTGTTTGTTATACTGTCCCAGTAACGACAACGTACTGACAATAAATGGGCATCAGACACGATACTCTATCTCTCTAAGTGCCTAAACAAACGTATCGAGTTGTGCAATGAGCAATACAGTACTCTCTCAATACCGTAGCAGGCTACCTCAAAAAATATACAAACAATGAGATTGACACAGCAACCTCTGATCTAGACCACTTGACAATAACACTCTGTATTGAGGAGTACAATGGACACCAAAACTCGAGGGTCCCCTCGAGACACAGAGTCAGACCAGCTCAAGGTACCAACAAGAAACAATAAAATAATTGTCAAGACATCAAAGGCAGACAGTCAACAAACGCCCAGACGGTAATTAAAAATATATTTTAAATTGGATTTTTATTGAATTATTATAATAATAATAATTATCGTTTAAGGCAAATATGTAGAAATTAGTGTACCCCTTACTTTAAACGAAACCAGAACTCGAATGAAATCAAATAACAAATAAGTATAACGTTGGGACTTTTTTTTAATGTGTTTGACTCATAAACAAATTTTTACTTTCGGCATGCATGGCAAGCATTATACGGCAAAAACAAAACAGATTGATAGGTTTATCTTAATTGCCCGACGAAAAATACATGTGAGATTATTTTACGACTATTCGTTTCTGGCTAAAATAAATACTAGAAAATGTAGAGGGTCTTACATTAACGTCTGAATAAAAGTTAGTAAATGGTGATTTGAAGTTTGTTCCACATTGCGATGTTATACCAAAACTGACGGTTTCACTGTAAACATTTTTCAACGTTTCCACAGATAGTTTACTTCTACAAAGCATGCAGTAAATTTTATCTCTAAAATTATTCATTTAAATTCTAACATTTCAGATAAAACAGTTAAGAATATTATTTGTTTCTAAATACCGTTGGGAGCATCTGTAAACCAAACGCTTATTCCTCGGTACGTCATTTGAATAATGTAATTTTAAGAGCCGGCAAAGACAGATTAAACAAGGGACAAAAGCTAAAATGACGTACGCTGGCGTTGTTTTATCTAAAGTATATCAAAATGCAAAATTGTTTGTTACACAAACGACTAGACCGTCGCGCCGCGCCGTTTGGCTTGACATCATTATATTTAAAATGAAATTTATTGCTGTCATTTTGGTAAGCTTCCTAATGTCGTATAACGCTATTGAAGAACAGGATTTTTTTTATTTGCCTATTTTATGTATTGGACTTCTGTTTTGCATTGATTTGCCATTATAATTTATCGCGCGCATTCTCACGTGAACAGGAAGAAATAAATTCAGTGTATTTTAAAAACGCCCGTCAAAGAAACGCGTGATCTGACCCAGTTCCTAAAGTATATAAACCTATCCGGTTAGAGGTTAAATAGAGATGTACGCTGAAAAAGAAATTTTAGAAATAAACTATAAATTTCAAATCTGAAATTTTACTAATATTGCGAAATGGTTACAAGAAATAACGCAATTACTAGTTTAAATAGCTATAATGCTTTTCTAGACATTGATAAAATAATTCGAAAGGATCTAGCCAATTTTTTAATGTTTTTATTATTACACGCTTCCTGAAAATTTAGCCACTGTGCAGCGCTGGCGACCTTAGAGTAAGAATAAAAATAGAGTTCATTATTTACCTATTTAGCCACTGCCAAGATTACCTTACAGTATAAGGTCGATCGTACGACGATGCCAAGCCTAGCCAGGAACTCCAATGTTTATACCAATTTATATTACGGTGAATATGTTTAAAAATGACGCAATAAAATTTTCATACAAAAAATAGTAATGTTTTTCCAGTATTAGTTTCTAAGCAGTATAAAGAAACTACTTTTATTGCAAAATAGTAAAATACCCAAACCCTTAGACCAGATTACACCAGTAACAAGAGTTTTAGTTAGATATGGCAACCCCGAACGACAACTCTACGTATTAGACCATCCCACTATCGTATTAGACCATCCCACTTTCATTGATGAGGGATCCTTACGGTAAAAAAGTATAATAAAAAAAAAAATTCATTTATTCAACACAGAAATTACTGTTAGAGCAACTTATAGGTCTAGTCAGAGATCAGATAGGAAGAAAGAAATTACAAGAGAACACAAATCTTAAAATAAATAAAGAAATAAACAAATAAAATAAAACTAAGAAGCAAACACTACACTACATAAGAGCACATAAGCACGAGTTGTTAATATCACACAATTACAATACTTATTTGTAATCTAAAAATTCCCTAACTGAATAAAAGGCATGTTCAGACAGAAATGTGTGTACTTTTCTTTTAAAAACCCTTTCTGGTTTCTCCTCATTTCCCAATACGGATTTTAATTTATTCAAACATTTTACTCCAATATATGAAGGCGAGTTTTGTCCTACTGTAAGCCTAGAGAATGGCATTCTGAAGTTCTGGGCCTGCCTTGTTTCATGATTGTGAACGTGACAATTTTGCAACAATGATGTATGATCATTGTTGACATTGGTTACCAGTTGCAATATATACAAGCATGGCAATGTTAAAATGTTAAGCATTTTAAACCTATTTTTGCAAGAAGAGTAGGGTGGTGCATTTTCCATACATCGCAATATTTTTTTTGCAACACAAAGACTTTAGAACAGTGAGCTGAGGAGCCCCAAAAAATTAGGCCGTACTACAGTACCGACTGAACCAAGCCAAAGTAAATACATTTCAAAGTTCTAATATCTATAGAGTCCCTTAACTGCCTAATCAAAAAACATAGTGAGCTAAGCTTTACACAAATGTGTGTTTCCCAAGTTAATTTATGATCAATATAAATTCCCAAAAACTTGATCACCGTTTCACTATTTATAGATTGTCCATTAATTGTTATAAGTAGTTCATTATTGACACTAACATTTTTCGGAAGGAACTGCATAAGAACAGTTTTTCCAGCATTAAGAACAAGACCATTGTTACAACAATATTCAGAAAAATTTTTGGACACTTGATTACAATTGTCTACCAGCTGGTTTGGGCTTGAGTTGCTCAGCAGTATATTTGTGTCATCCGCATACAGAACAGCCTGACCTAGGTCACCACAAGAGCCTTCCACATCATTAATAAAAATGATGAAAAATAGTGGCCCAAGTATAGAACCTTGCGGCACTCCCAGATCATTCAGGCCTGCATAGGACTTAACTCCATTGATTGAAACTGTTTGTTCACGTTTACAAAGGTAGGAAGCCACCCAGTTATATGCCACTCTACGCACACCATTTGCATATAATTTCATTAAAAGAAGTTCGTGACTTATAGTATCGAATGCTCGACTAAGATCATAAAATAGCCCAATAACAGATTCTTTGCCATTAAGAGCAGCATAAACAAATTCAAGACAGTCAGAAATGGCCGTGCCAGTTGACTTGTTATGACGAAATCCATGTTGAGAATTATTTATAATGTTATTAGTCTCTAAAAAACTTAACAATCGTTCAGAGAAACAAAGGTCAAATATTTTTGATATTTGGCTTTGTACACAAACAGACCTATAGTTTGAAACATCATACTTTGATCCTTTATGCTTATATATTGGAACACATTTAGATTTCTTAAGAGGTTCTGGAAATTCACCAGAGTTAAAAGATTCATTGATCAGGTATGAAAGAGGGTAACATACTAAATCTTAAATGACTCTTAGGGCTTTACCATGTAATTCATCCAAACCTGCGGCTGACTTGCGAGTTGTTGACTTCCCATGGAATGACAGGTCGCAGAAAAAAACTGGTAGGGCCAAAATTAGTAAATTTGATGTTATGAGAATTTGGTACAGGGCAACTTTGTGCGACATTCAAGAAATATTTATTAAATGTGTCACAAACATGTAATGGATCCGCAATCACACCTCCCTTGTCATCATAGGGTACCGTAAAGATTGTTACAGGGTTACGTGACCAGCGTGGCTTAAAAACCAATAGCGGATCGTGGAACTACAATAAACTTTAACATGAAAGAAATTAATTTGCTGAAAAAAAATACCCAGCTTTTCTTAGCTTCACTACTGCATGTGTCTCTTAATGTATTATTTTGTAGTTGTTAATACAGTTCAAATCTTCTAATTATATGTTGCCTTACTGCAACAAGCAGCATTCTAAAGGTGCAGTGACATTACAAGAACATTGATTTTTTGTATATTTAATAAATAAGTTTTATTTACTTTATCTTGGACATTGCGAAACTAGGAGCTTTAGTTGACCTAACTATGGTGCGGCAATGTGAGTTTGTAAAAAAATGGCCGTTTGAGTTAGTTAATTGTCTTTTAATCACTAAGTAAACAGCTAGATTTCCTTTTCCAGGGGACTTGTTATATCTAATGGAAGATACCTTTATCACTTATTTTGAGTCATATGACGTATTGACCAATCTGGTTCAGTACAATAGAACGTTTATTTCGTCGGGGGTCATGTGAGAATCCTTAGAAGCATATTGATTATTTTGACGATTATAATAGTTTTTCCTACCAGAGAATTAAAATAGTCAAAGGGCGTCTCACGCTCAAAAAAACGTATTGCGATTTCGAAATTCACTAGATTTTGGATGAAATCTGGGGAAATAATAAAGTTTCGGATGATTCGGGCTTTTTTTTAATTTTCACTTGAATTGGGTCAATTTTTTATATAAGTGTTGTGAGGTAAAGGAATTTAAATGGTGATTCTTTGGGTAACTAAAAGTAAAAATGTGTTCGTAAACATGTTCTAAACTGGTTACAATTTAAGATTTAGGATATTGAAAATTAAAAAATATCTTTTATTTTTTAAATTTAGCAACTAACATGGAATAACAATATGACAATTGGCTATTCCATTTTTATCTTATAGCGCTCGCTTTTTCTTACGTTCCTCGCAACGTGAAAATATTCTAGTTGCAAAAAAATAGTTTTCGCAGTTCCGTCGGTTAGTCTGTCCGCGACAAAGCTCAAGAACTGCTTGTCCTATTTTCTTTAAGTTTTGGTTAATAATTAAAAGTCATAAAATCCAATATGGTAGAACAAAATGGCGGCCTATTGAAATGTTAAAAAACTATTACTAAAAAACTGCTTATCCAAATCCAAATTTTGCAGAAAAATTAGGTGTGACATGGCCATCAACTGATAAGTTTTATTACAAATCCAAAATGGCGGCCTAATAAAATGTTGTGTGTCAATGCAGAAAACTACTATATCGATTATGTTCAAATTTTGCTCAAAAATCAAATACTATATAGGGATAAACTGGTAAAAATGTTGAGACAAATTCAAAATGGGGGAACAAAACGGTGGCCTAATTAAATGTTTAAAAATATCTGAAAAAAGTACTTATCGGATTGATTGATTGATTGATTACATCCCCATTTTAAATATTTATTACCGTAAACTGGGGTTATTTTGCCAACCGGGGCAACTTTGCCTGACCGCCACTTAACAAACAAAAAAATAATTATTTTTAAATCTGGCAACGCTGCTTTAATACTGTTAGCGGTAGAACACTACGCGACCAACAAGTATTATACAGTGCAAGTCTGGATCTTGGCGAAGCGGTGTGTAATATGTGCTAGTCATGTAAGTAAAAGTTTTATTTTAACGTCGTAAAATCATGTTGCTATGCTAAGGTTTGTCAAATAAAAACAATTGAAACTTGAATTCTGATTTTAACGTCACCTATACCTATGCATATATGAGTTCTATTTATGCTATTAACATTTTTCTAGATGCCAAATTTTATATAGCTTTGGCGGTTGGCAAAGTTACCCCAGATATTTATCAGATTTTTTTTTCAGAAAATGGTTCGAACATATAAGAGACAAATGGGTGCGCGGCGTTATAAAGACTATTCCGAAGAGCAATTGCAGAGAGCTGTTCTACTGATTAAAACTAATCAAATGAAATACACTGAGGCATCCAAAACCTTCAATATTCCTAGAAGAACCTTAATAAATAAGGTTAAAAAAATACATATAGGTCCTGTAGGAGCACCCCAGCTAATCTCCCCGGAGATTGAACGGTCTGTTGTCGACGTTATAATAGCCAGTTCCGAATATGGCTGCCCTTTAACCCTGACAGAATTGCGAATAGTGTTGAAGAGTCATTTAGACAAAGAAGGTGTCCGTCTAAAGAAGTTTAAAGATAATTTACCCGGTGTAGACTGGTGCAAAAATTTTATTGCAAGACACAAACATCTATTATCCAACAGACATTGCCAAAACATTAAGAAAGCAAGAGCTGAAAAAACCGATGAAGAAATTAACAATTATTTCGATAATTTAGAAAGGAACGTGGAAGGAATTCCACCCAGTTCGATCCTTAACTACGACGAGACGAATCTCACGGACGATCCTGGATCGTCAAAATGTATTTTTAGAAAAGGGATCAAATACCCTGAACGCATTATGAGCTCGACGAAGTCCTCAATATCTGTGATGTTCGCTGCCGCTGCAGATGGGACTTTATTAGCCCCGTATGTTGTGTATAAGGCGGAGAGATTATATGACGCCTGGTGTATCGGGGGACCCCACGGTACCCGGTATAATAGAACTAAATCCGGGTGGTTTGATCAGTACGCGTTTGAGGACTGGTTTACACAGATGGTTTTACCGTGGGCCAAGAAAATTAATGGACCAAAGGTGCTAATTGGGGATAATCTATCAAGCCATTTAAATATAACTATCATTAGAGAGTGCCAGAAAAACAATATTAGATGTATCTTCTTACCTTCCAATTCTACACATTTGACACAACCGTTGGATGTAAGTTTTTTTAAACCTTTGAAGGCAGTTTGGCGCCGAATAATAACAACCTACAAAATAAAAAATCCACGAGATAGTACTGTCAACAAAAGCACTTTCCCCCATTTATTAAAAAAACTTATTGAAGAAATAAAATTAAAAGACGAACAAATTATTCAAAACGGATTTCGAGCAACAGGCATTTACCCTTGTAACAGAGAGGAGGTTCTTAATAGAATGCCTAATAAAAGATTTGAGAAAACCAACAGTGAGATTAGCGACACCTTGTTGAATTTCCTTAAAGAAAGTAGAGCTCCTTCAGAAGCAAGCACCCCCAAAAGAAAGAAGATGGTCAAAATAGAACCTGGAAAATCTGTTGCAAGTGAGGATTTAACTTCTCGTATTCCTGAAGAAAAGCAACGTGCAAAAAAAATAGAAGATCTGAAGAATATGACTGGACCATTGAAAGTGAATTTGAAGACCATTTTGAATTAGATGACGTCGAGGTTTCCCAAAAGACTGATAACCACAATAACGAACCTCAGGCACATTGCTCCCGTGATACTGTCACCAGTAAGACTGATAACTGCAATAACGAGCCTAAGGCCCATTGTTCCCGTGATATTGTAACTAAAAAGACTGAAGATGAATCTAAATTAGTTAGAGTTAAAAATTCCGATTTCCTACTTGTAGCACTTTTAGGTAAAAAACAATACAAGCATTTCGTTGCACGTGTAATTGAAAAAGAAAAGGACTGTTGTAATGTAAAGTTTTTAAGACTAAAATCACAAAATAGATTTTATTTTCCTAATATCGATGATACAGGTATTATTCTCGAACACGATATTGTGACTATTTTAGAATCGCCAAAACTTACATCAACATCAAGAGAAATATTTACATTCGAAAATTTTGATTTTACCAAATATAACATGTTTTAGTTCTTTGTTTCGTAAAGTATGTTTTAACCATTTTTGTTATCTAAGAGTTACCTAAGTATTATTTTGTAAAAAACGTTGTGTGTTGATTTGCAAATAGGTAAATGTTCCTCACTTTTCTTAAAAATATGCGTTTTTAATGTTAAAATGTATACCTGTTTTATTATGTTTAATAAAATATTTTTTAAAACACATTTAAGAGAGGCAAAGTAACCCCTCGGGACTCTTAACTTTACCTGTACGGTTCGAAAACGTGGAAATAAGCTACTCGGCAAAGTAACCCCAAAACCGAGGTAACTTTGCCAACTTTTTTAATTTTTAAAAAACATGGTTCTTGTTAAATTTATGCCTTCTAATTTGGAAATTATACAGCCAAAAGATCAAATTTTTATATAGTTAAAGCCAGCTGTATAATTCCAAGCAGAACCATAGATATTTAATAAAAACCAAAAATTTTGTGCAAAGTAACCCCACTTTACGGTACTAAAAATGTATGAATTGCTCACTTAATATCGATTTTAAATCAAATCTGTATAAATATTAAAATTCGCTCGCATTCTAGGCATTCCTACTCTTATTTTTTAAATATTTACTGAAAATGTATGATATGTATTTTCAAATACCCCCATTTGAATTCTCAAATATTAACTAAAATTTCATAAGTTTTATTCTTAAACACTGATATTTCAGCCGAATCTGTACAAATGACAAAATTCGTTGTCTATATTGGTGCCACCATTTTTATTTTTGTTGTGCATTCTTAACTAATACCCACAAATGTTAAAATGATCCGTCCGACCTGTTGACATTGTCATTTTGACACCGCTATTTTGAATTTTTAAATGCTGACACATTTAAATTTTCCTAGGCACCGATTTTCAGTTTTAGCTACACAAGTAAAAAAATTCGTCAGCCGTATTGGCGCCGCCATTTTGGATTTCTAAACGTTGACTAAAAAAATTCGGATTTTTTGTATCCGAAAGTGTATGCATGTCAAATTTGAAAATAATCGGTAATGGAAGTGCTGAAAAATCCATTACAAGATTTGAACCAGACATACAAACACACAATCAGACGAATATGAAGCCAATAAAAGCGCGTTAAAAGCATTGATTTTAGTTTAAAACTCTAACACCCGTACTCACTAAAGAGGTTTAACTTTAGACAAGGTCTAACTTGACAGTTACAGGTTTAAGATGACATTTTCAACTGAACAAATAATTTTTCTAAACGTCACAGTTACAAAATGATAGTGACATAAGGCAAACATAACTAAAAACTAAAGTTTAATAATATATAAATAACTGATTTCCTTTTAAACTTACTTAACTTAATGGTTTGATTTTAGATAGTGAAGTAAAGAACTATTATTTCTTTGAAATTTGTAAAGATACCTATTTACCTCATTAAGGAATAGGTAAGAATTCTTCTTTTTGTCAACGATAATAACCCATGGCCCATTCCTTCATTGTCGTACATCAAATATTTTAACAGGTCGTCATTTTGTTTCGCTATATTGAATTCATACCAATATTTTGCCAGTGTTTTTTTTATATCAGGCGTAATTCTTGTGGAAAATTAAATAAAATTAAAGTTAATTGAGTAAGTGGATTTTGGATTTACCGACCGACCGACAGTAATGGAAAAACATATAATAAAAAAACGATATTTTTTCACGATTAATGATATTTCCTTATGCGGAAAGTGAAAATTCACGCCGTCACTGGCATTCGTCAACAAATGGCCACGGGTTGGGCATGGGCCATCCTCACTTGTTTTATTGTAAACATTGGTCGATAGAATGTGAAAAATAGGGGAACCATGTTGGCGTATACCCCTAACGTGATTTATGAATGAGTTGTGATCTCTACTTTAATTCTTAAACTAAGCTAGCGACCGCGACACACAGAAAATGTTGTAGGTTGCTTGGACAAAAACCTAATTTTCGATTTTTAATGATCTGTCAGCAGTATTTTCGCAAGATATAAACACTGATAACTATGCCGATGATTCCAGTCTAGTTTTCAGAGTAGATGACAGGATAATAACGCGTGTACTTGATACCGCGCAAGGCTGGGTGGTTCGGATTCGGCTAGTCTTGAATTGCGAAAAAAAAACATTATTATCTTTATGATTCCTTCATGTTTAGAGCCCCATGACAGTATCCTGCTTAATAATAAAATCAAAATAGATATCAACAGCTCCTATAAAATGATAGGATAATAGGCTAAAATTTGACCATCATATAAATGAAACATGTTTTAAGCTAGCACGCGTCTGTTATGCGCCTCGTGTTCTTGCAAAAAATTGTTCAGTGGAAGTAGTAAAGTAAGCATATTTTGGTTATTTATATCAAGTAATGAAGTATTGCATACTGATTTGGGGCGGCTTACTGCATCTGAATAGAGTGTTTCTGCCACAGAAAAGGGCCATACGAATAGTTTTTAAAATGAGAACAATGGATTCGTGTCAAAGTGTGTTCCGCAGGAATTCTCTTCTGACAGTCTGTGGTGTTTATATATACGAATGCTTACTGTATATATACGGCAATAGTAATGATTTTACGTTGTTCTCTAATAATCACCGTTATGCCACTAAACACCGCTGTTTTATGTACACTATCCAGGGACTTTCAGTCACAGAAAGAGGTTTCCATTACATGGCTATTAGGCTCTATAACCTACTTCCTGGTCTTATTAAATCCATAAAGAGAAAAATATTGTTTAAAAGAAAAATATTTACTTTTCTAATTAATTGTCAACCATATTCAATAAATGAGTTTGTGAAATTTTGTAGTCTAATATTTAATCTAATATTTAAAGTATTTGCTTTATTTATAGTTTCTTCTTTAGCCTATATATTTTATACCAATGATAGTCAAGGTTAAGTTTTTTTTTCGGAGATGACGATACAATGCGCTTGTTGTGAACTTGAGTTATTGCAATATATTGAGTTTGAGTTTTTTTTTTAAAATCCTTTTGTTTTTATTTGCATTTCAACAAAAAATAGTTTTAATACTAGTCTTGAACAAGTGAGCTTTAATTGCAAATAAAATAAAATAAACATTGATTTTACACCTTTTTTTATGACAAAAATTTTTCATCACCTCTGTTCGAAAAAAAATTTCATCGCACCTACATTATAAGGCACTTCCTGCCAAGTTAACAGTGCCTTTTTTGATAATTTCTTAATTGATCCTAGAGAAAAAAATGTTAATTTTTATAAAGTATGTGCCCTTCTCCAATAATATTTTGTCTTTAATAAATGTCTTAAAATTCACTCCTGAGGTTACGGCACTCAGTTTCTATTATTAAAGGGGTAGGTAATGAAAACAAAATGAACATAATATACGCAAAAATCTAAAATCTTTTGGATTGATGCTAGCATTTTATTTTTGTATTTCTTAAAAAATATTTTTGATTTTTTAAATAGGTTAAGTATCTAAATTTCTAAAAATTACATAATTTTTTTCTAAATTTAAGTTGCACAATCAATCTTATTTAATATAGTCTAAATGTATAAGGAACAATCCGAATCCGTTCTACTAAAATAATAATAAATATTTTTGTTATCTCTCAATGGACCACCAAGGCTGAAGGCCCAAGTACTAGTTACTGAGATTGACTTAGGCGGTGCGAGAGGGAAATTTAGTTGTTATGGAATTTAAATAATTGCAAATGGAAGGAGGAGTGAAAGGCTTTATAATAGCGACACTCTCTGAATAAAGGAGTGAACAAAGTTGGAGGTCCTTGGTCTTCGCAGTTGAACGGTGAAAGATTGCAAGTTGGTCGATATACGTGTGACGCTGACAGAAATGACTAAAATATATGTGAAATTTTGCTAATATTGCGAAATTGCTACAAGAAACATTGCGAATACTAATATAAATACTTTCCTAAACAACAACTCTAAAATAATTCGTAAAGATCTAGCCTATTTTTATTGTTTTTATTAATTAACACGAAAATATTTTAGCTTTCATGGGCAAAAATCAAATTTTCGATTTATTGCTAGTACACACTATAACATATATTTAGAAGTTTTTTATGATAAACCCTAAGATCACCAGCGAATAAATTTCATTTTATATTTGCAATAATATAATAATATATTGAATATAATAAAGAGGTCTAAGTACTAGTTACCGTGATTGCCTTAGGTCGAGGAGAAAGGGAAAGTTAGTTGATTGGGAATTTAAATACTTGCAGATGAAGGGAGGAGGGAAAGGCTTCATAATAGGGAAACCCTGGTAATCAAGGAGTAAATAAAGTTGGAGGTCCTTCGTCTTCGGAGTTGAATGGTGAAAGAATGCATATTGGTCGATACTTGTGCCTCCCTGGCAGGATGACTAAGGGAGTCATAATGGATAATAATTCGTCAGAACCAAATCGAAGATATCATCTGTGAAACAAAGACAGATTCTGTATAATTCGACGAGGCTCTAGTGAGGCAAGCTCCTTTGGTATGTTATAACATTTTCGACTTATGTAAAATTATTTAGTTTATAGTAACACTGAGGCAATTACAAAATTTGGCTAGTTATACAGTTACTGATTTTCACACAGTGTTCCGTCACCACCCTGTCGAATAACTCTACGAGTTGAATTTTTCCAAATTTACATATCATTCACTTTATAAAAGAAAGTAAATAGAATCTATATTAATAGAGTGATACTATTGGAAGTGACATATTTTGAATATATAATCAGATTTAGTTAATAAGATACTGGCTTTTTTTATTAATGAAAATAACAATTTTTTCATTTCCAATAAAATATTCTGTTTTTTTTTTGGTTTCTTCTTTCAGTCTGTTTCACCCACATGAATTATGATAAACACATTTACTTTCTTCTTTCGTGTAAATTATCAATTTTACACTTTAAGAACATTTGAACTGTTAGAAAGTTTCAGTTTACATAGCTTTTTGTTTTCATTTATCCAAGCTGCTTTTCTTTATGTTTGCTTTGTATGGAAAGTTAAACGGACATTTTGCTGATGGGTTTTCATTATTTTAAGCCCATTAGTAATCTGAAACGAAATTAAAGATTATAATATTGAAGTTAAATATAACCTTTAAAATTTCAAAACTTTTATGTAAATTACATCTAACATACCTCAATATGTTTTATTAATAATTCATTGGATTACATTTTGTGAAGTATTTTTAACTTCTCTAAATTAAGACAAAAGAATTTTGTTTTTATTTTGTTTACAAATATTTGGAATTTGCCTGCCTTTCTCTTCTGTCACTATGGTTTCATTGATTTCTTATTTTTCGACATCCAGGCAGCTTTGACAGTGTCTGATTTTTCACTTCAGATACGATTTTGGTTCTGCTCTGGGGCAATTAGCCAGCTCTATTTGGGGGACACTGAATATTATCAGGTTCTTACTCCCTTATACTAGTGACGCCAGCAGTGGACTCCACTGTAATTATTATTTTATTTTATGGCGTTAGGTTGGCATAAGTTCCTTCTGAAGTGAGGAAAAATGGTGGAGGGAATGTCAAAACTTCTTCGAATTTTCTGGAGTTGATTTTCTCGGCCGGCTCTTTCTATTGGCTCTCCTTGGAGGTGCAACATGTGTCCGGCTTTATAAAAGTGCCTTAATGGACCAATTTTTTTAAAGTACTGATTGTATGTCCTTTTAAAGTGCAGAGCCGTTGAAAGCTGAGGTCTACCTATTTATGGACATTATCTGACCCTAAATTTTGGTCTCGCTTTGTTTGGTCCCACATTTGATCAACCACGTGGTAAGTCTTTTTTCAAATTAGTTTCCTTCTGTGAGCTAATTCGCAATTATCTTTTATAAACAGAATGGCGTCCTAAATTTTGTTTTAACTGTCGGTCCTCGAGAAGCCTTTCTAGATGTCTGGAAATTCCCTTTGTTGGTGACTGTTGACGTCGAAGGAGCCCTCTAGATGACTAGAGGTAAGGCAATGTCTCGAATAATTTTGTTGTAAATAACTTGTTTTTCACATTTCGTGTCGATTTTATTTTAAGACAAACAATCGTTTGTAGGGTTTCAGGTTAAGATTTCAACATAAGGTTTTGGGATATAGTTACAAGTTATGGTGTAATTTTTAGGGTACATAAACCAAGAGTTCTACAATGGTTTTGGAGTTCCTTCCTGTAAGACTACGAGGAATTAATTGTTAATTTTATATTTATGAATTTTATATAAGGTAGCAGAAAGGAAGTAGGTAGCCTATTTTTTGTAAAACAGCCTTGGCGAAATACTTTATATTTTTATAACTTTTTCCTTGCGGCAGTGTGGTAAAAGAAAACTCATGAATTTTTGATTTCCCTGTGCGGTATTTAATTAAATTTTCATATTTACATATTTTAGTTAATAACATTTCACCAGATGTTCACTGGCTGATGATATAATGATAATAACTTATGATCATATTTCACATCTTTGGTATAGTTTCTATTTTTACATAGTACTTTCTTGATGTATTTATTTTTATTTCCTAACAACACTTAAATTGTAAAATGTAAACAATATTTTATGTTTCAAACTTAATTTATGAAACAACTCTTAAAAAAAGCCAAGAACAAGGTGTCATTAAAATTTGACAGTCTGCACTTTATACAGTGTTTTATTAAAAAGCCCTGCAAATCTTTATTTTATCAGCATTTAAATATCATTATAGATTTCTTCCTAATTGGGTCACAGTCAATTAGGTGGCGCTCCTTTTAATTTCTAAAGGTGTACCCGAGAACGTGCAACCTACAGCTCTCCGAAAAGATAACTGGCTGCCGTTCGCATGTATTGGTAAATTCATAAGGACTTTACGCCATAATGTTTGGATAATCAATAAGGCGATTACCTCTTTTTTGGACCCAAGAATATTAAGGATTGAAGAAGAGGCTGCTTCCCTTATATGCGAGCAATACTCAGGGTCTGATTTACGATGTAGAAAGGGTATACAAGTTGTCTGAAGAAAAGTGTTCGTACGAGGAAGAAGATACCAAATTTCTTAAAGGGACCGTGGTAAATGACATGATGTAATCTTTCCAGAGAAATATTGCCGAAAAGCCATACCAACTAGTGTGTAGGAATATTTGCTTTTAAATTATACTGTAAGTAAATATTCACCATTATTTTCAGTCTTCTTCAGAGAATTGCTGATGTGGATACAATTGTAGAAATTCCCTTTTTTGCAGAAGAATATGAAGATATGTACATTTATTGAACATTAGAACGAGTTATCATTATAGAAGAATTTGCTACGTTTTATTCACCTCACACAGTGCTGATAATTCTTTTAATCGCATTTCATGAGTATTTTGAATATTATAATAATGAATCTCAAGACGTTTGTCAAATCCGTTCTCGTAAGGTGTTAACATGTCAGTAATATTTAAAAAAAAACTCACCCATTTGTAACAAAGCATCATAGAACCCGTTTTTAAGCAAACGGAAATATTTATAAAAGGATTTATAAGGCAGCGATCGCAGTTAGATTAGAAATAATTTTATTAAAGCAATATTAGTAAAAATTAAATATCAGTTAAATTGAATGTGTAATCGACGGGTTTGAATTAAAAGTTAACTCCTAACAAATTTTAAAATTACATTTACCATGATGCGGTAACAATAAAAATACTTTTATCAAATTGTTTTTTTCTTAAATAAAGTTGCTAAATTGTAGGAATATACAACTTTCGTCTAAAAATATTTTTTGGTGGTATTTTAAAGTCCACTCTAAGCTTTGCCGTTGATTCAATTTAAAAAATAAAGCAACTAGAGAGAGAAGAAAATTCTGTTCGAAGGATTTCCCACTTTTATGTATTTGAAAGCAGATATTTCTCTTCGGTTAATCTCTTTGTGGTGTGGTTTATTCTTTTTAGAATAACAAAAGGGACGTGTTGACACACAGGCAAAGCTATAGCTATTGTTATTTTAGCGTGAGAGTAAGAAAGAATGATTTCTCAAGCGACGCTGGCTTAAAAATATGTCACACTTCAATGCTTTGAAAATAAAATTTTACCATCCCTGTTTGAATTAAGCGTTGGCGTTTGTGCTGAAAGTTTTTTGCCGTTCTAAATTTAACTTAGCTTTTAATTAATGTAGTGACTCAAGGCTTGTTACTTAATTTAAAAAGCTGTCATATTGACGTAAAAACTCTAGAAGAATTTACGTAAATATTGTAGTGTTAAATACACTTCGATATAAACAGTCTTATACTTTATATACGAATGCCTATGAGTCCCAGAAACTTGAAAATAAATAAGTATATAGCACTAGTAACATTTTTATGAAACAGAAGGTTATTTTTAGAAATAAAAAAGTGGTCATGTCTTTCCTTTCGTTGCTACATTACTGCAAGGTGGTATGAGTTAAATTTTGTACAGGGTGGTCCAATAGTAGAGGACGTCGGCTGTAGCTCGGGAACCGTCAATGACAGAACTTAAGGAAAACCATATTTATAGGTAAATGGGTCAAGAGAAATCGCTGTAAATTAATTTCAACTTCGAAAGTTTGCCGGTTGGGGGCGTAACAGCAACACAAGAGTGGAAATGGCAATTTTTCTCTTAAATTTCTATAATTAAGGTAAGTTGAAAATATAAGCATTATATTCTCCAACCAATTACGCACTTTTTGCTTGATACCATTTTTTTTTATTTTCAGAAATAAAGTGGTGAAGGAAAGTCAGGTATTTTATAAAATAGAGTCCACATGCGTTTTCGCAATTAATAACAGAGTTCCGTTTGTATCGTAAGCGCCAATGTGTTACGCTGTCGGTTACGATATTCTTTCTGAAGCACTCCCTATCCCAAAGCAAGCTGAAAGGCTATTAGAATATTTTCATTGCCAAAATAGTGTGTTACAGATAGTTTTAAAGGAAAATATTCTTTATTAGTGGTAAGTTCACATTGCAGCGTGAAACATTATTAAATAAAAGTTACACTTTGGAATGAAATAAAGATGCCATCGTATTCATTTTCTAGTTACATGGTGTTAACAAATATTTTTTTAAAAACTAATTAAAATATATTCGAATAGAGCGTTCGTCTCTAGAGAAAAGATTTACTTCTAATATCAAGTAATTTAATTTTACTATTTTCACTTTTTCTTACATCTACAAATAAAAGGAGGGTACAATATAAATATAAAAAAGTATTTCGATAGCAGCGGCGCTTTAATCCTCGATATTTTGTTTAAATGGTTTTTTTTTCAATGGGGACAGCGTATACATTTAATGGCTACTTAGCCTTAATGACTACTAAGACTCAGCATAAAAGCTTGCCAGATTAACAATTGTTTTATAATCATAACGTTTTTATCTTGATCAAAATTCATCATAAATCATAATTTTTAAATTTTTGATTAAAACTGTTTGCATTAAAAAGGATACTATTAATTTTTGTTTAAATATCTGATATAGAATATTGTATGTGTAGCGTAAGCGACATCACCATACATTTTTCAGAAAGAGTCGTGAAAAAATAGCTCATATTACAATTTACAATGAAAATGTGGGATTTCGCTTAATTTTGTTTTTTTAATAGCTTTTTAAACAAGATAAATAAATAAATGTCTGCAAATTTTACTTACATTGTATTCCCTGTAGTAGAAATCATTCCAGAGATTTCCGCGTAACTTGGCACAATTTTACGGCCAGTGTTGCCAGTCAATAAAAGTTTCGTACCTTCGAATGGAATTACGCATACAAATATTTCTAAACCAATAAATTTAACTCGGGCTCTCGGCAACTCAATGCCTATTCTTTTGGCGTGCGAGCTGATATTTCAATTAAGCGGCGAAACGAATGATAAAAAGTGGTGAATTTATTGTGTATCTGATGTATCGTTCTTGAAGTAGATCTCCAGGGTGAAGTTGGTTGTACATTTTATAAAAGAAAGAGAAAAAAGGTCCAGTTCTTCACAATATTTTTATTAAAGCCTATCCGACGCGTTCCGGCTTAACAGACATTGTCAAGGATAGAATTATAGTATCTGTAAGTGATAAAAATCTAGATAGTAAATAAGAAAAATAATAATATTTTTTTTTAAATCTTACAAATACCATCTTCTCTCAGAAGTTCGAAACCAAATGGTCGGAACTAAGAGAATCACAGTTATCAAGTTAAAACACATTCACAATACCATAACAACACAATTTACAAAACAATAGTACCTATATAAATTTTATAATGATTAGACTGATGTTAGGAAACATAATGCGCTAAGAAGACATTGAAAGTGTCGATTTAATATAAATAAAATTATAAGTTACAACAAGCATTTTTTTATTTTTTGTACCACATCACCAAATATATTACCGAGTTTCGAACTTAAAAAATTGAAGATATGCAATTAATGAAAGGAATGAAACTAAATATTACAAAAGGTGTATGGATGGTAAAATTTATCTATAAAATTAGCATACATGAAAGTTGGGAAAAATGAAGTAAAAAGGGCGGATTCATTCATCTAAACAATCGTGTTAAATTTGTTGCTTTTTTAAAATGGGTATGTACCATTTATGGTATGGGACCATTTAAACAGGACATATTTTGATCTATTTCCAATTTAAAATACACAACGATGTATCGTCTATACGAAGTATAATCGGTACTTGTCGGGAGTCACCTACAAACTTTTTTAAGAAATTGTTTGATATTGAAATCAAAAAGTTTTTAATGTATTTACTTAAGTCGAATTTAAGAATATGGTGTGTGTATACAAAAGTCTTGCTATATCACATGCTTAATTGTTCATCGGCATTTTCTATACTGTTTATTTATACATCTAAAATAAAATATATTGTTAACCAGCTTTTCTGTGGACATACACTCTTATTTTTTGTATTTCTTTTAATAATTATTTTTAACTAATTTGGTTCGTCCTCTGTCCTGAAAATAATTTAGGGAGGTATCGTCATATTCAAGTCAATTCAAAATTCAAAACTTTTTATTTGCCTTATAAGACATACAAACAATTGAAATACAGAATATTAGAAATAAATTGAAATACAAAATATTGGAATGTAAAAATTTAACAAAATATTAGAATATAAAAATTTAAATGTCATGTTTATAGGCAAACAGGGTCTGCATAGCGATTTTAATAACCGTTGCACAGACTCAGACGCTTTCCGAGTCAGTGTAATGCCGCCCTTAGAAAATTGAAAAAATCAACGAGATTAATAATTTACAAATAATAATGAGCATTAAAACTAATCTTATTATTAAAAAGCGAATATTAAGAATGAAGTGTGAGAACAAAAACAAATAAAAACAATATCAATATGTTATAGTTATACAGCGGACATCAGAGGGCTCAGAATGCAGGAAGCATGCGCGGGCGGACACTTGAGAGGATGTGGCTAGTATTATAGTTATTATAAGTTAAATTCTATTATTTGTTAAAAACTGGACGAGTGTAACAAACAAAAATATAATTAAAAAATATGTGAATATATAAAAATCAGTACGAATGAAGAGGTACTTGTCAATAACTAATTAAATAAATAAGCAATAATAGTATTCATAAAATTTTAAAATTACGTTTGCGAATGGAACAACATATCTTTTATATGTGTCTTGAAGCTGCGTAACGGAAGTTGTTTAATATTATTTGATAAATTATTCCACATCTGAACTGCGACGAAGCTGAATGATTTTTGGTGACTGGTGACCCATGCTGTGCGATCCTAAATGAATCTAAATATCGAGTACCGTAGTTATGCTCCTGCGTTGTGAATATAGACCTTAAATATGGAGGTTGATTGGTTGGTAATATGCGAAAAATAAATAACAACATATGATACTCGCGCCTTCTCGCCATTGACAGGATAGAATATCTATTGAGATACGGTGTAATATGGTCTCTAAATGGTATATTATGTGCGAAACGTAGGCATGCATTTTGAAGTTTTTGTATGGAATGTTTAGTGTGCGTGCTTAGTGAGTTATGATAGACGACATCGCCATAGTCAAGTAATTCTAGAGAACACTAGAGAATTTCCCCAGACGCATATACGCAATACCAAGTTTCTCCTTAATATGAGCCTCAAAATTTAGTTTGTTATCGATAAAAATACCCAAATTCTTAGCTACAGTTACAATTGGTACGGATACATAATCTATTTTAACTTGGAAATTAGTTGACACATTTTCCAAAAGATTTTTATTAGATCCAAAAAATATGACGCAAGATTTAAAGGCATTTAACTTTAAGTTATGATTTTTAGTAAATTTATTTAATCCGCTGAGGTCTTCATTGAAGTTTGTTTGTGAAGTAAGTAAAGTATCTATAGTAAAAGACTTGTAGAGTTGTTTCTGAACCTGCCCACTTTTTATGGCAATACAATGAAATCTATTAGTTAGATAAGACTTTAAAAACCCCATTGAATTGTTAGAAAAACCAAAGTAATGAAGCTTAGCCAGTAGCATCCTATAGTCTAGAGTATCAAATACTTTACTGAAATCAAGCGAGCAAAGGCAAGTAAACTCTTTTTTATCTTCCTTATGTCTGATTTCATTAACAGGATTACAAAGACAAGTGGTAGTGCTAAATGCCTTTCTAAAACCCGATTGAAATTCTGGAATTATATCATATAAACTACAAAATGAAATTATTTGATCATGAATATGTTTTTCCAGCACTTTAGAAATTACAGACAAGATGCTGACAGGCCTTAAATCTTTTAGTTCTTTAGAGTTAGGTTTCTTAGGCAGAGGTTTTATAATGGTTTTTTTCCAAAGTTTTGGAAAGACGCCATTTAATATGCAAGTATTAACAATATTCAATATCGGATTTTTACAAAAAGGCAGACATAATTTCAAATCTTTAAGTGAGGGACCATCTTCACAAATAGAATTAGTTTTTATTGAATTTATATATTTATGTAAATCAAAATTATCTAAGAGGGTAAAATTAAGTTCAGAAGTCACATTTCGATGAGTGTTTTGCTGATAAAAGGAAACCTGTTCATCGCATGTAGTATTTGATACATTGTTACACTCGGAGAAGTATAAATTAAGTTTACCTACATCAGATAGACTGAGAGGTATTTCAGAATCATTTTTATGGGTTTTAATTTTTAAGATTTAACTTTTTGGCCGTAGACCAAAAAAATTTTCCTGATTTGCTTGACAGACTTTTAAAAAATGCATTCTTTTCCCGAATTATGGCGTGTTTAGTATAATTTCGGAGCTGCCTGTAATACTGTAGGCGGCCTTGCGTTTTATTTTTTAGATAGTTTTTATATGCTAAGTCTCTTAATTTAATTAGTTTTTTAATGTTATTTGTAATCCATGGAGTAAAAGGTTTATTGCATATTTTCTTTGTTTTTATAGGTGCATGTTTGTCTATTAAGTATTTAATTTTGGAATTAAAAATGTCTACTTTTTAGTCTATGTCATTGGTATAATAAACACTATCCCACGATAATTGTGATGCATCTCTTAAAAGTTCATCAAAATTAATTTTATTATATTCTCTATACGATATATATTCAAAATAGTCCTTATTTATGTTTATACTGAAGATTGTATATACTAAACAGTGATCAGACACTGCTTGCTATATTAGTACAGAATCACTTTTTAAAACAGGGATATTTTTATTAGAAAAAATCAAATCAAGGATGCTATGGTTATTATTGAAATTATTAAAATAAGTGGGTTGTATAATATGCTGTTTTAAATTAAATGTGCCAAAAATAACTTGACATTTTTTCAATATAGGAGTGCCTCTTGAAAAATCTATATTATAGTCACCTGTAAATATAACATTGTCATAAAACGGAACCGTTATAGATTGGATGTTTTCCAAAAAATCCAGAATACATCTTTATTAGACGATGGAGGACGGTAGATGGTAACAACCAAAACATTTTTGTTTTTAATATTAGTTTTCAGGGTGATAAATTCGCATGTGTCCGATTCCACTTCAAGTTGTATTAATTGATGCTGTATATTTGTTCTTATGTATTCTCCTACGCCTCCACCACGTCCATTAATTCTGTCTTTACGTAGAAAATTATAACCTTTAATTTTATATGCTGATGAATCATGAGTGGGAGTTAGCCAGGTTTCCGACAGCCTAACAACATATTGGGAACCGTATTTGAATGAAACTGTTGGCGTGTCTGAAATCTAGGTGATCCTTGACATTATAAACAGGCACAATTTTTACCGTCGTTCGGGAACGTTTTGCGTTAGTATACTGTTAATAATGACTAAAATATGTAGTTCCCACTAATCTTTATTGATAATAAATGTTATTTTTTATAACAGTTACAGAAAACATAAATAATTAAAATATGCTCTTTCTATTTTACTGAACAATTCCCACCCATCTTTTAAAAATGACAAGCGATTGCGCTAATGATTATTCGGAATTTCTAATATATATATATATATATATATATATATATATATATATATATATATATATATTTTTTTTTATCAAAACGTATAATAATTAATAAAAATGCTGATTAGGTTAGGATTGGGTAGGTTCGCCATAAAGAAAGCGCGCGGTAGCGCGACAACAAAATTTCGAGTCTATATTAAAATGAGGGACTTTTTTTACAAAATCTGTACTGTAAGGTGGATCCATCTAGTTAGGTTAACACCAGGTTCGTCAATAAAACCATATTAAAGTAATAATAAATTATAAAATCTTAATGAATAATAAAAATCTGTTGTACAAGGAAAGGATAATTAGATGAGTTTGGCAACACTGCAATAATTTTGTATCTGTATTTTGTGTGTTGTGTTTTTAAGAAGTTGTGTTTTTGAGAAAAAAAATTAATTTTCCAAGGAATTTTTACTTACTCTATACAACAGATGTTATCGTTTAAAATTGAAAAAACCTAAAATGTCTGAGTTTATAAGGTTAATGATACCCGAAATCTATTATCTAGTATTAAATTACCTTGCCTGTGCCATGTGCATTGCAATATTATTGTTTTAAAACTAAAACTTATTTTTATGGAAATAAAGGGGCTCTTGTTTTTTTGCAATTTATATACATAACTTAAAACAGTGTTTTAGCTCTGGCAAATTTGTTCTTTACGCTGAGGAAATGATGATTTTCTGATCTATTAGCAGTATCAGCAGTGTTGGTGACAGAAAGTCCTTATACCTAAATTTGCTGAAATGTCAATTTATGTCATTTTCACAAATTATAAACTTCTTTCAATACGTCTATAACTTCAGTAATGTATTACTTTAAAAGGAAGATAAAATTAGGAACCCAAGTGTAATTTACGATAAAAAAATCTATAAATTTTCCTCACCCGGAACTTCCCTCATTATGAATCTTTCCCTACATTAGGAATAGTAAAGTATGGCCCTATTTAGTTTCGCACATGGTCATTTAATAACACATATTGTAATTTTTTTTTCTATTTTGTGGACAAAAGTAAGGATTTAAGAGCGAATTTCCTGTAAAGTTCCCGCATAACGAATCTTTTATGTTCTCTAGAAAACTGAAAGATAACACAATTTATACAATATGTAACAACTATATCACAATATATGCAAACTAAGAGTAGTTTTTCACGTTTTTTATTAGACTTCCATTTTGATCCCCCATATTGAATTCGAATTACCATTTTACCAGTTCGTTATCATACTTAATTCTTGCACAGAATTTGAAATCAATCTAATACGTATTTTTTTCGGGATGATTTTTGATTGAATAATTTTTTTAACATTTCACTAGGCCGGCATTTTGTTTTACCATCTTGCATTCGAACCAATATTTTAACAGTTGATTTCTACAATACTTGATATTTGTGCAAAATTTCAGGTAAGCTGAATAAATAATTTTTTTTACCATTTCACTTTTTTTACCATTTTGTTCCGCCATATTGAATTTTTACCAACATATCACCATTTCGTCCCCTTATGACCCTTAATTTCTAAACAAAATTTGAAGTCACTCGAAAAATTAATTTTTCAGCTATATCGCATACAGACAGACAGACCGACAGACGGACCGATGGAATTGAGAAAACATGTTTTTTGGTATCTAGGGACCCTTAAACGTGAAGATCTGTTAAAACTCAAGAGGTTGATTTTTCCACGATTACAACACTTCTCTTTTACGATAGTAAGTTCTTTTTACAGAGCAAATTCATGTAGACTCTCTCCAATAAACAGAAAGAACAATTTACAACTGAAATTACCAGGATGTAGGTTTTTTCAGTTTATCTCGTCTGGCTTTTAGAAATACAATTAAACACTCGATTATAGTAGCGAACTTCACTTTTTAATTAAGTTATTATATTTAGTTCTAGTGCTCTGTGATTTGAACACAACTTGTAATCTACGGCATTATTGCTAAGCCCTAGCCTGTTGGCATTTATTTGTTATTTAATTAATAAACAGGTAAATAAGATTAAAATATTTCAATTATACATCTAATAAGAGTAGGTAATATTACCTACAGAGGAGATAATAAATTTACAAAGATTAATTTCACTTTCACTGTTAAATTACAATATCATATCGAAAACAGTTAATATCTTGATCCTGGACCCAGGATCTGCGGTTTTTACGCACCACGGCACAATTCTTAACCCTACGGGCGCGAGCGGAGCGGCGGCGTGTGGTTTTGACAACGACTGAAAAATTGCCCTAAAAATTTAAATTTGCATTCAGGCTAAATTGAGAATATTGCTTTCAGGGACATTAAAAACAAAACCGTTCAGCGTTTGCTTTTTTCTGGTGTGCTGGCATGATAAGTTTTTGACCAAAAAAAATTTACTTTGTTGTCTTTAAGCGTTCCTGTTAATATAGCAAAAACAACACAAGAAAAGGAATATTCTCTAAAATCATGCAAGAAAAAAAGCGTTTTCTTGTTCTGTTTTAATAAATGCTTGGGAAATATAAATTACTTTTTTTTGAAAAAAAAACAAATTGTTACAAAAATATTTTGGTGAATAAGTTTACCTAAATAACAAAATTATGTCAAGATTATAGTCTATTTACATATGGTTGTCAATATCGAACTGCACCAAAGCGTAATTGTGTTCCGAAGTTTCACTTTTAATTACATCATCGGGATCTTTCCACGAGATCAGAGCAGTAAATTACGAATATAGTATATAAATTGTAAACCTTAGCTCCAGTAATTTTTGTTTTATTTTTATAACTTTTTATCTTTAGTATTTCCGTAACAAAGACCTGAGTCTAATACCAGAACCTCAGGTTCGTTTACATTTTCATCTACAGTAGACTGATCAATTTTTATAATTTTTCTGCCATGAAATTGACCTATCGTATCTTCTAGCTGAACATCTGATATCTTATGTGCAATATCAAATCCCTCTTGAGACTTCAGCTATTTCTTCTATTTTTGATCATACTAAATCTTAATTGGTCTTCGTCACACCTGGAATCAGATTGTAAACTACGGCACTTGTCGATGAGAAAAAGACGGTTATAAAAGCCTATTTAGATCTCTACAAACTCATTCAGATATCTGAATATTGGTAAACCTAAAAAGTCATATCCATGCGGAAAATTGGTTTTCCCGCACTAGTGTGACAATCTGCCCATGCAAGACGAGGTTCCAGAATATATTTTGAATGCAGCAAAAGAAGTAGATTTGGATTTCCATCCAGAAAAATCCACTCAGATACATTCAGGCATACGAAAAGTTCATCAAATGGTACGCCAACAAGAAAATCAACAACATTAGTAAAGAAGAGGTGCTTCTAGTTTACTTTCAAGAAATTCCAAAGAATTTTCAACCTTCTACAATGTGTCCCAGCACTCAATGATAAAATCTGTGGTAGAAATTAAGAAAAATGTGGAGATTAGCAGGCATTTTAAATTGATTGCTTATTTAAAACCACGAACATGTTGAAAAATATTTAAGCATTGCGCCTGACGGTACTTATTTACTAATCAAAGTCGCAACACTAATTGGAATCGCTGGAGCCTACAGGCGTGAAGAATTAAAGGATCAAGCGACTTACCTGTAAGGAAGGTGATCATAATTATATGAGCAGTCTCGTCGAAATATTACAAAACACCATGTAGTCGCAGTTTGCGGCACAATACGGTACGACGTTAAAAGTGCTGAAAAAGAAAACAAGCCCCGTCCCCACCCCGTACGTCGGCCCGTTGCATCACTAGTTGAAAGTATGAGAATAGGTTTGTCTGTCTATAGGGTAGGGCCATAATGGCTAAGTTACTCTTAATTCACCACTAAAAGTGCAGGGAGGGAGGTTTTGTAATATTTCGACGAGACTGCTCATATAATTATGATCAACCTTCCTTACAAGTAAGTCGCTTGATCCTTTAATTATATTCGCAGTCTCGTCTCATATTACAAAACACCCTGTAGATGTTTAAAGACTGGACAGATCAAACCCGTTTTAAACTTAGTTTAAAATAAATAAACACTCCTTAGAATACATTTTAAAACATTTAATTAGCTAACCTTTAATTGCAAACTTTATAACCAAACATAATGTATGATGTAAATAATAATCTAATACCTAATTCGAAAATAATAACCAATACATATTTGTCTTAAAAAATGTATGTCTATATCTAATCTATATTAACACCAGATCCCTTCATCAAGGCTTCTGCAAAGGCATCTGGTTGAGGTAGAACAGGTCTATTGTAAAATTGACAAAAAACATTTGAATTCTCCGACCAGCCAGCGGCTTTTCTGATAACCTCAATACTAGCTCCAGCTCGACTGGCTGTTGATACAGCTGCATGTGTTGTGCTATAACCTGTATACAATCTTGTATTAACCCCGCTTTCATGTAGCACCCCTTTAATCCATCTGCTAATGGTTTGTGGCGATGCTGCATGAATTGGTTTTTTAATTGTCAGAATTAAAGTATTTTCGTTAACTGGTCGAATATTCTTGGTTTTTTGTAAATACATATCCAAGGTGGACGCTACACATAGTTGTGGTTTTTGAATAAAATAAGGCAAATATAATACCGGCTGTGTTTTACCTTTTCCTGATGTCTTAATTTTGTCATCAATAAAAATCTCTATATGTTTTTCTTTCCTTAAAATATTATGCGTTTTTATCTTACTTAATGTTTGCATCCTATGTGCAGATATTAATGCCAGTAATGTAACAAACTTATATGTTAATTTTTCTAAGGTTAATTCTTCTAATGGATAAAACGTCTCTAATTTAACTAAAACACAGTGAGGGTCCCAAGGGTTTGAATACCTAGCCCTTGGCGGTCTTAAATTACGAAGACCTTTTAGGTATCTCAAAATTAAATATTCCTCATTTTTATTTATGGGTAACACTAACGCCAAGGCCGATTTATAGGTATTTATGACTGAGAAAGAACCCCCATTTTCAAACATTTCATTAAGAAAGTCTATCACTACTGATAAAGAATAATCATACGAACTAACATCGCGAACCAAACAATATTGCCACCATTTTTTATATACACTATCATACTGTTTTAGTGTTTGCTCACTTACTGAAGAAAGAATGCCTGTCAGTCCTGCAATTGGGAATGATCTTCGGATAAACGCTTCCCTGATATAGGCCCTGCAACCAGGGTAAGGGTCTTCCACATGGGATGTGGAAGCCTAAAAGGAGAAAGTAATAAAGTTTTATGAGGTTCAAAAATCAAAGGCTTGTTTATTAACATGTCTTGAAACATGGGGTACCATGGTTGGGCTGGCCAATCAGGTACCACTAATATGCCTTCCGCTTGGTCATTTTTGATTTTTGATAAAACCCTAGTTATCATTGAAAATGGCGGAAAAGCGTAAAAACAAAGGCCTTTCCAGGATTTAGTAAACGCATCTACAAAAATACAGTAAGGGTCTTGTTTCCATGATACAAAATTTTTACATTTGGAATTCAGTTTTGTGGCAAACAGATCTATTTCCGGCTTAGAAAATTTTTTACAAATTTCATTAAAACATATTTCAGAAAGTTCATATTCAGTGTCCATATATCCTATTCGTGATTCCTGATCAGCAATAAAGTTATCTTTTGTATTAATATATGATGCAAAAATATACACATTTTTCTGTTCACAATACTCCCATATTTTCTTTGTAACATAATTAAGGTTTTTATATTTAACACCGCCCATACGATTGACGTAACTTACAGCAGTAGTATTATCTATACGTAATAAGATGTCAATATTTTCTTTATTTTTTGTGAAAAATTTCAGACAGTTAAAAGCTGCTAATAATTCTAAATAGTTAATATGTCTTTTTAATTCTTTCTTAGTCCATAAACCATTTATCCTATCGTTTTTACACACTCCGCCCCAACCCATATTGGAAGCATCCGAAAATATTTCCAAATGATATGCTCTCCCTCTTATACAAACTTCGCTATTAACTACCTTGTTTATCCACCATTTTAGTTCTGAAATTACTTCTTTGGAAATTAACATTTGTTGATTATATTTTCCATTAGAACTCACTAAAGCTAAATACTTCGATCTTTCCAATAATTTTGTGTGTGCCCAACCATATTTAACTGCTGGACACACAGAAATTAGCTTACCTATTACTTTTGCGAACGTTTTAATACTGCAATATTGTCTTTTGATAATGTTTCGACACCATTTGATAATATTTAAAACTTTCTCACTTGGTATTGTCATTTTCATAAAATGTGTATTAAATATAAAACCTAAATATGTACATTTCTGCGAAGGATTTAATATACTTTTTTCAAAATTAATGATAAAACCTAAACATTCCAGCCAGTATATAACTTTATGTACATGTCGTTGACAAAGTTCCATATTTTTTGCTATTATTAGAATATCATCTAAATAAATAACACATATTATGCCTTCCCTTCGCATCTTACATACTAAAGGTTTCAATAACTTAGTGAACACAAAGGGTGCTGTGCACAAACCCATAGGCATGCAGTTAAACTCATATAACTGATTTTTGTATTTAAAACGTAAGTATTTTCTTGAACTCATATCTATATTGATTAAAAAATATGCATCTTTAAGGTCAATCTTTGACATATAGTAACCTTGACACAACAAAAGCTTAACACTTCTGTAATCCTCTAACTTAAAATGTGGAGGTCTAATGAAATTGTTTAATTTTTTCAAATTTAGTATAACACGACTGGACCCATTAGCTTTTTTAATTAGAAAAAAATTTGAAATAAATTCACCCTCTTGATGTGAGCAAGGTGATATTGCACCAATATTTAATAATTCTTTAATTTTTTTAACAAGTTCAAAATTGCCTTTTGTGCTATTTATGTTTTTAGGTATTCCAAACTGTCTAGGTATAGTGTTAAACCTAATTTGATAACCAGCTACCCAACTAATGATAGTTTGATTACTGGTAAGTAATTTCCAGTTATCAATAAATTTTGGTAGTCTAGCTGCATAGCCTACCTCTATTTCTTGAAGTGTGTCCGGTATTGGGGTTTGGTCCTCTGCTGCCGTTTGAACCTGCCCCCCTCCTCCTTTTTCGGTCTCTTCTTGGGAAACTGGCGCTTCCAGTTTAAATGATTGGGCCTCTGAGACGTTCCTTTATATGAGGATGTGCTGGGACCTCGATTATTTCGCTTAAGTCCTATCCCCACTTTCCTAATTTCTTGAGTAGTTTTGATATTCTGTGCAAAATCTACCCCAAACAACCACTCATCCACAGGAAGTTCCTCACTAGCCTTTTTTACAGCGGCATCCAATTGGTTAGACAACATAAAACGTCTATGTGTCGACAATGTATGGTGCACATCTGTCAAAAGCTTTGTGGAATCAACAATATTCTTTAACAAGTCTTTATTAGAATCCCCCTCTTTTAAATGATGTGTTATGGGCCTCACCAAAGCACTAATACTGGCAGCCAATTGCTGTTGAATATAATTAAAAAAATTGTCCTGACGTGTTGCCGATTCTTCTAAAAAGGCTAATCTCCTTGTTTATTTTTGGCGCTCTTAAGTTCAAACAATTTTCAACGACAGGATAACTATCTACTAACTCTTTTCTTTTATCTTTATCTAAACCTTTTTGTAAAATCGAAGACCAGTGTTCTGCTACCTGGTCATTAATGGGAGGCCCCGTTTTGTCATTGCCAGAGGGATAATCACCTAAAACCTCTTTAATTTTAGAAGTACCGGGATCCTCGGGTACAGAAGTATTCTGTTGTACTTGAGAATGTTCTGATTCGTTCTCAGATTGCCAAACAGGTTGCTCCACATCTGAGTTATCGGAATAACTTTCCATAGATGAACCTGGAGAAAAAGCATAAGGTACTATTATGCCACAAAGAAAAATATAAAATGGGGATCGCTTAAAAAAAAAAAAAAAAATATATATATACATTACGATCAATTTTAAATCCCATTTAAACAAAAAAAATTGTTTATAAAAAAATGTTTATAAAAAAAATTGTTTATAAAAAAGGCACAATTAATGCACACAATAAGTGGCACATCTATATAACAGTGAGGGGTGACTTAATCATAATGCACTATGCACGCAATGAGCGGCCGGCAAATTTTGGCACGCAATGAGCGGCCTTTATTTTTGCACCCAATAAGGGGCCTCAATAAAAGTATCCAAGAAGTCGAAGCACAAATACAAAAAAAAAAAAAAAAAAAAAAAAAAAAAAAAAAAAAAAAATTCCAAGTACCTAGTCTTAAAATTCATATACCTAATACAAAATATTATAAATATTACATTGAATAGGCTGAACACCAAAACCAGGAACCGTAAAATTCTTATGTGTGCATCATGTCATAAAACTATTAACGACTTTCTTGTTTACCTATTAGTCACACCCAGGCACTGCGGTCTCTAGATGATACAAACAGAGACACTCGACTGGACTTTGACCTGTGCTTTTTATGGATCGATAATTCGAAAAATCAGCAGAAAAGAAATACATTATTAATTTACTTACTTGACATGCTTGAACTATCTTCTAACTCCTTTCGCAACATTTTAACAAACATCTTCATCTTCTTCTTACTCTGGCGCTTTCGCTTATTTTTTCTTTCCATTTTAGATTACACAAAACCGCGATAAAAACGATAACACCGAGCACTTCAATTTCACGTCTTCCCGGTCTCGTACGACAAACTACAGTGATGCAACGGGCCGACGCGACGTACGGGGTGGGGACGGGGCTTGTTTTCTTTTTCAGCACTTTTAACGTCGTACCGTATTGTGCCGCAAACTGCGACTACAGGGTGTTTTGTAATATGAGACGAGACTGCGAATATAATTAACTCATCTGTTGTGTGAAAACGTAATCGAACAAGAAGATTTGATTTTGACGAAAATACCTGATAGCAAAACTCGCCAGAGTAGAAGCTTTGTTATAATTCATCCTCAACCAAATTCTATATTCTACAGGAGAAAATTCCAAAGAAAATTCGCCTCCGCCTTCGCCCTTGCCTTCGAAATTTCGTATGAAATTGATAGTATTGCTTACAACAATAAACCAGTGAATCAGCACCAATATGACAAGTTAAGAAGAAAAAGTGTCAGCATTATTGCCAGCACCAAAAAGGCTCACCCTCAAAATGCTCTCAATTTAGTTAATATTGCCTATAATTGTCAATTTTCGGTTACCTACCATGTTAATTACAACAAAGAATAATTTGTTTGAACAGTTTTCTATAGCTTTATGTAGTTACTCCCTTTTTCCAAATAATTAGTTACTTTTAAACATACAATAGTATGTTTGTTATAGTTTAATAAAAACTATTAAATCACTACGAATTATGTACTTATTTCCGTACGTCTGTAGAAAAGCTATTGTACCTAACATTTGCGGAAAAGTTCATTTCCCCCACTTGTTAGATAAATAGCTATTATGATTAAAGGTAATCACAATATATGGGGAAAATTATTATATTTTTGCTTGATTTTTCCTAAGGCTAAATATTTAATTAGGAACGTCATTATATTATGGAATACCTTTGATATCTACCAAGTTTTATTCTCAGTGATTAGAGTCGTGAGTCCAACATATGACCAAAAAGATCTAACAATCAAAATAGTAATTTTGTCATTTTCATTGGGTTAAATTGGCAGTTTTGATTTTTTTCTATAATTTGTGTAGATACGTTAAACCTTTTTTTTTATTTAAAGAAATGTTGTTTTTGATTATTGTTTTTCTTTAGGCAAGTCTCATGCATTTTGTGTTAAATATTATACTTTTTTATATTTTGATATGAATAAGAATTAATGTTATGTTTATAACACCAATATATGTAACTTTACAGTTGTAATAATATTGTGACTGAAAGTGTTAAATTGTACAATTATAAGTTGATTTATACTTATACAGTGGCGCAGCCAGGTATTGGGGGCGGGGAAGCAATCAATAAAATAAAGCAAGTGTAAGATAATATTTTTTGCTGATATCAAACATAGAAAATAATAACGCGCAGTAAAAACAAGTGACAAAAAAGTCAATCACGTCATTTTACCCATATATTTTTTTCTCAAAGCCAAGCGCTAATGAGGCAGAAAACAAAAAGGGCGCGGGCGCCAAAGTCTGATTTATGAATAAAGGGATTAGAAGATTACAGCTAGGGACGGGGGGAGCGATTGCTGAGGCGTACATTTTGTTACAGGCCCGAGGCAATACGTTTCAATTAATGTAATAATCAAATAGCGTTGTTACTTATCTTTTTGTAATTTTTTATTAAATAATAAAAAATACGAGAAACTTTAATTGAAAACAACCTATACATATAAATTCATTTTTTGAAGGTTAATTTATAAGGTTGTGTCGTTAAGTCAAGATATCTGATTTTGGCAGAGCTCTGGACCATTTGATATGTGGCACGTTAGTGATATGAATTTGGCCGATTGTATGTTATGTAAAGTAGAATTGTTTAGGGTGATTTTTTTTAAATAAGTATTTTTGTAATATATTTGATTTATGACCAAATTGACTGACATATGAGGATCATGTATGCAGGTTGTTCAGTTAAGGCCGTTCACTATCCATGTCTCGAAACTAAGAGCAGTTGACTGAAAATATATTTAAGTTTCTAAATCGACCGCAACCGGGCGCAGCTGCTAGGGTGCACATTCACAACATTTCTAAAATTCTACAAAACCTCCCGTAACTAGATATAACTTTTATTACCTCAATGGAAAGCTGAGTTAATTTCGTATCACTTTGGGAGGAATAATTAAATCGCTGTCTGAAACCAATATTCGAACTGAATGAGATTAGGCTTACTTAAAACGGACTTTCAAGATGTTTAAGGATTCATGTCGAGTGACACTCCCTAAATTGCCACATGGGCCGCCATTTTGATTCGATGTCTTGAATTGGTACCACAATTTTAACAGTTTATCTTAATTATCTTAAATTAATCTAATAGTAGTTTTTCAGACTGATTTTTAAAAAATAATTTTTTTAGGCCACAATTTTGTCCCTTCATATTGTATTTTAATTTAATACCAGGTCATCCTCACATAAAGTCAATCGCGTAAGTAATTTTTGCTACGCCGTGAACTGACAGTCAGACAGACCGACAGATAGACCAATTAAATTGAGACAATATATTCTTTTGGTATCTAGAGCCACTTAAACGTAAATATGTGTAAAACATGGATTTTTTTCCGCGACATACAAATTTCATTTGGCCGCCATTTTGCTCCTCCATCTTGAATTCGTAACACATTACCATATACTACAATTAATTATTGCACACAATTTGAAATCAGTTTATTAAGTAGTTTTTTCGGGTTGAATTTTTAAATATTTTACTAAAGTCGTTATTTTGTTTCGCCATCTTGGGTTCATACTAAAATTTTACTAGTTAATTATTACCTAATACTTTTGTGCAAAATTTCAAGTAAATTGGATAAATAGTTTTTTGGTAATAACTGTTTTAACATTTGACTAGGATGCCATTCTATTTAGCCATATTAGATTTTTACCAAAATGTTACCAGATCATGCAGTCAAGTAGTTCTATGCCGTGAAGAGACAAGCCAACATACCTACAGACAGACAGACAGACCGACGGAATTGAGGAAACATGTTTTTCGGCATATAGGAACCCAGAAATGTGTAGATCTGAAAAAATCTCGAAGGAAGATTTTTCCGCGATTACAATACCCTTTTACCCATTACCCTCATTTTACGAGGGAAGTAAAAAAGTCAAGCCTTTTGTTTTACAATAATTTCTGTGTAGATGCCGATTCTGCTTGTTTACGCCTGTTAATTTGCAAACTTGCCAAATCAGGCATAATTTGGCCAACTGTTCTTAGTGACGTCCCTGGAAATTTCGATTATGTTGCTGTAAATAAATCACATGATACCTGCATTGTGACAGATCGATGTTGGCCTCTAAGAGAAACCTCATTAGTCTAGCACATAAGCCAAAAGGTCAGCCAAATACAAGATTTGGCGGTTGACCTTAAAAATGCATGGCATTTTCAAGGTCTTATTTTCAACAAAGAAAAAAATCTTGTGTATAAATATATTGCTTTTTCGTTATGATTATCGAAAAGTATACAGTTTTTCAGTAAATAAAAACAAACTTTTATGAAATATGAAAAAAATACTGACTTTCCGATAATCTTAACGAAAAAAAAAACATACTTTTACTTGATACATTTTTTTTCTTCGAAAAATAAGCTCCTGAGATGTCGATGCCTTTTATGATGATATTAAATTATGATATTAAACAACTATTAGGTTTGGTCGAACGAACTATAAAAACACTATTATTTTTTAATACTCGGTAGATTATTATTTGGAGCTTAATTAAATTATTTGGGATTAACAATATTTTTTGTTACTTTTGGCTTTTCCTCCTTTACAAATTATCTAGGCTTAGAGCTGATTCAAACTCAGTCAGAACCGAAGTTTGGAGGAATGTTTAATGGCCAACGAGCCAAAACAACACAACATAACAGTAAAGGTAATGCAGAAACACAAGTAATACTAATAATAACTAAATAAAAATAAAAATTTCATTCTTCAAGATGTTTTCCTTAATTTAGAATGCACCGATTTAGCCTTCAGAGGGTCAATTAAACAGCAGTTCCAATTTCTGCCTTTGATATACTGTTTAGAGTAATTTTGATCCTTCCCCGTTAATAAAATTCCAAACAAATTAAATCCGTGGACCTAGCCTAGACCTGCTTTTTCACTTACCTTCTAATGGCTAAATGACGGAAAACATAATATTAAAGATTAGAATTGTTTTGTTTGTGTTTTTTGCTTTACTGTTATGTTGTTGTTGCTTTGGCTCACTGGCCTCTAAACTTCGGTCCTGATAAAGCTTGGAGCTATTCTAAGCCTAGATAAAGTATGAAGGGACGAACGTCAGAAGTAACTAACAATTAGCGTTACTGTTAATTATAAATAATTTTATAAAGCAGTAATGTCATGTCATTGTCTTCAATATGTTTATTTTGACTATTTTCTTTTCAAAATTTGAACATAATCGACTTTTAATAATGTCTCTTTTACTCAACGCGATGGATAACTTAACATTAATAAATTTCTCACTAGCATCTAACAAAACGCAACTAGGTAAGCGTTTATTTCAGTAACTGGTGGCCTTTAGATTTCAATGCCATATGAGAAAGATTATTCTAGATCTGTTTTACAAAAGGCGAGGGATAATTTGTAAATTCAAAAACTCGATACGCTGTTCTTATACCATAGTGTAGGTCAAGGTTGTACCAAAGCTTTAAGATGTAATCTATGATGAAATGCTAGTCAGTAGAATAAACATGCATCAAAGCGTATTTGCCCTATCGAGAAATATTGGTACATCAACAGTACATTTTTGTTATCCAAAAAAGTCCCTTACTGCGTATGAGACACAATTCATTATGCATTGTGGTATCTTGGCCCTGTCAGGGAAATACTTTTACTTGCTACGATCTTAATGTTTTAAGTCTGCGTTATTCATAACTTAGTCTTGGGAATTGCTTATGGTCATTATCTTGCATATTTATCCAGGGACTCTGTACTTTGGTGCATACCATTTGTTATTGCTTCACTTTTACTTGAAGGAAATAAATATTTTCTAGATATCTGATTTCGAGTATAATTATGTTGGACAAGCTCTTCAATCTTATCTTGCGTAAAAGATGATGATGATTATTTTTAAAAATTAACTTGAAAGTAGATTTAAAGTTGGGTCCCTGGAAGAGATTGATTTAACAAATTTTGTAAGAAGCCTAATCTTTCTTGCAAAAAATTGACTATACGATACGACTTGATTCCAGATTATTTTTTTAAACAACCAGTACAAACAAAAAAGTGACAATACCTATTACTAAAATTTGAGTAGACATAAACAACATATAAAATATAAAAACAACAAAAATCTAGAGAATCCCAGGATGTCCTTTACCCTAAAACAGATAGTGATCCACTTATTATGATCAGCAGTTTAGATCATACCGTTATCCATATCTTTCAGAATAATTATGTAATAAAATAAAATTTTTCATGTAACAACTTAATTTCTATTTTATCTCTGGGCAACTGGCGAATTGTAGATGAAACAAAAGACCTGTATTTTAAGAAAACTTACGATTTTAGTTATCGCACTTCTCAGTGATGGCAAATGAAAAAAAAAGCGAAATGGAAAAATAAAGAACAAAAACATCGCCTAAAACGACTTTTTGAAACAAAGAAAACACTTTGAAAAACCTTTTGCTTTTGTGTTGGAGCCCTTTTATATTTGCGGCTTTTTTATATTGGATTCGCAGAAACATAACGAAAACATTAACAAAGTTAGTATTTGTGACAGTCATTTTGAGTAGAAATAAAATTTGACTATTAAAAATACTTTTTGTTTGTAAGTAATTAAAATAGCTGCAGCGTGCTTCCAATTCTAAAATGCAGACAAAAGGTGTCTAACAAAAATAATTTTGATGACGTCAGGCTCTGCAGGTATCTACACTCTAGTAGTTATTTCATAATAACCGTAATTACTACTTCAGTCCTCAAATATTTTCATATCCTCAGCATAATATTTTTGTACATACTCGTGCACGTACGACAAAACACATGTTTTCAGGCTTCAATACAAGCTTTCACGGAATTTCGTACAAATTATGAGATCGATTTTATTTTATTTGATTTTCATGACTATTTTGATAATATTTTCGGTTTATCAGATCTTATAGTCATGAAATTAAATATTGATTAATGAATGATTGATCAACAATTTTTTGAACAACTCCAGATTATAAAATGAAACTTCAATTAAAATAGCATCAGTCATCATCTACGACTACATATGAAAATTACAAAAAAGCACTGTTAGCTGACGAGTGTTGAAAAAGTTTTTCGACACGTGTGTTGAAAAGTACTTTTCAACATGACAGTATTTGAAGGGTGGTGAATTAAAAGAAAATTGAAAAAACTTTAACTAATTTTATTTACAATTAATAAAAGCTATTATGAAGTTTTTCCACACTGGTGTTAAAAAGTAAATGAAAATGTCACTCTTACTGAAGATTTTTTTGTGGTCGTAGAAAAAATAGTGTACATTACTCGTGTGAAAGTGATTTCCGCTTTCAATATTTGTTAAGTAATATGCTATATACTTGTAAATTATTTAATATCATATATTTTATTTTAAATATTTCATCAAGGCATTCTTAACGTATATCGTAAATCAACCCTTTTATACCTAGAATCTGCTGAAGTTATATACGATTTTATAAACGACAGATACCATTACTGATATGAATCTAGAAATGCATGTTATTTGAGTTCTCGCAAATATGGTATTTTTGTTGCTCTATAGTTATTTCGATATACGGCAAGTGTCACATGGTCGCATAGCAATACTATACGCATTCTTCACTAGATCCAACTATTTCAAAGCAATACCGTACCTGACTTTTATTATATAAACATAAACATTTTGAAGCACGTCCATATTTGTGTAGTGTATTACGCCTGTATAGAAAAATGTGTTGAAGTATGATGATATATACAAGTGAAATATATAAAATACATGGGTGATCCCGAACTTACCACACATGTTTAGTATGAACGGACAAAAAAGTCGTCTGAAAAGTGAGAACAGTGGTTTATTATAACAGTTTTGATCATGTTAGCGGAATATTGAAAAATGAATCAGAAAAAACACGTCTTTGCTTGCAGTGACGCAGTGATCAGCGATGCAATAGGAAAACGGTTACTTAATTAAGTAAAACCACATACAAATGATTTTGTATCCCAATATATATCAAATGAGATATAGAAATAGGTTTGAATTCATTCGGGTGAAATATGGTTATTATGTAAGTAAAAACTAATTATTTATGTCATTTGTCATATTTGCACTGATATTAATGGTATAATAGTAAAATCTATTCCGATACCAATCATACCGTAAGATACTTTTTTTGCGTGTAAGTTCTCAGATACATAATATGCACTTATGTATCTGAGAACTTACACGCAATATGTAAAATCTAACGTACGAATTGTGTACTGCATAAACTATGCGGACAAAAAAATATTCATTGCAAATATTAAAGCTTTCGACGAGACGCATAAACCGGTGAACTAGCGAGTGCTTATCAATAACACACAAAGCGATGCGTTTTTTGTAATCAAATAAATAGTTCAGTAACCAGAGCCACTTTCATGAATAATAATAAATTCGAAATAAATAAAATAAAAATAAATTTGAAAACACTTAATATTGCCGAAATAGTTGAAGATAGGTATAGGACATTGAACATAAAATATGTTTAGAATCTCCTAAAGAATCCAAAAATTAAATAATATCCGGGGTGTTGCATTTGAAATAACAAAGTTGGCATTGACCACTGTTACAGGACACACCCTGTATAAAAAGTTTTAATTGGAGAAAATGAGCAACTAAAAGTCCAAGCGTTTTTCCGAACACGCCCCCATTTATTTATTATCGAATTTATTCCATTTGGCTGATACACATATATATATATATGACAGTATATTCTTATTCCATTCCATGTTGCTTCGCAGCAGACACAATATATATATATATATATATATATATATATATATATATATATATATATATATATATATATATATATATATATATATATATATATATATATATATATATATATATATATATATATATATATATATATATATATATATATATATATATATATATATATATATATATATATATATATATATATATATATATATATATATATATATATATATATATATATATATATATATATATATATATATATATATATATATATATATATATATATATAATGTGTCATAAAAACCTATGTAGATTTCGAAATCTAATTTTTTTTAGATTTAAACCTATAACAAAAATACACTAAACTAGGGTATTTTTGAGGTCTGAGACTTTTACAGCCGTATTCAATAAAGAGGTTTAAATTTATATCAGGTCTAACTTGACAGTTATATGTTTAATGTGACATATGCAACAATGGAACAAATAATTTTTCTAAATGTTACAATTACAAAATATGACAGTGATATAAGTGAAACATTTCTGGCAAAATAAGAGTTTTAATTGTGACGGCAACTAGATCTAGTCTTAAATCTTCTTAGAGAGGGGGTTAAAGTTCTTCAACTGTTTTGTTTCTCCTTGGTGTCACGACGCTTATAGTGATCTCGACGTTGTTTTTATTTTAGCCTTAAATAATTACTGTTACCTTATCAAATGAATGATTTTTACTAAATTTAAATATACCATTTAATTCCCGAGAAAATGCCATTTAGAATTTTAAGTGGAACAACCAATACACTATTTTTTTCTTTAAACCCTAAAATTTGGTATAATCTTCAACATAAATAATATGTTTTAGTTAGTTAAATTCAGCTCGGATAAATAAATAATAAGTAACTTTATCAAAAATACATATACAAATAGTAAGCACTTGGAATGTTAGGTAGTTTAATAAAACGTTTTAAAGGTCGGTCCGCATTAATTTGAAATGCACTATACAAATTTTTTTTCACGCTATGGAAGTAGAATATCAATTCGAATATTATCTGCATGCAAATATTTGAGGTATTTTAATATTTGGGTTAAGAGTCGGAAGCATTCGAATGCGTTCTGGAATCGAATACTTTCCAAATTTGAATTCATATAGTCGCTTCACTATTTAAGATTCTCACGGCCACGGTTCTTAAACCGCGCCTCCTACCTGCTGGATCAACCTTGTTTCGGCTGTCTATAGACCTAAATCGTGCAACTGATAACACCGCGCGAAATCTTGGTGCATGCCAGCTGTATATCACGACTAATAGACATGAGCATTTGATGCGGTGAATTTATGAAACTGCCTAGATATTTATTTGAATTAAAAATATTAGGTGTTGTGAATAGGGCTTACAGGTCGACAAATTCGAGTTACCCCGAAGTGATATGGCAAGTTAGCCAAAAATGTAATATAATAAATTAAGAGCACAAGTTTTTTGTTGCTGTGAAGAAAACGCCAGCTGATAAAAATAAAAGAGGGGTTAAAGCCTTGAGACCCATTTTTGCTTATACACCGTTATAATAGGTGTAATCCACTTTTGTCATCACCCTAAAGCAACTGTTTTTTAAAAGAGAACAGCACGTAAACAATAAAAAACCAGCGAGAAGGTCTAGTCAAGCTCAAAGTAGGATGAAAAGGTACCTACGTCACAATATATACTGTGTCCGACCTTAAAAAATTGTGCTATGTATAGGCAATTTCAATTATATTTTGGTTAAAAATGGGTTCGAAAGAGTTCTTGCGCTGCAGAAATACAAAGATGTGAGTTCGATTTAGCATTTCAAATTTTGCAGTTATATAGACGAAGGATCAATGCAAGGCGGTACAGAGCCATTTTGTGGGAGAAAAGCTATATGCGACGGCATTTGCCTCAAAAAGCGGTCAACAAATGGTCGAAAATGGACAAATCTACTTCTATTAATTTTAATTCATTTATTCATAAAAATTCGAATGTAGCGAAAATCACATTGAAGCTAATAAATATCTCTTATAGCTTAAACATGATAGCAGCGGCGAAAGGCTTGCAAATGATCCACAATACTGCGTGCAGTTCCCCCTTAAGGTACCAAAAAATTATTTAACTTGTAATTATTAATATCACACCCAACTTTTCCTTGATCCGTTTTTTATTATATTGAACCTTCATTCTATTAATAGGAATATGATTAACAACTCCCGTTTTATAAATAAGCATCCAACATAATTATGCAGGGAAAAAGGTATTTCCAAAGATTTCAATTTTTCTTTTTTACACGGGAATTTTTGCTCGCCTCAAGCGTTATCCGGAAGTCGTCTTCTATATTAAAGCTGTTTTATTGCCACGCAAAATTGTATTTACCTTTTTTCCTAAAATATGCAGAGCCAGCTCATAACTCTCGCCGTTTCCAAAGTGGGATAAAAAACCGTTTATCACAAGTTAATAAAGGCCGACGGGGCGGAATAACCGTATTCTCGTTGAAGTCTTCAAGATTAAAAACTGATTTAATTTTCTTTTTGTGTTATTTACTTTGGCATATACAAAGTAGATGTAAATTATTCTTTGTTTACTAAAATTAAAGAATAACAATAAAGGTTTCAATGGTTAAAGCGAATACCAGACAACAATGTTTGTTTTTATATCTTTTTTGTATGTTTATGTTGTTTGTAACTTAAAGTGTGAAACTGTTCTTTATTTCTATATATTATTAGCACGGATTAATTGGTAGTTGCAAGCCAGGCGGCATTACGGTAATATCACTTGAAAAATGCCAAATGTGATTTTGACGAAACGTTATGAGGTAACAAATCTCTCAGTGAAAGGGTTAATTCTCGGTATAATATATTATTACATTCTATCCATAGACATAATAACAGGGAGCCTGAATTATTTTGATTTCAACGCAATCATACATTGTCAAAATTATAACTTGATTGAAACTTGAAAGGGTGTTGACAGCAAGACAACACAATTTATATTTGTTCATAATATTAAAATTAATTTTAAGGTGATTCTAATACTGTAAAAATAATCTCTGTAATGTTTCCTTAAATATATATATATATATATATATATATATATATATATATATATATATATATATATATATATATATAGAAACTGAAATGTTAGTGACTGCAAAACTTCCTTTTATTCCCGGAGCCTAAGGCTATATCGGTCGTTCGTCACTATTTATATTTTCCGGATGATGCTGTTGTTTAGTTAACTTTGCTTAATTTTTTGTTGTTTCAATTTTAGCGAGGATTGTCTTCCATACTGTTTTAATGATTCGTCCCTTTTATTTAAGTAATTTTTTAAAATTTGTATTGGCAGTCTTGGAAATTTATTTTTGTGGCACGTTTCTTGTTGATGTCGGAATATGATCGAGATAGTTTGTTAATGCCTGATCTTCTACTTTGCGGATATTCCTGTTAGTTAGTTAGTAGCCAAATATAAAACTTTTCACAGTCCTGACATTCGTGGTTTTTAAATTTTATCGTTTGGCTTTCCAAGCAGTTCACCATTGGTTGTTTGTAGCCTTGTATGTTGTGTATTTAATGAAATCTTTCAATGCTGTCTGCCATATCTTTTACATATAGTAATACTATTGCCCTCCCGGTTCATAATATAATGAACACCAAACATTATGAACCCGTTATGAACATTATTTTAGGTTTTTTATTCTTTTACGTTACAAGTGTTTTCAGTACAGTGTGTGTATATAGATGGTTCTTAATTTTTAATTTGAAAAATAAAAAGAATCTAAAAATCTTAAGCCCTAAAATTTGTTTTTACAAAGAATAAATAAAATATTACTAGATCACGTCATGAAGATAAAAAACATTCCATACTTCTACGATTAATCTGACAGCAACAATTTTTGTGCTCTTGTAATGGTAGAAACGTAAAATGCTTACGTTTACACCCAATACTTGTGTCACTGATAATTGAGTTTGAATATAGGATATGCAATATAAAGTGTGCTTAGAATTTCTTGTAGAATTTAAAAAGCATGTAATATAGAGTATACAGAATCTCCGTTCACAAACATATCAAAAGAATCTCACTTTTGGGATAGAATATGGAAAAAATCAGAATTTCATTTTGCAAAGAATTACCCCTTATAAGCATCAGAGCATCATAAAACTCCAAAACCGTAAAAATGTCTCGAGATAGAGATATATGTACAGGGTGTCTTGTTATATTTTTAACGGTATCCTAGAAACTTTATTATATGAGTTATGACAAAGCTTTAAATACAAAAGTTTTTGGGTTTTACTGGAATGGTCAGGATTTTCCAAAAAAAGCAAACAAATGGCGACCGGAAAGTAAACAAATGAGCATCAGTTTCGTTGTTTTAAATGAAACACCCTGTAAAATATGTATGCATGAAATGCATTCCCATTGACTTTTCTTTTTCTCTCTCTCTTTCTTCCACACACACACGTGCACCCACACACATCACACACACACACACACACACACACACACATATACACGCACACGCACACATATATACACCATACATACCACTCTCGCCACAATCACTATACCCACCGCACTCACCGCACTCACTGCATTCCTCATATACCACACACCGCACCCACTGCCCCCCTCACACCCCCTACACACCCCTAAAACACTTAACTTAAATTTGACCAATTTGCAGTTATGATGTTAGATATCATGTTTAATAGAAATGTCAATAAAAAATATGGCAAACTTTCTGTCTCAAATTAGACCCAAAGAATTGCCCTTTTAAACACCCGCAACTGAAACTTCATCGATCTTCCCTTGACTGGGTAATGACGTTTCAAAATAAATCAATTTGTCTGCGTAGAACAATTATTGAGCACTTTGTATAGATTCTTGGCAAATCACATAAAGTATATCCGCAGTATTGCAAATAACATCGTTTTAAATACGACAGAGAATAAACATTAAGCCATTATACTATAAAACCAAAATCCGACATAAAAAGAAAACGCTAATAGCCAAGTCAATAAAGGTTTTTTACTTGATCCTCAAGAACAGTTCCGATATTGATAATTTTTTTAAGTTTTTGTTTTTGTATATTATTAAAAACAGAAACATTTTGGTGGGCACGTACATATTTATTTTGTTTAAACAATAACCATGCTATATACAGGGTAACTCAGAATTAAATATACTGAAAATGTTTTATTTAGTTTTTTTAATTGATATGTTACATTTTTAAAAATAAATTACTGAAAATTGGTATACATGTTATCCTTTGCAGGATCTGTAAAACAGGGTTAATGGAATTTAGATCAATATACAGGGGGATTTTTCTCATGTAAGCACGACCTCCTTTGATGCCCCAAACTTTTTTATATTCTTGCACTTTTTTGATATATGGCTTGTTTAAAATTTTTTTTCGGCAAAATACATTTTTTACATATGAAATTTCAGTACAGAAAGATATTAGGCCTTCCCTCAAATTTGCGATAGACGAATGGCAAGTGACAAGAGCTTTTCTAACTTTTTTGGTCTCTACGAATGAATACATTTCGAACTGGGCGTTCGTTTATACTATTAATTCAAAAGGGACGACAAAATTGTTCATTTAGTTTAAATTAGAAGTTTGTTTGGAATTTATTTAGCCATACCATGTATATTAGTCAGTAGACTTTGGCCATACTATAGTATATGTAAAAAATACGATATGTAAAATTTATTTCACTACTTTAATTTAGATATATTAGTTACTTACGTCTTACAATACGCAAAATCTTCAACTCTGTAAATAAAGTGTTATTTTATGGAAAACTTTTTTATTACTGGCTTAAGCAAAGAAATTACTCTTAATATGTTTTATTTTGCAATAAACTAATGACATATCAAGGATCCTGTGATCCCTATGTGGATCGATCGCAATTTCGTTTTTTTTAATGCATCAATAAACTAACGAGTTGATATGTTTGTGAACAGAAACAACTACTCCGCTGGGTAATACGACGACCGGTACTGAATTACATTGTTGACTCCTGACTTACATTCGAAGCAATAATGTTAATATGTACACCAACATCATATTAAGGATACTGTGGTACTTGTCCGGAATATGTCCTGCAATGATCCACTTAAATCATACAACGAACTCGATTTTGTTTTTTTAGAGCTCATTAGGCCGCCATAGACTAACGACTTCCGTGTAGAGAAAGGCACAAAATGGAATCACAGAAACTACTATTGAACAATAGTTGAGTTGACCCCTGACTTTCCTTGGGAGCAAACATGTCAGTATGTTTTATTTCACGTTACACTGTTATATCAAGGATTCTATAATCCTACTTGGAACATTACTTGGAGCAGTTGCTTGTGTGATTCTATTTTATGCCTTTGCCTGATGAACTCTAAAAACAGTGAAATCGCGTTCGTCGTTTGACATAAGTAAATCATTGCGCCTACGGCATTGCAGCATGTTCCAGACAGGGATCATAGTACCCTTGATGTGACGTTGATATAATGCGAAATAATTAATATAAACATTATTGCTCCCAATGAAAGACAGGAGTCAACAGTGTAATTCAATGCCGGTCATGATATTAGCCAGCGGAGTAGTTGTTTCTGTGATTCCATTTTGTCCCTTTGCCCTGAGACAATCCTTTAACTCAAGTGGACTCGTTAGTCTATGATGGATATATGAGCTCTGAAAAGAACGAAATATCGATCGTCGTTTGATTTAATTAGATCATTGGACCTGCGGTATCGCAGGATACGTTCCAGACTAGCATCATAGATCGTAGTGTCCTTGACATGATATTCGTGTAACGTGAAATAAAACAAACTAACATTATTGCTCCCAGCGCGGCGGTCAGAAGTCAACACTGTAACTCAATACCGGTATAGTTGTTTATGTGATTCTATTTTGTGAAAAAAAAGTTATTCTACATTAAAGGTTTTGCTTAGCTTAGAAATACGATTGATTAAAAAATATATGTAATCCCATATACAGAATATGAAATAAATGCAAAAATAAAACTTGCAGACAAAAATAAAATGAAATTTAATTTTTTTTGGAAACAGTTATATTAAAGAGCACGCAAATACAAGTCAAAGAGCTTTTTAAACATCCTTTTTATAGACGTAGTTTTCGAGAAAATTGATAATGTACCGGGTAGTCGAAATTGGTCTGTTTTAACAGAGAAAACCTATTTCCTGACTAGATAGAGCAAAACTGACTTAGGTGTCATGGGCTCGATTTCTGAGAAATGTTTAATGGCAAAAACCGCCTGCCGATATTTTCACTGCCAACTGAGATATAGGGCGTTTTTCAATTTTCGGCCATTTTGAAAATTGTCCATAACTTTTTTATTTTGCGGAATATTAACATTCTGCAAAGACATTCTAAAGGCACTTTTTTATGTGCAATCCAGTGGCGTACTCAGATTTTTTCTATAGTTGTCCGTTTTATCATAAATAGGCAAAACTTTTTTTTTTCAAATGGAAATCATAGTTGGCTATAAATTATAAAAAATGCTCGCGTTTAGCCCTTTTCAGTGATATAAAGTTGTAGGTACTTATTTTCAAAAATAACGAAAATATTAGGTGTTTTTGGTTTACATCGAAGTAGGCCTTGGAATAATGACGCGCGTTCAATATTTTGAATATATTGCTGTCAGATTACTGTAGTCTGGTGTAATTATTGCGTTTTGGTGTTATCTTTATAAAGTTGTGTTAAGTTGCTGACAAAATATGTTTGAGAATTATGAAAAGTATGATATGTTAAAATGTTACATATTATCTAACGAAGTTCCTGAAGCAGCTAGTGAATTATATTTTAATACATTTCCCGAGCGACGTCAACCGGATAACCGAATTTATCAAACATTAAAAAGTAATTTAGTAAATTACGGAAGTTTTAAAAAGTTAAGAACAAGACATTATGAACTAAAGGAAGAAAAGGAAATCCAGCAGCTAAATATAATTGGTGAGGTATTAGATCATCCTGGCACCTCCTCTCGAACATTGGCTAATATAACGAATGTTCCAAAGACCACCGTTTTAAAAATACTCAAAAAACATAAATTCAAACCGTACAGAACGAGAAGAGTTCATCAACTCCGTGAAGGGGACGCCGCTAGAAGATTGAGATTTTGTCAGTGGTATGAGCAAAAATTCATGGAGAATGAGAATTTTCCATTAAATATTATTTGGAGTGATGAATCCAGAGTAGATACTTCTGGTATATTTAATAGATATAATTCATATCACTGGTCCACTGAAAATCCACACGTAGTTGTGCAACAAGACCGGCAAGGTCGGTGTGGATTCAATATATGGGTGGGGATATTCCGAGGAAGATTTGTGGGACCTTATTTTTACGATGGAAATTTAACTGCAGATGATTATGTAAATATTTTGCGCACATATATTGTCCCTTTGTTGGAAGACATACCTTTAGCTGATGCCAGAAATATCTACTATCAACAAGATGGTTGTCCCCCGCACAATGCAAGGATCACAACTGATCTTTTAAACTTCGAATTTCGAGAAAATTGGATTGGTACGTGGGGCCCCATACCTTGGCCTGCTAGGTCCTGTGACTTAACTCCCTTAGATTTTTTTTTTGTGGGGAAGATTGAAGGACTTGATATTTAAAGGAAGAACCTTTCACACAAAAGAAGAATTGCAAGAGGCCACTAGGCAAGCTTTTGCATCTATTAGCCCAGTTGAACTAATAAATGGTTGCAACTCGGTACGCAAAAGATGCTTAGTTTGTATTCAACAGGGAGGGGCTCAATTTGAACAACTTCTCTAAATATATTTATCAGAAACCTATCTAACTAAATACCTAGATTTTCATAATTATTTTTTATTTTCACTTGTAGCTGTAAATAGTAGTTTAGTTTGTTAATTTTGTTCAACTTTGCTATGTAAACAAAAAAAAATAAAAAAAATTAATAATAAATAATTAAAATAACGTTAGCTAGTGTTATTTAAAGTTGTGTTTAAGTTGCTAATAAACTATAAATCTTAACAATACATAATTGAGATATTGTCATCATAAATCAAAGCCTACTTCGATGTAAACCAAAAACACCTAATATTTTCGTTATTTTTGAAAATAAGTACCTACAACTTTATATCACTGAAAAGGGCTAAACGCGAGCATTTTTTATAATTTATAGCCAACTATGATTTCCATTTGAAAAAAAAAAGTTTTGCCTATTTATGATAAAACGGACAACTATAGAAAAAATCTGAGTATGCCACTGGATTGCACATAAAAAAGTGCCTTTAGAATGTCTTTGCAGAATGTTAATATTCCGCAAAATAAAAAAGTTATGGACAATTTTCAAAATGGCCGAAAATTGAAAAACGCCCTATATCTCAGTTGGCAGTGAAAATATCGGCAGGTGGTTTTTGCCATTAAACATTTCTCAGAAATCGAGCCCATGACACCTAAGTCAGTTTTGCTCTATCTAGTCAGGAAATAGGTTTTCTCTGTTAAAACAGACCAATTTCGACCACCCTGTATATGAAAAAATTACTCTATAACTATACATCGTAAAAAAATCTTTAAATGACTTTGTGACTCAAATTTTCATTTGGATTTCACACTTTTGTCTCTTGCCTACTTGCTAGTAGCTATTTTTTACGTACTTGTATATTATATTGGTAAGTTTTTGTAACGAAACTTATTTTTTTTAATATGCATAGCGTTTATGAAAAATTACTTTTTTGCTAAAGTGAATATTATAAAAGTTTTCCATTTGTTAACTAAAATTATACAGACTTTGTATACATATTTATGTCTTCTCACTAAAATGTTTGTGATTTTAAACAGTATACAAAAAAATCGGTAAATTTTGTTTTCCGAAAATTTAAGGCGAATCGCATAATTACCTAGTTTTTTACTAATAATTTTTTAGCGTTTCTCTCGGCCGCCATCTTGTTCCCCATATTTGATTTTTGCCAAAATATTACCCAGTTATTGACCCCTAATTTCTGACCAAAATTTGGAATGGGACGGAATTGAAAAAATATATTTTTTGGCATCTGAGATGATATGTGAAACATTTTACACATTATACTACAATTAATTATCACGCAAAATTTGAAATCAATCCATTAAGTATTTTTTTCAAGCTTAATTTTTAAAAATTTTGCCCCTTGATTCACAATTAATACTTAATTTTTGCGCAAACTTCGAGATAAATTGGATAAGTAGTTTTTTAGTAATATTTTTTTAATATTTCACTAGACCGCCATTTCGTTTCGCCACATTAAATTTTTACCAAAATTTTACGAGGCCATCCCCATATGACCCTCAATTTTTGACCAAAATTTGAAGTCAATCGGATAAGCAATTTTTTGAGATAATATCTAAGAATTCTGAAACGTAAAGATCTGAAAAAATCTCGGTTCGAGGGAAGTAATTAACTGAATAAGTAGTTCTTACACTGATTTTTTTAAGACCGCCATTGTATTGTCATGTTGAATTCGTACCAGTTTATCCCTATATTATTAACATTTAGTTTTTCTGTAAAATTTAAATTGAAAAAGACGATTTTTTTACTTTGATTTTTTAAAACATTTTATTTGACCGCCATCTTGAATTCGTACCAATTTATCTATATATCACACTACGTGCTTTTACAAAATTTGAAATTAATCTGATAACTAGTTTTTCAGACTGATTTTTTTTGATATTTTATTAGGCCGGCATTTTGGTTTTACTACTTTGGAGTCAAACCAAAATGTTACCAATTCATTTCTATGTAATACTTAATTTTTGTGCAAAATTTGAGGCAAATTGGATAATTAGTTTTTTAGTAATACTTTTTTTAACGTTTCACTTGGCCGCTATCTTGTTCCCAAACATTGGATATTTACAAAAATATTACTCAGTTATTATCATATAACCCTTAAGTTTTTATCAAAATTTGAATTCAATCGGATAAGTAGTTTATAAGTTTTGCCATGAACTGCAAGACTGACGGAATTGAGTTTAATTATAGCACAAAATTGGAAAGCAATCCATCAAGTACTTTTTTTAGGCCTAGTTTTTAAATATTTTTTTCCGCCATTTTGTTGTGCCCTCTTGGATTCGTACCAAAATTTTCATCCCCATATGACCCTTAATTTTTACCCAAAATTTGAAGTCAATCCGGTACGTAGTTTTTAGCTATGCTGCGAACACAACTACAAAGACGTATCCCAATACTGTAAAGTACCAAAATGCATCGCGAACAAATATTTTCAAAATTACATATCCCAATCTGAGCTTCCTTTGTAATTTTGAATAAAAAAAATACAGTTTAAAATTGGTCAGAGGAATAAATAGACACCTTGTATATAAAAATTTTCTGAAATTCTGATACATTCTTAAATAAAAAAAAAACATTTATTGGTTTATTTAACAGAATTAAGTATAATCTGCAGGGCTTTGTCAACATTTTTAAGAGATTTTAAGTGGGCTAAAATGGTGGGGACATGTGGTAGGCGTTAAAGACACCAGACAAATAAATATATCATAAACATATCTCTTTCTTTTAAGAATTTTTTTTAAAAGTACGTTATAATTTTTTTGACAGTTGCGGATAGAGTAAGAATTAAAGTAAAAAATACAAAAAATCCTATTTCTGTAGAATGACCCCATTTTAATAGCATTATAAATAAATCTACTGGTCGCTACTAATAAACTATATTACTAGGAGTGAAAAAAAATCTTTCATATATTTCCAACGATCGTAATTCTGTCACTTTAAAATTAATTACGACATAAGAAATCCAGTTAAGAATGTCCCAAGTTAAAAATCGCTAAATGGCATTCTAGCTATTTTTATGGACCTAATTTATTTGCTTTTAGCAGCTATATATAAAATTTAAATTATCAACAAATTTACTTCCCAGAGGAAGCAAAAAAGATTTTATCCAAAGTAGATAAAGGCCGACGGAGTGGAAAATTGTATTCCGCTAGAAATCTGCGAGATTAAGAACTAATTTAATATTCTTTTTAGTGCCTTGCTATTTTCCGTTGTTCGACATCTGAAATTTGCAGGAGTTTAATAAATCTAAACTTTTTTCTTATAAAAGTTTCTTTTGTAATTATAGGTGTTGGTAGAGCAGGGGATCCATCACTAGAGTCTTCTCACTCACTATAATAATATCACTCTTTCTAGTTACAGTAATCGTTATTGGCCGATACAAATCAAAGAGATATTTAATATATAAGGAAATAGTTGGTGGAGTTAACGTAAAACTATTTCACTTCCAGCTACCAGAGGTCAAAACTCCTCATGATAAAGTGGACCTCCCGGTAAGGGAGCTAGGTTCTGTAAAATATTCATATCTCAATTATTACCGATTATACTCGTAATACTTTCATGTTGTGATCAACTATTTAAGAGCTTTTAAAAAAGGCTATATTTGCACTGAAGTGCACAAAAAACGGCTATTTTAAAGTTTTTATCCAAATGAGAAGAAAATTTTTCTAAATTAGTGCAAATTATTCAGATTTTAGCAAAAAGCTTCATTTATATACATATATGACACGAGAGAACACTGAATTATATTCTTATTACCTTGTGACAAAATGCAGCTTTTAGAATTCCTTACACATTGATTTTTGATTCACGTAGGTACCGCGTTTCGTTTTAAAGTTATGAGTCATTGAAGGTTTCAAGGCCTCTTTTTAATTAAATTTTAATTATGCAACAAGCAAAAGTTGAAGGAAAATAGTATCATGTGTCATTCATACTATTACTAAGAGATGAAAAGTGCTTTACTGATGTTTGACGTTTATGTTTTCGCCATATTGTCGGTTTGAGAAAGCAATTTTAAAATGGTTTTGAGTAATGAAGACTGCGCTACAGCTTTAAATCGTTTAGACGACGAACGAAATGATCAATATGCAGAGACGCAAGTATGGGATATGTTGGGCGGTTTGTTTTCCTACTTACTACCACCGCCCCAATAATTTCTCTTCACGGCGTTCCTGTCAGTACGTCGCAAGAAAAAAATTATGCCAGCCGTTCTACTGTCCAAAGAATTGAGCTACGATCTAGAGAAACTGGTAGCAACAAACGAAAATTTGAGAGTGGCCGAACTTGCAAGACTTCCGATGCTGTTGACAGGTATATTATTTTATTTTGAAAGCAGTACAAAAAATAGTGTTGAAAGGCCTCGGTAACCAGACGATCATTTCAAAAAAAAATCGTGTAAATTGGTACAGTACAACTTTCTCACGAACTTGCTGAAAAATCTGGCTTAGTGTTTTAAATATATAGATGACTTCATATTAATGCAATATAATGCGAGACTATATTCCTCTAGGTGTGTCACATAGAATTTAAATGAAGTTGGAATTCAGAAGATAAATTATTGTCCAGCATGTCCTCTGGACGAAAATCCTATTGAGCATGTCTGGGATTACCTTGATAGACATATAAACAACCTGGAAATTGCTCATAAAAGCCAACTTCGTGCCGCCTTTTTAGAGCAGTGGAATAATAGGCCCCAGGAATTCATTCGCGCATTAATTACTGTAATGCTCTGTAGAATGGAAGCCATTGTTCGAGTTAGTAGAGACAACAGCCGATATTAGTTTCCTTCTATTGTTTGCCTAAGTATTTTTGTTTAAATTTTGATTATCGATAATAATTGCTAGTTATAGCAAAATTAAAATTTTATAAAAAAAACGAAACGTTTTATTTAATACTTCAGAACTTTAAAACGAATCGAGACATCAAGATGTATCAAAATCTAGTGTGTAGAGAATAACCTAACCCTAACCTTTTAAAAATTGCATTTCATAACAGAATACTTGACTTTTAAAAATTGCATTTCATAACAGGGTATATATATATATATATATATATATATATATATATATATATATATATATATATATATATATATATATATATATATATATATATATATATATATATATATATATATATATATATATATATATATATATATATATATATATATATATATATATTCAGAACTTTCAATCACGTTTAAGCCAAAATCAAAGTCAACCTGTTACAAACGTCTTTAGATCTTATGTAAGTATCAGATAAGATAAGTTATGCCCCGAACAGACAATTCAACAAGTGGAAAATAAAAGACCTCCTATACATGCATTCCATCTTTGCCGATCTATTATGTATTATGTCACAAAAACGATATGGCGAAGAAAACGTAATAGCCTACTTTAGCAAGGTTCTTTTTAGACCTTAACGCAACTATTGTGTGATAAGGTAAGAACTACTGGCTATTGTGAACATACTGGGGCACTTTCATAAGTATTTGTACGGGCAAAAATTCCTTTTAAGAACAGACCATGCATTACTTTTGCATTCCACACCAATTATTCGTTTTTGGTAGTAATTTTTCTGTTGTCAACAACAAAATTAGGATTTTTTACTGACCACCATCTACAATTTTGACAGCAAACAACCCCTTAGTGGTAAAGGTTGATTCGTCAGAGAACAAAATATAATTTGCAAGGTTCCTATCTACATCTATTCCGCCTGCATCCAAAAATAAAAATCTAATCTTTGATCATAATCCCACTCATAAAGTTTATTTACAAACTGGGGCTTGTAAGGATGATAATTTTATTTCTTTAGGATTCGCAATGCGGGAGATTTTGAAACGGTTTCCAAATCTTTGACAATTTTAAGCGAAGCAATTTGCGGATTTTCAATTACTAACTACATTCTTCTATTTAATTTCGGTGTTTGTGTTTATGATATGGCTGGCATTTGGGATGCTAATTAGGACGTTTGATGATCCTTGATCTTTTTAAAGGTAAATTTCATATTAAAACAAATTTCAACCAAACTTAATATCTCGGCATAGTAGTTTTTACAACATTTTTGATAACTTGCTCTTCTCTTAAAAAAGCGTTTGAGTGATATGGGAAACTTTTTATTATATATTTCCCCAAAAATTTAAAACATTTTCATGTATATTTCTAATTTCACCAGTGACGTACTGTTTGGCAGTAAATTGGTGATAAATGATTTTTTTTAAAGACGAAATTACTTTTCTGTTACAAGTTATCAAAAATATTGTGAAAACTACTTACTTATTTTATAAAGCTATACCGAGATATGTAGTTTAATTAAAATTTGTTTTAATATGAAACTTACCTTTAAAAACATCAAAGATCATCAAACGTCCTAACTAGCTTCCAAAATGCCAGCTTCTAGACTTTTTCAGTAATTAAAGTAGAATTAGTTTTGTTATGTGGTGATTGTTATAAATGTGGTAAAGAAGCGACCTCTATCTTTAACCAGCGACTGTACGACGTATTTAAAATTTAGAATCTGTTTGGAAAATAATTATAAACACAAATACCGAAATACTGTTTTGACGGAAGAAATTAAAAATAGAAGATTGTACTCAGTAATTGAAAAGCCTCAAATTGCTTCTCGTAAAATTGCCAAAGATTTGGAAACTGCCTTAAAATAAGCCCCAGTTTGTAAATAAACTTTATGAGTGGTATTATGTTCAAACAATACATTTTTATGTTTGTTCGCAAGGCGAAATAGAGGAAGACATTAATTTTGCATTAAATTAATTTCGGTCTAGAAAGAACCTTGCTAAAGTAGGCTATTACTTTTTCTTCGCCATTTTGTATTTGTGACAAAATACATAATAGTTCGGCAAAGATGGAATTCATGTATAGAGGTCTTTTATTTTTCATTTGTTGGATTGTCTGTTCGGGGCATAATTTAACTTTCATGGTACTTCCATAAGGTATAGAGACATTTGTAACAGGTTAACTTTGATTTTGGCTTAAACGTGGTTCAAAGTTTTGAAAACATTTATTAATAAAATCTATTGGATAATTATTTTGGAAAAAAAAATATTTTTGGGACATTCTTTTTAATCATTGAAATTTTAGTTGCTGCAAATAATGATTTACTCTAAAATATTTTTTTTTCAACCTCTGTCTTTATCATTACTGCATTTTTTAATTTAAAAATTGGGTACATTTTTATTAGTAGCACGTTTCGAAATAATAATTATGTGTCACCCTCTTTGTCGGCGGGAGTTTCAATTTTCAATGCCTTGACCTTGGCCTGTTATATCTGGAGACTCATAAGATATCAATAGTAAGATGTCATTTAAAAAATAAGTCTTCTTGATCTACCCAAATACAAAAAAATACAGAAATTACTAAAAATATGCATCAAGGGCACAAGTGTTCTAAAGTTTGTTTAGCCTATTTTAAGACAATCATTTTTTTGTGATTTATTTAATACTCTAAAAGTAATGATTTTTTTTAAGCCTATTTGTGCAAATTTTTTTTATTTATTAGGAAAACCTTTAGAGAAGGTAGAATTTTTATTACGTTAGTCGTGCCCCTTAACTTAACCAAACAATACAAACTTTTTTTTTTAATAATTTAACGTATCGACTTCGAAGAGTCGTTAGTAGAAAGTTAGATTAGGTCAATGTACATTTTTTAATTTTGTTTTTCGAATTTTTTATTTTTATTTTGTAACGTAAATTTTGTATTCGATAGAATCATTTTTCCATTAAATTATTTTATTTATTTCGTTCGTTTTGCTTCTTAACACTGCCATGGGGCAATATTTACACTACATTCCGCTATTTTCCAAATCCTGCATTAAAATCAACTAAGCATCTCTATAAACACATTTTCTAGCCTCGTTCGACTATTTACTTAGTTATAATGCCGCCATAATCTCCGACATTGCTTTTAGTTCACGGGAGAAAATCTCTCAAAATAGTAATTTGAAATCTCGAGGGATTTTTCAGCGCAATCTGTAGAAATTGAAATGCGCGAGGAAAGGGTTAGGAAAATAAAGTAGGAAGTGTTATTCTTGGCAAGTTAAAATGTAATATTTTCTTTTCGATAATTGAAAAGTTAAGAGTAAAATGCAGTGGAAATAAAATTTTACCATTACCATTTGATGGAATATTAGTGAAAACATGTAATTTCATGTGAATAAATTAGACTATCATGGATAATATTGATTGATTGATGTAAAATTTATTTTGTAATACTTTCCATTTACAGAGTAATCGGAATTTTCCAACTTTGTCAACGGCATCATTTTCCGGAACTTTGCGCTAATTATCCAAATTCATATCTCTTACTGTTTTTGAGATGCCAATCTATCTCTTTGAATTTGTAACACCCTGTATATATATATATATATATATATATATATATATATATATATATATATATATATATATATATATATATATATATATATATATATATATACATACAGGGTGGCGCATTAGATTAGTGGAGATCAATTAAAAAGCATGAAACTTGCCAGCAAGTGTTATAAAAATACACTGAAGAGTTTAATTTTCTTAGTTTTTGCATTTTTATCTTTTACGTCTCTTTAGGGTAGCCAAATGTAAAGCCTAAAAATAAATAAAACTTTGGTTGGTTTGATTATCTGTGAGATATCTTCAACTGATTTTTGTTAATACGTATTGACGGTAAATTATTTATAAGCAAACTAGTTTGTTAATCATTTTACTGTTAAAAATAGCGATTTGAGCGTTGTTGTGGCAAAGTTGCCATTATGTTTCTTTCTTGAAAAAATATAAAGGAAGGAATACCTCTTATAGATTTTAAATAAGAATGTAGTACATAGTTTGCGATTGATACGACCAAACATTGTGGCTAAAATACCTTTTACCCTTTTAAATTAACCATGGTACACAGCACGGCAGAAAGGATTGAAATGCTCAAAATATTTCTCGGAAATAATCACTGCGCTAATAGAACATCACACATATTTAATGAGCGACATCAGAACAGCAACGTGCGTCGAAAATATGTTCAGGAGCTTATGTCTAAATTTCGGGAAACTGGATCAGTGGCCAATAAAAAACGCAACATTAAAAATCCCATAAGGAACGGAAGCGATGGTTTTAGGGCAAGTTTATTTAGATCCTACGTTAAGTACCCGCCAATTGGAAACTGTGTCTGGTGTTAGTCGACGTACTAACCAAATGATTCTTAGCGCCCATAGTTTCAATCCGTATAAAATACACCTTGTGCAAGAACTTAATGAAGACCATTTTGATCGGCGATTACAATATTGCGAAGTTATTAGTGAACGAATTATAAACGATTCAAACCTTCTATTCAACACTTGTTTCTCTAGTGAATGCTCTTTTTTCTTATATATATATTTTTTTTTTGCTTTGTGTTCTTTGACTTTTTTTTTCAAAATATATTTATCCTAATTTTTCTTGGTTTGAGGTCAATACATTAACAACAAAATTAGTACATATTTTTAAACATATATTTCGTTTCTAAGGTGACGTTTCGACCATAGTTTTGGTCTTTTTCAAACCTAAAATTTGTTTAGCATTATTTTTTTAAATTTATAAAGTATTAAAATTTAGGACTTACCATAGAACGTAAAATAGTTGAATAAAAAGTATACATAATCCACACATCTGACATATACTACACATATTTAATTTGCATTTTAAAAATATTGTGGACGTTTATTACAGACAAATTACAAACTACTGAGCGAACACTGTTACAGTAAAGATATATACAATTTATTTAGGTTGTTTATGTCTTTTTTGTCATTTATAGCGTTTTTGTTTTTTTGAATTTCAGCCATCTCAAAAAATTCTCTTTTTTTCAACTGAGGTTCGGATTTTAATACTTTCACTTGTTCGTAGTTGAAAGTATGTTTTTTGGACATCTCATGGTGTGTTAATGCGGTGCTGTTATTTTTATCATATTTGTGACTTTTCAGTCTATTTTCTAAGTATTGGCTTGTTTGTCAAATATAAACACCGTTACAATTATTGCAAGGGCTCTGATAGACTATATTGCTTTTTTTATTAATTGGCTTTTTCGATTCTCCCCCTCAACAAAAAACAACATCAATGTGGGTAGAAATATTCCAGATTACGCTATGGAAATTTTAAGCTTAGGACCTAATTTTGCAACGGAATTAAATAATGATAGACTTTTGCCAACTACCGATATACTATGTAACATTGAAAACGGTATAAATCATTTGAGAGGTGGAGAGAAAGACGAAATTAGAGCAAAATCTTGTAATATATAAACAAATTTTAAAACTAAACTGAAAAATCAAACAAATAAAAATAAAAAATACTCAATAAACTTAACAAAAACTAAAAGTTTTTTTTAAAAATAACCCTTCTATAAAGGTTCTAAAAGCCGATAAAACAAACAAAACAGTGTTAATGAGTTCTGCTAACTACAACATAAAAATGAATGAAATATTAAATGACACTAAAACATATAAAAAATTAAACAAGATCTCACAAACCAGTATCAAAAAAGAAATAATGAATTAGTTAACTCTTGGGAAAAAATATTTTTATATCACCCGACACTGCTAAAAAACTAAAAATCCGCAATAGTGTACCACCCAAAATTTACGGATTGTCTAAACTACATAAAGAAAATATCCCATTACGGCCAATTGTCTCATGCATTCAATCCCCGTTTACACCACTATCAAATTTTCTAAAAAACATCTTAAAAAATATTGTACATAAAAATAATTACTATATCAAGGACTCCCATCAATTTAAAGAAAAATTAAAACAGTTAGAAATTCCGGAAAATTACCAACTGATATCGCTTGATGTTGTTTCCCTGTATACCAGCGTTCCAATCTCATTGGCTACCAGAATAATTAAAAAGAAATGGTCTGAAATAAAAAATACACAGATATTCCTCATGATGAATTTCTTAAAGCAGTAGAATTAACACTATGTCGATGATTGTATTACTGCAATCCCATCTGGCCAAACAGAAATTATTTTAAAGCAATTTTAATCAATACTATAAAATACTACAATTTACAATTGAAAGCGAAGAGAACAACAAAATCAATTTTTTAGACCTAACATTACATCATATAGGAAATAAAATTAAAACGGAATGGTACACAAAACAAACTTGGTCCTCTCGATACCTAAATTTCAGCTCCTGTCACCCAATGTCTCAAAAAAAATCTGTAATTATTGGTCTGGCAGATCGGGCAATTAAGCTGTCCGACTCTGAATTCAGAGAACGAGCAATTAAAAAAGCTAAAGCAGCATTAAATCTAAATCAGTACCCTAAAAAATTAGTAAATAAATTATTCAAAAGCAGAATACATAAATATTACAATTCTGAAAATGCCATTATTACATCAAATCTACCTAAAACAAAATACATTTCTCTGCCTTTCATAAATGGTTTATCCCAGCAATTTCAAAACCTTTTTAAAAAATATAACATCACGACAAGTCACAAAGCCTATAACTTATTATCAAAGAACTTCAGCAACTTAAAATCGAAAACGCCAATTAATAAAAAAAGCAATATAGTCTATCAGAACCCTTGCAATAATTGTAACGGTGTTTATATTGGACAAACAAGCAAATACTTAGAAAATAGACTGAAAAGTCACAAATATGATAAAAAGAACAGCACCGCATTAACACACCATGAGATGTCCAAAAAACATATTTCAACTACGAACAAGTGAAAATATTAAAATCCGAACCTCAGTTGAAAAAAAGAAAATTTTTTGAGATGGCTGAAATTCAAAAAAAAAAAACGCCATAAATGACAAAAAAGACATAAACAACCTAAATAAATTGTATATATCTTTACTGTAACAGTGTTCGCTCAGTCGCTTGTAATTTGTCTGTAATAAACGTCCAAAATATTTTTAAAATGTAAATTAAATATGTGTAGTATATGTCAGATATGAGGATTATGTATACTTTTTATTCAACTATTTTACGTTCTATGGTAAGTCCTAAATTTTAATACTTTATAAACTTAAAAAAATAGTGCTAAACAAATTTTAGGTTTGAAAAAGACCAAAACTATGGTCGAAACGTCACCTTAGAAACGAAATATATGTTTAAAAATGTGTACTAATTTTGTTGTTAATGTATTGACCTCAAACCAAGAAAAATTAGGATAAATATATATATATATATATATATATATATATATATATATATATATATATATATATAAAATAATTTCTGTTTGGCCGGATGGGATTGCAGTAATACAATCATCGACATAACGATAAAAAAATGGTATATTAAATTCCACATTACTTAGAACAGTCTCCTCTAAATCTTCCATAACTATTTGGGCAACGACGCTTGATATAGATGCTCCCATAGCACAACCTTCTATTTGTTTATATAACTGATCTTCATATATAAAATATGTAGAATTTAGTGTATATATATATATATATATATATATATATATATATATATATATATATATATATATATATATATATATATATATATATATATATATATATATATATATATATATATATATATATATATATATATATATATCGCTTATTTTTTAAGGTACATTTTGAAGCGATACATGAAATTTTAGCTATTGTTAAACCCTTGAAAAATATCTGCAGAGTGTATTAACTAGTTTTTTTTTGGGAGGAGATTATGACGTTTACAGACTTATTTTTTTGAAATTTTTTTTTGGCTAATTTTGTATATTAATATTTATGATTTAATTTGAAAGAGACTCGAAAAAGCTTCAATTTGAGTTATTATAACAATTGTCTATTTTCCTTCCAGTTAAAAAAAATTATTTTCATATAAACTATACCTGTATTTAATTAATCTCTTCATAATTTTGCTAATCTTATTATTATAGTCTATAAAAATATTCTATAGATATTTAGTGTTAATTTAAATGATTAAGTTCTTGTTAAAAATAACAAAAATAATTTTAATTATCGTGGCAAAACTTCTATATTAATTCAATTAAGTGAGAAATAAAGTAGGTGACCATGCATGTCTGCGTGAAATGTTAAAATATAGTAGTTTTTTTAGATCTAAAAACGGTTCACTATAAAAACTGTAGAAAAAAAAAACCTAAATTTTTAAAAATGTATTAAAAATATAACCGGAATACTCGATTAGCTTCCTGAATTTCTTCAGAATGATTTTCAGACCGAGGCTGTCCAGTTTACATCTTAAAAGATTAAAAAGGTGTGCACATTAAAAGAACATGATTTATTTATTAAATGCGAGAGAAAGAAGATCAGAGCGAAAAAGAGGCCAAGGCAATACTAAGAAGGTTATTAACAGAGTTCACAAAAATGCTCTCATATCGTTTTGCACTGTCAAATAGTAACGACAATCACATAAGAATACTAAAGCACAATTTAATATTTTTTTCTAATTCTCTAAATAGATATTTTATGAATATTTTAATACGAATACGGTGACTACACATTCATTCCAAAAATTTATATTCCTAAAGAAACAGCAGATATTCTTTATAATATAATTTGGACAAACATAATATTGAGTTGTGGGGTAACAGCATCCTTTCTGAATGCAGCAGATGAACTTCCAAGTAAGTTTAAAGTGAAGGTGTAGGCATGTAGGTTTAGTTGTCTACGGACTAGCCATTTTTCGAGACCTATACATAAAAATTAAAATAATTTAGGTATCGTTATACTTTTGTCTTCTAGCATTCTTCGGTTCTAGTTTCATTGATCCTCCCAGGATTTTAGAACTGATTTGCGCTTTAAGGGGTTTGATTCTAGTCCTTTCTTTGGTTTATTGAATGAACGATGCACTTTTAAAATATGTTAGTATCTGGACAGAGTGGTAGGAGAAACCATTCTGAGTAAACCATAATTGCCTAAAATTCACAAATTGTAAAATCAAATCGGTTCAACCTAAGGCAAAACAGATTACACAGTTATATCTTGGTTTTTTTATTGTCTTAATTATGGAGTAAATTTTTAATATAACTTGACATTAAATTTCACAATTAAAAAGACCGAAAAAATTTACTTCTGTCTCAACCAGAAGTGATTGTCATATGGAAGAAAATAAAAAACTACGATAAGAATGTATAATTTGTTTTTTTCCAGGCCTAACATTTTAAAGTTAGAAATTGTCAAATATCAAACGTGAATATCTCTAAAACAACTAAAGGATAGGCACGTAGTATGTTATACAAGATAAATCTAGAAATTTACATAGAATCCAAAAAATGTGTTAAAAACCATACCATCCAATTCCGAGAAATTCGATTTTTTGTATAATACATTTTTTTATTCAGTTCGATACTCATATTCGATAATATTTATGAATGTTTTATCTAGAAAACTTTCATCTTTAACATTTTTTTCCATTTTATAAAGAAAATATAAGGACTGTCCGCTTTGATTTGGAAATCCCTACAAACTAAGGTGAAATATTTAATTTTCACTGAATTTTTAGTTGCAGTGACTGATAAACTATGAAAAAAATTAAATATATTGTTAACAGATAATATATTTTCAGTTTGATACCTATATTATTATTTACATTAACATTTGTTAGATAAATGATTGTAAAGTCAATTAAAAATAAACAAATATAAGTCAAAAACAAAATGGTGTAACTCAGGCTAACAAAATCCTTTTAAAAACTTCATTTTATAAAAACAGCAATTTTTGAACGTGTTTTGTGTATGAAGTAAAATGTATATATATATATATATATATATATATATATATATATATATATATATATATATATATATATATATATATATATATATATATATATATATATATATATATATATTATAGAATATTTTAAACAAGAATTTTCATTATTGAATTAATATTGATGTAATTATTAGTTTAAGATAATAAAGTGATTAAAATATTTAGTATATTTCTTAAATTATACGGTTATATGATATTTTTTGCCTTAAGTGCACTGTTCTTTCCGTTAAATTATTTGTCATTTATTTAAATACCATACCTACTGAAATAAAATTACTACTTATATTCCAATATACCATAGTTTGGTTTGCTTTTATTTTTCTTTAATTTAAGTATTTTTTACTTAATAGAATTCTTTAGAAAAACAAATTATGTCGTTTATTATTTTCCTCCATAAAAAAGTTTTGTTCCAGGAAATGGAATTTTTAAACACTTTATTGAGCCGCCGTTTTTGTTTTTACATACATAACTCACACTAAAATTTTACCACTTTATATTTCTGTCATATTTAGTTTCTATGCGCAATTTCAAGTCACGGGATATGTAATTTTTAATACTGATTTTTTAAACATTTCAATATGCCGCCATCATGATTAATATCAAAATTTTATCAGTTTATCCCTACATCACTTTTCATTCTTGTGCAAAATTTGAGCTGAATTGGTAATAGTTTTTAAGGGTGATATTTTTTTATAATTTTATTTGGCCTCTATTTTGTTCTATCATTTTGGATTTTTACTTAAATGTTACCATTTCTTCCCCATATAACTTTTGATTTGTTAGACCAATTTGAAGTTAAAAGATAAGTGGTCTTTAAACTATGCCGCATACTGACGACGAAAGGATGAGATCATATTTTAGAGGGTCCAGGAATCCTAAAACGCAAAGATCTGCCAAAATCTTGGGAGCAAAGAAATTAAATTCATAATTTTGACATTCTGAACTTTAAAAATAGTAACAAGTTGTGGTAGTGATATATTTTGATCAGGAAGTCAAGAACTACATCATATCAAATTAGAAAAATTCACCTAAATCAATTTTTCATAAATATGAAAGGTTTTTTAAGGAACAACAAATAATTTTCAGAGACTATCATCAAAGCTAAGCAATATATACAGCTTCGTTAGTACCAAAATATAGATGTCTTAAAAGGATCTGACGAACATAATAATTAAAAATAGACATTTTTGTTTTGTTTTTATAACCCTATTTTTTCCAGTCTCAGAACAGCAATATTCAATTCTTATAAAAATATCGTCAATTTCGACAGGAGGTGAATGACATATATTTATGGATGGCATATTTTTATGGATTCTGAAAGGTAATCATTTTCTCTTTAATTTTTTTTTACCTCAAAAATACTACCTTTTATGGGATTATTATACATTTTGCGCCAAAACGCGTTTAAATTTTCAGATTCTTCTCTCAGGAGATATCGGTGGGCGAAAATTAAGTTTCCGCTCGATTTATCTTAGACAGTGTCCTGTTTGTGATAAAAAATCCAGTCTTTACTCAGAATATCTTCACTTTTTTCATTTTTTTGCGTCTGAAATATTTTGGTATATATTGACCAAAAACGGATTTTGATCTTTTTTTTAACTTGCAGATGCTCTGAGCAATGCTCATTTTTGGTAGTTCTCTAGAGCTTTCAAAAATCTACAATAAAAAAAACAAATATAGTCCTAACTGTTGTCTAATCCATCTATGAAGAAGGTACCAAGGCTTTACTATATTACTTATATTAAATGGGATTTAAAAAATTGCATTAGTCTGTATCATATATTATTCTTATTTACTGTAAGATAAAAATAGTGGACAAAACATAGAAACAAGTAAAATTTACGTAAAACCGATACACCATTATATCCACATAAGCTTACAATATTGCTTTTTTTGTACAGTGTAATTTGCCGTTGGAACAATATTACGAATTTGTAGGGATTAAACTTGTTCTTTTTGACATATTTTTTCCTATGTGGTTGGTGAAAAATTAAAATTCCATAGTAGCTGCAGTCGTCAGTTCATGCGGATTATCAGTGATAAATTTAGTCTCTGAAACGGAATGATAAATTTTCATTTTTACCTGTTCAAACATTTTTACTTGTGGTGACTTTTATCTAGACAATGGAATATAGCAATAATATAAATTAATTTTAAAATATTGCGCCTTCGATATACGATCGGCATGACAATCGGATTTTCCGATCTGGATTCGTTAAAAACCAACCTATAACTAAAGCTGCCATTTTCCGAATCTGTCAGTTCTTGGGTTTTTGATAATATCTAAATTTACTGCCTTGGAGTTCAATTTAATAAGATAAAAAATAATTTTGGTTACTTGGAAGCTAAGCCATGATATATTAGCATATACATCATACCGTAAGTAATCAACAGATGCCAAAATATTCAAGAAAATCATGAAAACATGGAACCTCCAAATAGACAGTGACACTCGTAAAAAAATCCTTCAAATTAAACAAGGTAAGCTAATCTGTTTAAAAAATATTATCTATGTCATATTATTACGAAACCAATATATTTTAGTTATTAATGACTCATTATTTTTAATTCAGTGCATTCTTTCCTGATTTCATCGTTTTGTTAGAAGTAGGTACAGGAAAACATAAAACGCTATCCTCCAAATGTACTTCTTTTGAAGAAATATTTAACAAAGTTGTGAATATTCTGTTTAAATATTAATTAAATTATTTGCTATATGGTGTAAAATTCTTTATTACGTATCTTATTTTTAAAAGAAAAGGGGACCTATGTTAATATCTATTCCATCTATTTTAATCCAGCACCGCGGCTGGTATGCAACCACATAAACATCATACATCTATCCGCATTTGAAACGGGGCGCGCCTTCCACAGAAAAATAATACAATAATATAGGCGAAATGCGTTCTTTGGGAGAACAAAGCGTTTTAAACTTAGAATAAGAATAAAAATCTTACTCAAGGTTGTAAATGCCCGTTGTTACTGTGGAATGGCCCTCCCTATTTTAAGAATATAGCAGTATTTTATTTAATTTTGGTCTCTCGTAACCTAACCTCACTTTTTTGGTTCACAAATACACAGTAAACAAGAAAGTCGAACAGCTGATGGGTCACTTGCGGAAACATAAGAGTGGTTTAATAATGGTGTATTTAGGTATTGCAAAATTGAACATAAATTCCAGTAACTAGGAACCAATTTAAGAATAATATTTTCTATTGATGGAAAGACTAAAGAAGCCATAAGGGCAGTTGAATCTAGATTATCATAATGGTGATACCTGAGACAGTTGCAGGTAAGCATCAATTTGTATATTTTTAAGCAAATAGAATCTACTTGCTTAAATTATATTTCATTGTCTATGTCGAGGTCTATGTATAACTTGTAAACAAAAGTATTCCTTAACTCTTTGAGGTACGGGAATTCGGCTTAAAAAAAAACCCTAGCGGTACGAGAAAAAAAAACATTTGAAAAATATACAAATTGTAGTGTATTTCTTTCAAATAAGTATATTGGAACACTAATACACATATATAAAAATATACATATACTGCAAAAGTACTTAGATTGGGTGGTTTATTTCTTGCACCACCATACTTTAACAAAATTAAGAATATCATATATAAATAAACAATATATTCTAAAAACATATTAAGTTTTAGCATGATAAGATTGGAAACAAGTTTTGGTCTTTCCTAAACATAATGGGATGGCGCAAACACTGCATTGCTAATTGGTACGAACATCTTTTTTTTTCGAGCTACAATAAGCACATCTTCGACGAGTGGTTCTCATTGGCTGATGTGCACTTTCTGCTCTTCTAACGGCGGTCGATACTGTGGGCTTATGAGAACTAATGGCGACTGATAATTCCGTAGACATGTTTCTTTTGTCTAATTTTTGAACCAATGTTTTGGCAACTAAGCCTTCTGAAACCTGTCTTCGGAATTCTTTGAGAGAAATTTTAGCATTTTCTTTATGGTATAGTTTATATATTATAAAGGCATTTGTTATTGCCGTATCCAGAAAGAAAAAGAATATGCGATGCCACCACTTGTGGCTTTTTCGATCAAGCCCATAATATGATCGCATTTGATCGAATTTGTCCACAAAGTTCATGTGTTTATTATAATCACTAAGTAAAAAAGGGCAAGGAATATGCATCGCAGTGCCATCTTTCTCTTTCCTTTTTACAGTAACAACTATAGGGTCATGGTAATTAGATAACGTATGCACGGATTTCTTGTCACGCCATTTCACAGCACTCAATCCACTATCGCTTATAAACCATTCATACTCCCCTCTTTTTAAATTTTTATCATTAGTGAAATTAGGCAAATTTTTTCTGGATACATTTACTGTTCCACATGCATATAGTTTTAAGTCTAAAAGATCCTCCATTAGCTTTACGGATGAGAAAAAATTGTCAAAATATATTTTGTGATTTTTTTTTTCAATTGGAGTAGCTAAATTCTTAACGACTCGGGCCCCCAAACTTTTTTCTGTTTGATCCCCCGTCTTCCCTGTGTATATATCAAAATTCCAACAATACCCTGTTTCATCCGCTAAAACCCACACTTTGTATCCCCTTTTTATGGGTTTTTTTGGTAAGTATTGTTTTAGCGAAGATCGCCCCTTAAATTTTATCATTGACTCGTCGACGGCGATATTTTCATGGGGCTGTAAGCATGATTGAAAATTAGTTTTAAGGTGATTGAGAAGGGGCCGTACTTTATAAAGTTTATCATAATTGGCTGAGCCACGTGATGGCATTATGCTGTTGTCATTTAGGTGAAGGTTCGAAAGAATCCAACCAAATCTATGAACTCTCATAAGCTTACTTATGTAGGGATCGTGAAGGTCTGGTGAAGAACTCCAATGATCACGGTAACTTGGGTATTTTTTAATGCCCATAAGAATATTTATACCCAAAAATGTCTTGAGTTCGTCAACATGTGTTTGAGTATATGCTTTACCCTTGGTTTGAAATGTTTGCTCTGCATAGAGATTAGTTTGAAACACAATATCAGTCAAAAGTTCCAATCAAATGCGGGACGGTTATTAAACCGACATACACAACAAAAATAACTTTGATTTAAGTGGTACGTTTCATCAACCACCATGCTGGAAAGGTCAGCAAAAAGGTGGTTCAAATTGTCAACCAAGGTACTTCAAAGAGTTAACAGGTATTATTAAAGAAAATTTTTATCGTAAGCTATTATTTTCTGTGGCATATATTTTCACTGTTGAGGGGAAAATGAAATAATCTTTGTTTTTCTGTAAAAGAACTATAGTTGGAATTATATGTTATAATTCTTAGAGAAGGGAAATAATTAGTTATATTATATTACACAGTATGTGGTGTATGGTACATTTATTAATTATAGCAATATTTTTACAGCTTGTGCAGAATAAAACACTAAAAAGAAGGGAATGATACAAGAAATGATGTCAAGTATTTGATACAGTATTTTCTTTTACCTTTCACATACTTAGTCAATACAAGAAAGAACAATCACCAAAGCACAATTACAAATTCCTTTGTTTTGTTGATTCAAATTTGAACTCGACCATTTTGATTATAGAAGATATATACGTGTGTAAGTATTAATTGTGATTATTTTGTTTTTTTTTATAAAGAAACTTACTATAACATTAGACTTAAACAGGTTAGGTTAGTCTAATTTATAAGCTTATGTTTAGCAAGGTCAAACAGAATTTAACGCTTGAAACCTTGTTTGATTTGACTAATTATTTTTGCACTGATATTCTGTCGGAAAACAGCAGCAAGATAATGCATAGCAACTGAACTGATGAATGGCGCACTTATTTTTTTATTATATCATCCATCAAACTTTGTACTAGACACCTCGTTATGTTTGTTTAATTTCTTACAGTGTGACACAAATATGTTTGAAGTGTGTGTTTTTCCTTGGTTTTTGCTAATTGCAATTTTTAATGTGTATTTTTAAATTAGTCTTTTATTCATATCTATGAAAAGTATCACAATAAAAATATTCTATTTAAAAAATAACTATTATATAACTTAATAAATTCATTATGTTTAATGGAATTTATTGGTTTATTCTTATGTAAAATTGTACATGGTGCCTGGTTATATTTTAAATGGTACCCTAGAGGCCTTATTCTATGAGTTATCAAAAAACTTTAATTACAAATGTTTTTAGGTTTGAACGGAATCATTATTCATTAATCATTCTTGCCGATTATAAGTATACTAGGTTTAAACTTTATCTCTAAAGATAACAGAGAAATTTTAGAAAAACCCTGCCATAAGAGGTAATGTGTAAGAGAGAGATGGAGAAAGCTCCAATACCACCAATAGTGGAGTCAGTGGGAATACATTGCTTCTTATGATAGGGTTTTTCTTAAATTTCTTGATTATCTTTAGAGATAAAGGTCTTAAATCAAGTCTATTATTAATAATCAGCAAGAATAGACCATTTGAGGTGTATCTATTATACAGGGTGTGCCTTTTAAAATAACGAAGTTAATGCCCGTTTGCTAAATTTCCGATTACCGATTAAAATATAACCAGACATCCTGTACATAAAATCTGTATAAAATATCAGATGTGTTAAAAATTAAAAAAAAAAACTACATAGATATACATAAACGAACAAAAGTGAACCAAACTTAATTTTAGAGAAAAAATTATACATCATATACATTATACCTATATCATGAAGAAACCTTATTTTTTGTAAGTTAAGTTTACTTTGTTTACCATTTTTGACCAGAAGAGGTTATTTCAAATCCATTATTATGTAATTCTGCAAGGATATATTAAATATTTATACAGGATGTCCCAAAAATGTGGTATAAGGTGCAGCTGCTGTTTTTTTATTATGGACTATTTTGTTTTATTAAAGAATAAAACATCTGGTTTATATGTAATTTGGTAAACTGAGGTTTAATACCTTGAAAAAGACCATACATAGAACTAAAAAAGGAATTTGTAATTCGTTTTGTTTAAAATTTTTTTTTTTAAACTTCAATTTAATTGAAACATCTGTATGTTGCCTTTTTTAATCATATCAAATAAAGTATAACTGGCTAAAGTCTATGAAAATTAGGATTAATCAAAGTGAAAAATGTATTTTGTAACAAGAAACATTTTTTTCTCGATTTTTTCAGAAAGTCAAGAACTAGAACATATATAAAATTTAGGGAATTTCCCTCAAGCTAGTTTTATAAGATTTAGGTATGTGTGGTCCTACTAGCCACCTCTCAATTCACCCATTCTTATAGGCTTTGTTCAGTATAATTTTTAGAATACCACTAGATTGTGACATTGTGACGTATAAATGATGAATTCAAACATGGAAATTTTTGGACAATATTCGGGTCTCAATTTTTGTTCAATAAAAATTAACATATTTAGTTGCGGTTTTCGACACTGTGTAGCAGGCGCGTAACTAAGGGGGGCATAGGGAGGGGATGTCTTTTTTTTGGGATATTGCATGGACGCCTGCAGAACCATAACTGGTATATAAATGTAATTTATATATGTAATATACAATATTTACATTTTCCAGAAGAGGCAAGCGTCCCCCTCCCCCTTCCCCCTATTCAGTAACAGGAGTCTAGGGACCCCCCTACGGTCTAGCACTAAGTATGGAGTTTATGGTCTAGAGGATGTAAATGCAGAGGCCTTAAATAAGTTGTTTTTACAAAGTAAAACTTTTGTAAAAAAAGTTTTCCTTGTTTTTTTTTTAATTTCTTTAGTTTTTTATGTACAGGGTGTTTTCAACAAAATTGTAAATTTTTTTAAACATGTTTTTTTTCTCAACCTCTGTATCCCTTAAACTATTATTTCTTACCTCAGTTACGAATAAAGGTAATGTGTAAATGTACAAATGCGACTGTTGTACAGGGCTTTCATTTAAATTTTAGCACCATCTTTACTTATAGAAAATTTTAAAAACACTTTAATTTCAAAATTTGTAGGATTATTCCTGTATTATGGTTTAAAAATATTAAATATTTCTAAAAATTATTGAAAAGTAGAAAAAACTACATAAAATGGATTTTTAAATGTGACACCTTGTATATTATTATCTAATTATATTAGTCTTTTCATACCAATTATAAATATATCAGTTCAGAGAGAGAGGACGAATTTCTTGCCTTGAGCTTTGCCTCTTATGAAATGGTTTTTATCAATTTTTTGGGGTAATCTTTAAAGATAAAGGTACCAAACCTGATGTAATTGCTAACTTCAGATTTATTTAATGTTGCATTAAATGGGGCCAGCTAAAAAAAAATATAGGTTATGTAATTTCTTGTATTCAGTAATATTTTGTATTCTTAATAGTATAATATTTAAAAAATCCTACAATTATTGTGTTTTTATTTTCTATAGTTAAAGCTGTATCTAGATGTCAAAATATAAATAAAAACATTATACTTATAAAAAACTGTTTTGCATATTTTTTACTTTGAACTAACTTAAAACGCATCATTAGAATTCATTAATATCTATGTAAATTTAAGTAATAACAGACCTTTTTGTCATTATTTCATAAGTTTTCTTAATTTTTAAATTCTCAAATGACCTTCTGATCTGATGTATCATGAAAGTTATTTTAAAGTAAAAAGTTCACAATAGAATGGGGTAAGAAACAATTGTTTGATGCATACAGGAGCCGAGAAAAACAGATCCAGCAAAAATTACATTTTGGTTAAAACACCCTTTATGTGAAGAGAGTTTTTTGCTTTGCGGGTGTGGACTATCCTGGGTAGAAAAGAATAATATAATATTTCGTTTTGTAATAGTCATTGTGTGTGAATAAACATTTTGAGAAAATGATAAGGGCTTAGATAATATTCTGTGTATCAGATTTCTTGTGGCCTTTTGGATTTTCGATAAATCCAACATATAGTGCTAGGCATTATCAAAAATCACAACTCAATATATAAATTCTGGTTGAAAATTAGTAAACTTGAATTTTGTCCACAAATTTGCATGTATAACTGCGTCTGTCAAGTAGTTTACTATAGGACATCAGTACCTAAAATTAATTAATTAATGTAGGGGTTATGGTTATATTTAATAAAAAAAATTGGGTGGAGGTACTATACATGCTGCTAGTTAGAAACAAAAGTTTAAAAAGCGATATTTATAGGGATATTCTTCTTATTTTCTTAAGGGGAATATGTTCCTTAAGTATTGCATTTAATTTTTAACTAAAATTAGAAATATACCTATTTTATCAATAACAAAGTTTTTTAATAGCATATTATTTCATTTAAAATATCCTTCTTTTACAGCTGATTTTTCAAAAAGCAATTTTTTTACAATATTTTTTCTTCTTTTTAGGTATTTCAAGTCACACTGTGAATCCTTTGTATCCTTTGTAAAAGAAAATAGCGTGGTCTTACGTATCACCAGAAATTAGCAGCAATGGAAACTAATTTCAGCTTGTAACAACTTGAACAATAAAAAAATGTCCAATTCTAATATTTTTTTATTTAGTGACAAATTTATATAGATATATATATAAAATCTATATCTATAAAATAGATTTTTACGATAAAATATTGCAACACTTTAAAAAAAAATTAAAGAAGTTCCAGTCAATTTCATAATAATAAAAATGGAAAATTATTTCATTTATATCTTAAAGATTTATGACTACACTTAAATCTAGAAAAATAATTATATTTAGGCATTTTATAGATAAGTATTTACAGGGATATAGAGAGTTAGAGATTGATAACATTATGAAATTAGTTACGGGTAGTATTATGTATGAATCTTCAAACATATTTCGAAAAGTTAAGGTATGAAAGTGGAAATATTTATTTTTCGGTTCCAACTGTTTCTTTTGGTAGTTATGTAAACTCTTCAAACGTCAATTTTTATTTTTTTGACGATAAAATTACTCTAATAGGTATAGGATCAACTGTGCAGTAATTTTATTATTTTTAATGCAATGAAAAAAAATGCAAAGTAAATTTTCTCCTTCCCAATCATATGGTAGTTATCAGTATCTTTGAAATATATAGAGTGACAAAATATGTATTTTTATTAAATGAATAACCTGTCTATTTTTTACACCTAAGAAAAGCTAAAAAATATCTTTCCAAAAAACTTCGTGAGAAATTTTCTGATATACCTACTTATGATATTTAAAAAACTCAAATTAATACCTGCCTACAAATGGCCATATAATTTTTTAATATATAAATTTCAGTCGTAACAGTTACAAATAGAGTATTTCTTAAAAGGGCTTTTTTATACAGAGCATTCCATGTAAAAAATTAAACTGTATATAATATTTTTTAGTACGAGAAATAATAAAAATATTAGAGAGGGATCACTTTAAATGGCAATCAATTTCCCTCGTACAGATTGTCACTACATTTTACTGCATATTCAAATAATTTATTAGGCCGTCATTTAGTTTTGTCATGCAAGATTCGGACTAAAATTTTACCAGTCTGTCTCTGTTTCTCACTTGAGTTTTATGCAATTTTATTTCATTAGGCCGCCATTTTGTTCCACCATATTCGATTTTTATCAAAATGTTTCCATTCTGTTGAAAACTTGAATTGAACTGGATAAGTAGTTTTTAAGCTATGCTGCGTACAGACAAACTGACAGAAGTGGGAAAACATGGGGCCCAACCACCGTAAAATGCAAAGTCCAACAAAAATGTCAAAGGTTTAATTTTTCATTTTTTACTCGTGTAAACTCGTATAAAGTAAGTAAGGGCTTGTATTTATTTTAAACTTTATAATTAAGTGGTAAAAGTAGGTATTAGCTTTTATTTGTTTATTTTTATAATGATTTAATAAATCCTATTAGGCATTTTAATAATTTTAACTCAGAATAAGTGTGTAACTTATTTAATTTAGACCATATTACCATTTTATTAAAAATCGTCTTAAAACAAACAATACATATTGGAAAGTTATTACAAAAACATATTTTTATTACCAATTCATTAGATAAATATAGAAAACAAATGTATTAGAAATTAAAGTAGAAAGTTTCGTTTTGAAAAAATATTTAATTCAGAATATAACAAAATTTTGACTAGTACATCTAAAACTAGTCCACTCTAATAAAGATATTTATGCATTTACCACTACAGTACATTGAATTTGTAGACAATAAAGAAAAAAACTTAAACTCTATCACAAAATATGTCTTACTAAAGTATTCAACAATTGTCTGTTAAATTTATTAGATTTTAATTTAATGTTGATTCTTTAACAAGGGTTTGCTTAGTGTCCCATTTACTTAAAGAGGTGTTACGTATCTTAAAATAGTTATTTCCTACCTCGAAATACCTGACAGTGCCTTTAAGAATATCATATTCTCTAATGTCTCTAAAATATCTGGAAATACCTCCTACAAGTGCTAAAATCTGTTCTGGAAATGCACAATATAATAACCACTAAAATGTTCACCTTTTTTTCACTGCACTCACATGTCGCGATTAATGAAAGCCAAATTTAGGTCTCTTGAAATCATCACTTGTTTGTTAACTTCTGTTTTATTAGAATATTAGTAGGTATTAGGTACAATAATTATTCTATCACCAACTGATGCCAACAATGCTGATGTATCTTCCCTTTTAGAAGAATAACAAACACAAGAATTAAGGATCTCCAGGCAGACCTTAGAAGCCTCAGATTTTTAATTCTTCATCACCTTTTAATTATTTCCAAAATAATAAAGTATACTTAATTATGCCAAACAAACTTGTGTTTTGCTCATCGTCAACAAAATAATTTTAAGGTTAACAGTAATTGTCAAATCGTAATGAAAACCTGGCCTACTTGAGGTCAAAAAATACATGCAATTTTCCATTTAAGAAATGGATGCTACTTCCAACCTTTGTCAGTTGTTTCGCTAAATCACGTGATTTAGCGATTCGTTAACTAACGAAATGATAAGTGCAAAATCGCATCCCAGGTCTAGTTGCCATGTTACTTAAAACTCTTAGTTTGCCAGTTATGTTTCGCATATGTCACTGTCATTTTGAAATTGTGACACATAGAAAAATGATTTGTTCAATTGTTAAAAATGTCATCTTAAACCTATAACTGTCAAGTTAGACCTGGTCTAAATTTAAACCTCTTTAGTGAATATGGGTGTATAATTCTTATCTACCCGCAACCCCAGATAAACCTACACCAGATGCGAAAGTGCCTATCTACCGCATGCCTAGCGAATTTATGTGAAACTCCGCCTCCTACGGATGTCCAGCCATCTGAGACATAGTAAGAGGGCCAGTTGATATTTTAAATCCGCACGGAAAAGTGTTTGCTCCAGCGCACAGTGGATCGAATCAGTGTTATATAGGGACATTGGGTTGTTTTCCAAAATTAAAAGCTTTTGAAATCCAATAGAATATTCGTTTCACAAACACCCCAGGCCACTGGAAAAGCACCATGAAAGCTGTTGAATCACTTGTTATACATAAAAAAAAAACACGATTTTGAAGGGAATTAAAAATTTATTAAAACATAAAGAAATATTTAGTTAAATCCGTGGGCCAAATTAAAATATATGAATGTAATTGAATTGTATTATTTAATAATTTACAGTAAAGATATTTGTCAAGAAGTAAAAATATGATGACGGTTTTCATTGATACTTTTTTTTCTCAGTGGCGTGCTCAACTCAAGTGTATTAAGTCAAAAATTAAAAAAAATATATAAATTGGTTGACTTTTAAAAAAATGCTTAAAACCGCATGGCTTGCAAACAACTGGAATAATAAGCAAACCCATTCACCTATTTACGAGCATCAACATTTCTTGCCCCAACTTGCCCCCTTGCAAGAAATATGAATTTTAATTTATTTGGAAAGGGGTCAAGTAAGCGTATTTAGCGAGTTCCGTGACATGCCGCGTGTTGATCGCGTCATCCTGGAAATCTTCGTTTGCAGTTATTGCACTCATTTGTTTTTAAAAATGGCGTCTAGTTCATTTTTTGACATGTGTTAAAGTTCTTGGTAGTGGAATATTTAAAAAGTTAATATGGATGCATTGACATCAAATCGCGATTTATTTATGTATTTTAGATCTAATAAAATTAAAATAAGTTATTGTGATAATTTACTTAAGCATGTTATCAAAACAAAAAAAATTACACCAACGGAGAGTACCATTTTGATCCTGAAAGATTGTTTAAGAAAATACTGCAGCATTCTGCTAAATAAATGGAATCAGTCTAATAGAACCGAGGAAAGATTTTCTAAAAATCATTGGACATGGTTGGATCGGATTTTCTTATGGCCAAATTTTATGAATGTGGATTCTAATATTGGTAATACGTCAACTGAAGATATTCAAAAAAGAAAACGCAAATCTTTTCAAGACTTATCAGTAAAACAAAAACGAAGAAGAACTGAAATTTTAAGGAAAGAAAATATAGAAGAGTTGAGCTTTGCTATGTCAGCAAAACTGGGTGAAGGTAAGTTAGTTGTGTATTATGGAATCCTTCTACTTTAGAATCTCCCTGCAAAATTGCGACTAGTCGCAATGTCAATTTTATTTTATTAATATTCAACATTGAATATTAATAATGAATTTAAAGGTACTTGGTGACAAATTCTAGCAAAAATTATTATTGTTTGCTTTAAATTTTCTAAAAATTTCGATAATCCTGTATATTTGCGAAACGATGCATTTCCGGACCTATCTTTATAGGGACTTTTTTTCTTATTTTTGAGCCAGGAAATTGAAAAAAAGCAAAGCAATAATTTTCTTTTTAAATTAAATAATATTTATTATAAGTTTAATTGTTAAATACAGAGGAAATATTTCATTCTTCATTAACTGAATTAGATTGCTCAGCTGGCGCAGATGGATTCATAACAGGTTCTCCAGACTGGGTAATTTTCGCGAGAAAAGCAATGATTTCTTCTTTAAACCTCCTCCTGTCCAATTCTGGCACCTGCTCTGGCCCGTATATAAAGCCGATCAAGACATCTCTGCTCATTTCCCGCAAAGCGGGTCTAAAATGTTTGTCGAACGCTTTGACCATGAGCTGCTCCGTGCGACTTTGTTCGGATATATTATATCTGTTAGTATTATTGCCATTATTATTTAAAGACATATTTAAAATCTTACTTTCTTTTAACGACAAAGGAAAATTAGTAGCTAATGAAAACTTCTTTTTGACATCCGTCATTACTATGGCAACGAGAAATCAAGGCATGCCTTGACTGTATTTTTCATATATTTATGAATTATTATGCAAAACTACACGTACTTTATTAAAAATACAACACATATTCGTATAAAATAATAAACCTTCCTAATGTGAAGAGACAAATTTGTACTCTTTACAAAATGCTTGTTCCCGCATGACCTTTTTATCTGCGAACTTTGACATAATAATTAATTCGTATAAATATTATATATTAATTATATTTTATTTAAAATTAGATATAAGGTTACTTAACTGTGTAACATACGAAATAATAAATAATAACAATTACTAAGATTTTGCCCTATTTTTAATACTGATGTTTTTCTTTGTCAAGAATTTTTTTTCGAAACCTTAAAGTTTTCTTTAATATCATTGTAATAAACATGAAATTTGTGATAACCCAAAAAAATAAAAATCTAAATTTTTTTTTCAAATATGCCTAACTTTGAACAAAAATAAAACTGCCAGATTGATTTGATTTTGATTAAATTATAAACGTGTTTAAACTAAATACAAAAAAATCCGTATTCTTATTAGCATAACTTGTAATTCTAAACAACTTTTCTTACAAACAATTTGCTGATTTTTTTTAAATAAGGGCCTTTTAGTCTTGTGCAGTTTTTATATTTTATGACCTACCCTGTATACTGTTTGACTTGGAACCATTCTAAGTTCATTTAAAATGGTTATTGAACATGGACCAACTTTTGACAATAATTGTATTTTGGTAGAGCAAAAAAATTAATTTAAAAAATCCCATATATGTATATCCTACCACCCTGTATATTATTACCAAGTAAATCCGCCTTTCACATTATCATAAATACTCTGAAAACCTTTTTACTTTAATATTAAATGAGTTAGAAAAATTAGTTACGAAATATATTTAGCCTCCACATGTCCCCGTAATATCGCAAAATAAACCAGTGTGCGACTTAAGAAAAGTTATCGCATTTACCGAAACATTAGCACTTAGCAATTAAATTATTTTTTATTACGCATGCATTATAATCACCGATTATCGTAAATAGCTATTACCTAACAAGTGCGAAAACTGATACTTTACCGCACGCGACGTCAAGTGCGATAAAGTCACTTTCTGCACGTGTTGGGTACAAAATTTTACCTATGAGTATCTTGAAAAGTATATTTTCCCAATTTAAATTTCTCAAATGTCGCAAAATACTAAAGTCTAATTTACCGCACAGTATGCGGTAAAGTGAAATATCAAGGTCTACTTTACCGCATAATATGCATAATATGCGGTAAAGTGATACTTTCCACACTCATTAATTGAGTGGGGTGTTTATGGTACACCTACTTTTTTAAAGATTCCTATACAAACGTTTGACCTATCTTTTTCACCTAGATATTATGTCTATGTCAAAATGAAGGACCACATTTGAAGACAATTTTTGAGATTATGATACATTCGTAATAAAAAAATAGCGTATGATATGCGTGTATAGAAGGCCTTTAAGCAGATGCATTTTTATTTTTTCCTTAGGTAATCAGGATATCAATAGAATTCTTGAGTTTTTAAAGAAAAATCCAAATCAGGCAAAAAATATCTTGAATTATTGTGAAAATATAGACAAATACCATTGCCAATCCTATTCCAATGAAAAGGCTCTTGCTTTGCTGGTATCACTAGGGCTTTCTAAACAGCAATATTTAACAATGCGAAAAGCAGCCAAAGATGAAAACTGTAATTTATCCCATCCTATTACCAGATTCAAATTACAAAACAAGACTGTTATCCGCCAAAAAATTCCATAATGATAACTGAAACCTTCGCAAGAATTACTTTAAAATCGTTATTAGATCATACAGCCAAAAGAATTTTGGATTTTACGAATTGTGAGCCTAATATTGAATTGACGCTTTTTGGCAAATGTGGCTTTGATGGAGCGTCCGGACAAAGCGTTTATAAGCAGCGTTTATCTACTGACCCTGACAACGATGATGACTCCAGTATTTTTATGACTGCGTATGTTCCACTAAAACTAGTGTATACTACTGACCATTCAAAAGTAGTTTGGGAAAACAAAAAGCCATCATCTACATTCTATTTCCGACCCCTAAACTTCCAGTTCATCAAGGAATCCAAAGAAACCATTTTAAATTGCTGGCAGGCTTTGAAAGATGAGAAAAGCTTGCTCACGAACACTAGCATTATGGGAATATCCATTACCCACGAATTATATCTAACCATGATAGATGGTAAAATTTGTTCGTGTTTAGCTGGAGCCACATCAACAATGGTTTGCTACATTTGCGGTGCTAAACCCACCGAAATGAACACTCTTAAGGTGAATTTACTTACTTAATTAATTAATTAATTAATTTGTTGTATAAATATCCTGATTGTAATAGTTAATGAACGATTTTGAATATTGTAGGCAGTCTCGAAAAAAACAGTAAATAAAGAGCATTACAACTTCGGCATTTCTAGTTTGCACTCCTGGATTAGGTGTATGGAATATATATTACATGTATCCTATAATTTAAGCTTTAAAAAATGGTCTGCAAGAAGTGCACATGAAAAGGAATTAAAGGATCATAAAAAAAAACAGATTCAAAAAAGGTAATATTGTGGATGTCTAGTAAAACATACAATTTACCCCATTTTTTTCAACCTTTATACGATCCTTTTCAAAAAGTTCTATAGTGATTCAATTTATTTTTTAAGGTTCAAGGAAGAACTAGGGCTAAATATAGACTTCGTTAAACAGGGGCATGGAACGTCAAATGACGGAAATACGAGCAGAAGATTTTTCCAAAATTATGAGAGATCTGCAGCTATTACGGAAATAAATGAAAATTTAATAAAAAGATTTTATGTCATACTCCAAGTTTTGGCATCTGGAGAAAAAATTAACACCCAAAAATTTGACAAGTACGCAAAAGACACTGCGAAAATTTGTATAGATTTGTACGGATGCCAGCCTCAATCCATAAATTATTGCTCCATGGAGCAGACATTATCGATAATTTTTGGTTTCCCATCGGTCATCTTTCTGAGGAAGCCGCTGAGGCCAGAAATAAGCATTTCCGCCATTATAGAGAAACGCATTCTCGAAAATGCAATAGAAAAAGTACCAACGAGGATATTTTACACAATCTACTTCTGTCATCGGATCCATTAATTTCTCATTTGAGATCAAGCTTTGCTGCAGATCAAAAAGTAACTGGCAATCATTTTTCAGAAGAGGCACTTTCTTTGTTATGTAATGTGTAATTTTTTTTAAAATGAGTTATTTGCAAAATTATTAAAGTTCTCAATGTAAAAACAATAAATTTTGAGTTTTTCTCCAGAATTTTTGTCCTTTATAATTATTGACCGCATTTTAACATCGATTTCTCAAAATAATATGCTTTAGGAAAATATCGGGTTTTACAGTGAATGTCTTCATAGAACAGCTAGCGATTAATTAATTATCGATAGCCATTCAATGTCTCAAGAGCGTATGTATGGGAGGGGGGGATACAGGGCCTTCCGTCCCGCCTACGTTATAGGAAATTTAGAAAGAATGTCAAAGTTTCCCCCTTGAACCCAACCTGACATAGAAACTTTGACATTCTTTCTAAATTTCCTATAACTGAAAATGTATAATTCTGTTTTTAGTTGGGTGAGACTTTGGGGCTCAGAACCCTCCCCCCCCCCCTTGATATTAGCCTAGATCCGCCACTAGTTCAACACTTCTAATATTAAATACCTACATTCTTTATACTTATATGAAGCGATTTTATCGATTTTATATGTTTATGGTTATGCATTTAAAAATATACATCGAATCAAATTTTAGGATGTCCGCCATCTTGAATATTGAACAAATGTCATATTTTCTATGAATGTCTATGAGAGTATAACGCCTCAGCTTTCCAATAAAATCAAAATCATCGAAATCGGACGAATAGCATAAAAATTATGTCCAATGTCCCGATTTCCCTATGCTTCGATCCACTGTGCAGCGCCAGCGGCGATATCGATAGTGCGAGAGCCCATGTTGTTATTTAATTTTTCAAACCATTATTGTTTATACAGTTTTATTTTTGTGGTTGTAAAAATGCCTGGTTATAAGTTCCTTTATTTACGTTGTTCAAATAGAACTGGGAACAATAAATCACTGTTTAAATTACCTCAAGATCCCGTAAGGTATGTTGGTTTTATTGTTAACATGGCGTGACCTTTGTCTCCCAATGTTTTCATAATTAACTACCGGTGGTTCGTGGGTTTGGGAGGGGTTTGAAAATACACAATTATATTATGTGCAACGTTTCGTAGATTTATTTCTACTTTATCAAGCACTAAAAGTAACAAAGCACATTTGATATAGAAAATAAAAATATAAATTGCAAACACATGCTCCTACCTGTTAGCACCCGTGCACCCTTATTCCTAGACGTTTTGTCAAGGAACTGTGGAGATGGTGATTTTAGTATATTTGCAAATAGATGTTACACTTTTTTGTTCTATTTAAAGTTAAGAGTCTTTGTGTCGAGGGTACGGGTACACTGACGCTTTGAAGGTTGCTTGAAAAATTACATGTTACAAACAGGGGATGTTACATATAACATACAATGTAGTAAAAGAATAAGAGTAACCATTTGACAATTTAAAATTAATAAAAATAAAATAAAATATGTATATAAAAAAATAAGGGGATGCAGTAGTAATAAGGGGTTTTCCCATTATATCTAACATATTGCTATAAATAACACTCAAATTTTGTGTGTCTTATCTTAGATTGATAGTATCATTCAAGTATATGTAAATCATTTCGCCTATGTTACGCTTGTACCAGTTAGTTTCTCTATCCAGAATGGTATTATTTTCGAATTGAAAAGTGTGGCCATGGGAAGCTAATGCAGTTTTATCTGATCTTTGATTTTGGTGTACAAATAATTTGTTGTTTGTAATTTTAGAAAGCTAGTTGTACGTTGGCATTGTTAAAATACCTTTCAATCCTTTGTGACAAACATTGATAAATGGAAACTTAAAAAACTATTCGGGTTTTTTTAAATTTATTAATGCAGATGTTTAAAAAGTTAGATGGGTAATTATTTAGTTTTAAAATATTCTTTATAATTTTTATGTTGTCATTGTGAAAGAACGGGTGTCTGAGGGTTGAAGCTCTATGCAGCATTGCTGTGATAGTACCAATTTTCTGAGACATAGGATTATTTGAGTGGAAATTTAAAACTCTGCCAGAACTGGTAGGTTAGTTTTTAAAGTTCCATCGTCATTTCTAATCACCTCAACGTCTAAAAAGCCAAGTTTTTTTCTTTTTCTATTTGAATTGTAAACTGAATATTTTGTGATATCCATTAAAGCAGTCCAGAATGCAGTCATACTCATTTTCCGGAACTGCAGTGATGGAATTTTCTACGTATAAAAAGAAGAAAGGTACCCTAAAAGATAGTTTACCCAAAACTGTAGTCATTAGGTCGTTCATTGAAATGCTAAGGTAGGACTCAACGAATTACCCATTGCGCTTCAACCTGTAAATATATGTTGTTTTTAAAAGTAAAAAAACTAGAATTAAAGCAAAAAGCAATAATTCCTAAGAATAGTTGTTTAGTTGTATTGACATAAGCAGATATGAAACCCCGTTGCCTGCCAATAACATCTAATATAAGCTGTTTTGGAATATTAGTAAACAACGACACCACATCGAGTGATACAATTTTATGGTTAGGTGGTAAAGTTATTGTCTCCAAAAGTTTAACACACTCAAATGAGTTTTTTAGTGTATATAATTGTACAATGAGTCTGATAATAAGGATGCACGGTTGCAGATAGGAGCATGTGTTTGTAATTTTTATTTTCTGTATCCAATGTGCTTTGTTTCTTTTAGTGCTTGATAAAGTAGAAATAAATGTACGAAACGTTGCACAGAATATAATTGTGTCTTTTCAAACCCCTCCCAAACCCTCGAATCATCGGAAGTTATTATTAATATTTATATTTTTTTACTCCTGATAGTAAGTTTAATAGATTCACGCAAAATATGTTTTACCAAGTAGATACTTTATAAGTAGTCTAATTTATATTCCTAACATTTTGTTTCCAAAAATTTTGAATTGGTGCGGGTAATGCTATTTTTAATTTATTAATATATAATTTTTAATATCCAATAAAGAAAACTCACGCGCTCCTTGTCTAAGTTTCGCATCTGGTGTAGGTTTATCTGAGCCGCAACTACAAAAACTTTAACTGTATGCACCATAGCGCAAAGAACAAAATCACATAATATTATCTATTCTTTTATATTTATTTTTTTTTAACTAGAATTGACCAATCCCTATTCGCATAGGGATATCCAGTTTAAGTTGAATATACTTCTACTGTAGTCCAACCACCACTTTTAAAAAAATCGAGATAGCAATTGAATTTTTTTTTGGAGAATTTACAAATGCTTTGTAATAAGACTGGTATGTGAGAAAAAGTGACTTTTTTCTATAAGCAATATTGAAATACATTTTAAAAACCATTTCTTTCTTCTATTACAAAAAAATCTCATTTTAGCCGTTTATGATATATTGTTAATTTCATGATAAAACCTTAGATCACAAAATACCGGAAAAATATCATTATAATATTTACAAGTAAAATGACCCCCAGTTTTGTCAAGCTGTCATGAAATGTCTTTATCATGTTAAGGTGAAAACAGCGTGTAACAAAAGTAAGGAAACGGCGGAATATCTTAGGTACCTCTTACCTAAATTTAATGAAAATATGGACCCTTAGGTATGAACTTTACCGTTTTTCTGTTATAAAAGGATTTTTTTTTATGGAACAACCTATATTATATTACTTTTTTAAAGTCTGCGTAAAATTCTCAATACTTTATTAAGGGAACTTTTTACGAAAGTCAAGAGTTTTTGTGAAGATAAGGGTTTAATATCCATAATTTAATGTATCATCTTTTATAAAAATACTATACATATAATAATAATATGTTTGACAATGTCTGTTTTTGTTGATTTACAAAAATGGACTGTTTAACTTAACCTAAAGAATTGAAGAAGTTTAATTATACTGGGTTATGGGGATAGAATGCGAACCCTGCAAGATGTCTGTAACATTTTTAATGACAAATAATCTAACAGAAATCCAATATCTTAATCTATCGTAAGTAAAATTAACAACAAATTTTGTAAAACTGGAAAGGTAAAAGATGCTATACATTCTGGCAGACAAAATACTAGCAAAAGAAAACAGCATCTCAACTTTAAAAGTAGGTTGTAAAAAAACAACAAAAAATAACACAATTCAAAAAAGGAATTCCTAATACAACAACCAATAAATTAGTGAAACTTAGTAAGGTGTTTAAAAAGTTGTCCATTTACTTCCTGACAGTAAGTCAAATATTATTGGAAACATTTGATACATTATAAAGAATGCCAGCCTCCTCGATTCGTCTAAATTCGATTTTTAATCGCTCCTTTAATTCGTGGAAGTCATTGGGTTTAGTTTTATACACCACATTTTTAAGGTAACCGTACAAAATGTAGTCGAGGGACGTAAAATCCGGATACTGAGATGGCCACTCTATTGTACCCCTACGTCCAATCCATCTTTCAAAAAAAACTTTGTGTAAATATTCCCAACCATTCCGAGCCAAATGCGGTGGAGCACCATCCCGCTGAAAACATAATTCATCATTAGGTGTGTTATTTAAGTAATTAAATTTGTATACATAATTCAGCAGGTAAAGTAAGGAAATGTTATTCGGAAATAGTTCTGCAATAGCTGGGATATCAAATATCTTTCTCCAATGAATGTGTCTTCCATGACGAAGGGACAGACTATTTTTGCAGCCTTTATACCACACCAAACATTTATCGTTTGGGGAAATTGGGTATGATTTTTGCGTACCTAATGTGGATTTTCCCTGGCCCAATATCGACAATTATGCCTGTCAACTTTTCCATTACAAAAAAAAGTTGCTTCGTCAGAAAAAATAATTTTATTAACCAAATTGAGATTGGTATTGTAACGTTTAATCATGATTTCACAGAATTTCAAGCGCCTATCGTGATCATCTTCATAGAGTTCTTGGACCGATGTTATTTTGTATGGATGAAACTTTTCGGTTTTTAGGTTTTTAGCCGTCGGTACGAACATGTGTGAGACGTTATTCTCTGTTACTAATGTTCTGGTAGAAAGGTACGGATTTTTTTTCTAAACTGAAAACATTCAGAGCCTTATCTGTTGCGCTTTTAGGTCTGCCAGAACGTACAGCATCTTTTACCTTTCCAGTTTCACCAAATTTTTTGTTAATTTTACTTACGGTAGATTTAGTTATTGGATTTATGTTAGGATATTTGTCTTTAAAAATGTTACAAACATCTTGCAGGTTTCGCATTATATCCACAAAGCGCAGTATAATTAAAATTCTTTGGGTTTCAGTTAAACGATCCATTTTTGTAAATCAACAAAATTAACATTGTCAAACATATCAAGTAACCTTTTGTGTGCAGGTATTTTAATAAAAAGTAATACATTAAATTATGAATATTTCACCGTTATTTTCGCAAAAACTGTTGTTTTTCATAAAAAGTGCGCTTAATAAAAAGTATCGAGAATTTTTCGCAGATTTAAAAAAGTAACATCATATAGGGTGATCCATTAAAAAACAAATTTTCATTTTATAACAGCAAAACGGTAAACTTGGCAGCAATGCAGATCCGATATACTTAAGTGTAGACATTATTGAATTCACGTGGGGTACCTGAGATATTTTGCCGTTTCCTTACTTTTGTTATACGCTGTATGTGATTAAGCATTCGCTTTTAGAATTTCCATGTCTACTAAAACCGGTGGTCACGTTATTTAAATGATAATATGACCTTTAGATATATTTTAAAATTACCATTATATCTAATATAAAAGATATATTAAATATAGGTTATTCCATTTAAAAGTCAAATGGATTTTTAAAAAGCATTTTCGAATTCTTCCAAAAAAAATCATCCAGTAGCTATTTTAAATTTAGAAAGAATGATTACTTAAGCAAAGAAAGTTGAAGTGTTCACTTTATGCGGGAAAATCCTGTAATATATCATCTGGGAGATGTATACAACATATTAAACTTTTTAAGGCATTGCATTTAATTTATCAACCCCTAGTAAAGCAGTTCACAAAGCACTGCTATTTTAAGTCTGAGCTATATTCCTGTGTTTACTTATTTGTTTACAGGTTTAGATTATTCACAAAAGCAATTGTTCTAATCCTCCCGAACTTCAAATTAGATCATTGTTATTCCAAAAGCGAAGCTCGCCGAACATTTCGTTCCCAGTTTTAGTGGAATAACACTAAGCTTTTAATCGGAATCTCTTGCCTTTTCTGATTTCTATTAATGTCCTGAATTTAACTAGATAATGTTTTTTTTCGCGTTTTCGAAGGCGAGATAAAAAATAGGTAAATCTGCTTTACCCGGAACTTCCCTTGTTATGATTTTTTTTCCATTTGTGGAGAATAGTGAAGTGTGACCCAATTTAGTTTTGATCATAGTCACAGTATATGTATATGTGTTACATATATATGTCTTTTCATTGTATTTATTGGGCGCCATTTTGTTTTATCATTGGATTCCTACCAATATTCTACCAGTTTCTTTCTACCTATGTCACACTTGAATTTTGGGCATAATTTAAAATAAATTCAATATGTAATTTTTACATTGACACATACTTCCATTTTGTTAGCCATGTTAAATTCGTACCCTCCCCTTTTGAAATTTAATTTTTCTGCATAATTTAAAGTTAATTAAAGAAGATTTTTTACGTTGATTTTTTTTTCGCTATTTTAAGTTCGTATCACAACTTTACCATTTAATCCCTATACCATACTTAGTTCTTGTACAAAAATTGAAATTAATTTAATAAGTAGTATTTTCAGGCTGATTTTTGAAATATTTTATTAGGCCGCTATTTTGTTTTTAGCAATTTTGATTAATATCAAAATGTTACCAATTCATCCTAAGTAAAACTTGATTTTTGTGCAAAATTTGAGGTAAGTTGGATGAACAGTTTTTTTAGTAATAATTTTAGCATTCCGCCATATTGGATTTTTAACAAAATATTACCAGATCATCTCCACATGACCCTTAATTTTTGACTAAAATTTGAAGTTAGACTGATCGACAGACGGAACGACGGAATCGATAAAACATATTTTTTGGCATCTAGGGACTCTAAAACGTGAAGATATGTAAAACCTTAGTTTTGTTCGCTTATCTTGAATTAGTACCACAATTTTACTCTTTGAACCATATACCACAATTAGTTATGGCACATAATTTGAAATCAACACATTAAGTAGTTTTTTCAGGCTGAATTTTTAAATATTTTATTAAGCCGCCATTTTGTTCGGCCATTTTGGATTCATACCAAAATTTTGCCAGTTGATTCCAACATAATACTTTGATGTCTGTACAAAATTTGAGATATATGGAATAAGTAATTTTGTAATAATATTTTTTTTAACATTTCACTAGACCGCCATTTGTTTCGCCATATTGGATTTTTACCAAAATATGACCAAGTCGTCCTTATATGACCCTTAATTTTTGATCGAAATTTGAAGTAATCGAGTACATAGTTTTTAAGCTATGCCGTGAACTGACAGACAGACGGTCGGACCGACAGAATTGATAAAACATATTTTTTGGCATCTAGGGACGCTAAAAAGTTAATATATGTTAAACTTGAGAGAGTGATTTTTACATGATTATAAACATTTTATTTGGCCTCCATTTTGTTTGGCCATCTTGAATTAGTACCTCGATTTTACTAGTTGATCTCTAATACCACAATTAGTTTTAACACACAATTTGAAATCAATCCATTAAGCAGGTTGTCAGACTGAATTTTTAAATATATTAAGCCGCCATTTTGTTCCGCCATCTTGGATTTATATCAAGTTGATTCCAACATAATAGTTGTTTGTGCAAAATTTGAGATAAATTAGATAAGTTGTTTTTTACTAATAATTTATTTAAAATTTCACTAAGCCGCCATTTTGTTTCGACATACTGGGTTTTTACCAGAATGTTATCCGCTTATAACCTCTAATTTTTGTCCAAAATTTGAAGTCAATCGGGTAAGTAGTTTTTCAGCTGTCGCGAACAGACAGACAAGCAGACCGACGGAATTAAGAAAACATGTCGGCATCTATGGTCCCCAAGTCTGATTTTTTCACGATTGCAAGTAATAAAAGAAAAATGTTTACAGTGTGTCCAAAATTTGACTTAATGTATTACTCACAAAAACTATTATAGCTAGAATCTGCAGATATCTATTTACAGTTAGATTTTTTCGAAAATCAAAGGCCCAAACAAATGGTTGTCTAAAATACAAAAATTAAAGTTTTATTCATTTGTGAAACTAATAAAGGTTACACACCACAAATTTAATTCAAATTTTGTTTGCAATCGCCTTTCTTCTAAATTACGGATTTTCAGTCCTACAATAGTTTTTTTTTAGAACCAAATGTGCTATAGATTTCGGAATTTATGTATGTTTTTCAGTTTTCCTCACCGATGTTCCTGGGTTATTCTGAGATTTTCTACGATAACTACATTTCTTTCATCATTGTTTTTTAAGTAGTTCTTAGATTTAGGTTTCAAAAATGAACCATAAGTTACCAAATTGGTAACCCAGGATCTGAAATTTCTTTCGTTGTGTGGATGTCGCTTCGGAAATTGTTCTTCGCATTCACGACTGCAAGTTGTGCACTCACTCCTCTTAGCTTTGAAATAAATTTATATCATATTTTATTTTTTCTTCGTTGAAATAACTGCCGGTCGTACTACTACATAAACTTTAAAAACTAATGTGAAAACCCAAATAAATGAAATAATTTGAAGGTAGGGTCAAGTGAGGTAATTGTAAACAAGGGGAAATATGTAAAATGTAAACACTCTTAACTTCTTCAGAAGCCAACATATCAAGTATAGTTCGGCAACACAGCATTCTTTACTGTTTTCCCACCTTGCAGCAAGAATCACGCCATTAAAAGCAGACACGTTGTTATTCAGTTGTCGTTTCTTTAAATTCATTGTAAACATTTTGTTTTCTAGACTTTAGACAGTGTGTGAAATTTTACAAAAGTTCTTTTAAAAGGGTAAGTAATATGAATTTTTTTGAAATGTGTCCAATTACTGAGTTTTTGATTCTTTGAAGCCTGTTGCTAACCAGAATAATAAAGTAAATTCTTATTTACATTTACCACGTAAATTCTTTGTAAAGAGGTAAATGTAAGTAACCTATTTTATGTTAGGTATTTAATAATTTTTCTTTTATAAGATAAAATATGCATAAAACATATCGACGAGAGAGAGCGTCACCCAGTTATACTTAAGAAGACCCAACTAATGCGGTAAGCGATGTCAACAATAAAAATTGTTCTTATAGGGAGGCTGAAGAAAGGTATGGAGTACCAATTGCTGTGATTTATCAACGGATTAATGGCAGAAAGGTGTCAATTGGAAAAATGGGAGCTGGAAGAAAACCGGTACTGAACGAGAATATTGAAAAACAAATAGTTTTTGTTTATTTGCTCGGGTTCAAATTGGATACCCATGTGACAAACAAGAACTAATAAATCTTGTACTGGCTTACATAAAAGCTAACAATACAGGGTGTTAATTAATGTCGTGGACATATTTCAGGGGATGATAGTACTTGACAAAATAGGACAAAAATGCCAATATATACATGGTCAAAAACGCACCATTTTCGTTATACAGGGTGTCAAAGTTTCAATTTTGTTCTCGTTTTTTGCGTTTTTTTTCCAGTTCCTTCTGAGACAATTAGTTCAAATTTAGAACATGTATTATTTTTAAGAACCTCTGCGATAAAATATCAAAATCGTGGATGGTAGTATACAGGGTGTTACATTTTTTTGCACCACCTACAAGTTTATCGACTTATTTGCAATAATCGATGCATTGCATCGATGGCATGTAGGCGAAATTAAGCAAAAAATTAAGAAACGAACTTTATTTTAAATCAACCGACATGATAATGAACAATCAGATAAAATTATTACAGTTAAATTAAAAATAAAACAAAATTATAAACGTTGTTGAAAATGTCCGCCTCTTGCTAGAATGCAAGAATCAGGTCTTCGCTTTATGCACTGACGGACCCTCTCAAATATTCCCGGAGTATTGCGAATGATGTCGCATGAAGCTATTATTCTGTTTCTTAAATCTTCTTCTGTCTGGATTGGGGTCTGATACATCGATGTTTTCAGGTGTTCCCAGAAAAAGAAATCCAGGCTATTTAGATCTGGAGATCTAAGGGGCCATGGCTGAGGTCCCCCTCGCCCTATCCAACGGTTGTTAAAATTATTATTTAGGAACTCCCTCACCTCTATACTGAAATGTGCTGGTGCACCATCGTGCATGAACCACATTTGATTTCTAAGAGGAATTGGCACGTCTTCTAGCAACACCGGGAGTTCGTCTTCGAGAAATTGACGATAATATCGTCCGTTTAGCCTTGCTGGCAGGAAAAATGGACCTATGAAATAATCTCCAATAATGTCGGCCCACATATTTGCTGAAAATTATTTTCATGTATCAAATGCGGATTCTCTTTTACCCAAAAATGATTGTTATGAAAATTACGTATGGCATTTCTAGGAAAATTTGCCTCATCGCTAAATAAAATCGTGTTTCCAAATAATGGATTTTGGGCTAGCATTTGTAAGAACCAATGGCAAAAATTTAAACGGAGTGGAAAGTCACGTGGGAGAAGAGCTTGAACCCTTTGGATTTGGTAAGGATACATTAAGTTGTCTAATAAAATTTTCCATACAAGCACAAATGAAATGTTAAGTGTTGCTGCAATTTTCCTCGTACTGGTAGCAGGATCATTTTTTACTGCATTCAGGACTGCTTCCTCGACTTCAGGAGTCCTAACCGTTCTATTTGCTTCTGCCAAATGAGTGGATTTCTTGAATGGTCCATTTTCACATAGCCGATTATGTACTTTTGCAAATGTTTGTCTATTGCGCACCATGCGATTGGATATTTCTGTTCATAGAGTCGTCTGGCTTCATAACAATTGCCGTTGGCAAGTCCATAAATGAAATGAATTTCTGCATATTCTTGATTTGTGAATTCATCCATCATTAAACAACTCGAAACAACTACGGAAACGTCAAACAAAAAATATTTCATACAAAACGTCAGATTAAAGAACAGAATGACCTACCTCAGCCTCCTACCTTTTTTTCCAGTTTCATTATTTAGCCTACACTTAATTTGCATCTAAGGTAATTATTGCAAATAAGTAGAAAACTGTCATAGATACGAAAATAATGCAAAATACGAAAGAGCTAAAGAAATGAACAAAGAGTTTAAATTTTATATCAGAATTCATACAGGGTGCTGCAAAAAAAAGTTTTGCAAGATAAACTTGTAGGTGGTGCAAAAAAAATGTATACTACCATCCACGATTTTAATATTTTATCGTAGTTCTTAAAAATAATACATGTTCTAAATTTGAACTAATTGTCTCAGAAGGAACTGAAAAAAAAACGCAAAAAAACGAGAAAAATATCGAAACTTTGATACCCCTTATAACGAAAATGGTGCGTTTTTGACCATGTATATATTGGCATTTTTTCTTATTTTGTCGAGTACTATCACCCCCAGAAATATTTCCACGACATTAATTAACACCCTGTATAAGCACTCCCTTTAAAATTGGCATATCAGTCATCAGAACCCTTGTAGAAAACTCGGAACCTGCCAAGAAATCCGGATATAGTGTATGATTATTCACTAAGCTTGAGACGTTGTATGATGAATCTGATTTATAATCTCCAGACGATTCATTTTTATTAACTGCTACGAAAACGGCTTTGTCAGCGATTGAAATAGGCTTAGAACTATAGGCGAAAAAGGGAAGCTCCTTTCGAGGGTATCCGGTGGATCTGGTCGGGAAGCCACAACTGTATTGCTATGCATTGCTGCTGATGGGCATTTAATGCCACCTTTAATTGTATAAAAGGGAGCTGTAGTTCAAGCCCGTTAGACTTTAGATAAAAGTTATCCAAGTACAGAGTATGCAGCTTCTCAAAATGGATGGAAGAGCCACAATTCTTCAATTCGTTTCAAAGCTGTAGGTCATGTTAGCCAAATAAGCATAAGGATTATAAAAGTTGCGTTTAAAAGTATTATTGAATTGGTTCGTCTTCTAAGACATTTAACTTAACAAAATCCCGAATGGGAGTTGGTACAGGGCGGCTTTCAAAAGACAAATTTGGTATTTTACTTGGATAAGCCTTAAGTGAATCTGTGAAGCCAGAAAGTATAGTGAACGACTTTGTACAACTATTCCCGGTTGATTCTTCAACATTTCCAAAGGAATTATTTGACCGTCTTGATCTTCAAAGTACTATTTACTTGAAAACAGAAAAGTGCAGTAAATGTATCAGAAGATTTTTATGGTCCATCCGACGATATATCATAACCAGGTCCGTCATGCGTCAGTACAAAAATATTGCCTTTAGCATCCAGTACGTCATTGCAAGAACCATTCAGCCTAGCACCTCAAGAAATATATTAAGTGCATCAACGTTATCAAATACTTGTGATGAAGAAATGGGATCAGTAGCTCTGGATTTATATCTAAGAATTAGTTAACAATCTCCTGCTAAACAAGACCAGTCAAAAGCTGTAGTGAAAATATTTTCTAATATAATGAGAAATAATATGTCTTCTTCCCCCTCCAAAGAAGACTGATACAAAAAGGGTCCCCGTGGTCCCGGATTAAATCAACAAGTTATGGAAAAGTTTTTACAGCTACAGAAGAGTTGCAAAAGTTAACAAAAAAAGGCAAAGGTAAAAAATCGTTAAAGAAAAGAAGGCTAAGACAGTAGAAAAATTGAACGTGGATGTGAAGAAAGTTCATCGGATACTAATGAAAATGAAGAAGACTACCGTATCAGCTGGAAATTGAAAATACACCGGAATTACAATTTACAATTACTGACAAAGACGCATTGCTTCCAAGTCCCTATATATTAGTATATTTTCTTGGAGGGAGTAGAAACAAGACTCATTTTAGATATATGTGTCTTATAAATTCTGAATTAGAAAGTAATTAATTTTTAGTGACTGGTTTTAAATTTTTAAACCACACCAATACTTCTTTTGTTGTCGTTGATTCTGATACCTCAACAATAAATATATCTACAAGCTTTATTGGCTCCACGAACTGTGGAATGTAAACTCATTTATGTATTTCCGAGCTCTGTAGGTGTTAATGACAAAAAATAAGTTAAATGCGAAATAAAATGCTATTTTTCCTTGCCAAGTTTTTTATGTTCATATTTTTATATCCCACAGTTTTATTTTGAGTTAGTTTGTTTATAAATGTAGTAACTATTTGTTCCAATAAATAAAATAATAAGAAATTTAGGTGTGTTACAATCTTTGGGTAAACAAGGCAAGACACCCTTATACATACCCATACTTAGTTTTCGTTCCATTTGCCCAGAATTTACAGTTATACCTAAGATGGAAAATGAAATCGTTTTTGCAACTTCCCCATAGACTAGGGGGTAATGGTAAACACTATTTAAGTTATTTTTAGGGCCTTAAATTATTTTTATGGCTTTATTTGGGAGAAATGTATCCAAAGGATCTCGCATGCAACAAGGGATTTTGAAAAATTAATTAAAAATAGAAAAATATACGCCAAAATCGTTTACACTTGCTAATTTTGGTTTTTAGAGCTTAAGGAAAATAATTTTCTAGACTTGTATACATCATTTGGAAGTTCCTAGTGAGCTCTATATGGCGTTCATAAGAAATTTGAAGATTCTCAAATGTCTCTCCGAAACAGAGAGAGCTGGAATTTTTATTTTGCCTCCATCAGATTCTTTTGAAACAAAGTGTCTTAGTAATGCATTATTCAAAAAACCACAACTTGTATTTGGTGAGTTACAGAGAAAAATTAAAAATCCACATTTTCAGTGTTTCCTATTTAACGCAAAAACTGCCTAATATAATTTAAATATTCAGTCAGAATCAAATTTGCAATTAAATACTCTACAACTTTCCTAATTCCTATCTAGCTATAATAGTTTCCGAAAAAACAATACATGTAAGTCAAATCTTGGAGATACTGGTCTAAAGGACCTCTCACACTTCTTACGGAAAATGGCTTTCGGTTAATATTTTTATTTTTTTCATATAATTCGACTTCCTGATCAAATTGTGTTAGTGTCACAATGTAATTTTATAGCTAGATTTTGAGATACAAAGTATCAAAATTTTGAATTTATTTTTTGTTAACTCTTGAGACCCGGAAAATAATAATAATCATAATAATAATTGGTTTTTATTGATTTTAAAATCACAAAATCCAAATGTTTATGAGACTATAGGAGGCGAAGTCTAGCTATATAGCTACTCCACTTAACCTCGAGTGTTTTTTTACTAAGTTTAAATTTAAGAAATATGAAAGATACTATACAATAAGAGTAATATACAATACAATAAGAGGATAAGTGCAATTTACAAAACGACTTACATACAATTTAACACTAACTAATGCTAATATAATAATTTCTATATTTTTCCATATAAAAAAGTATGCATAGGCACTCTTCACGCTAGTACAAAACATATGATGAATATGAAGAAAAGGGGCATTCGAATTTTAGGTCCTGGACTGTAGTTTCTACAGTAAGTAAATGAGTGAATAAAAAAATATATAAAGCGGGATAATGAATAGTCCATAGTAGAAAGGAATATTGAGAAATAAAAGTATACTTTCTAGGAAGTAAGCATATCTTTAAGTTCTCGACGAAATATGTTTAGAACCTGCAGCTGGTGTTGACAATTTTTTGTAATCGTTGTTTTGTTATGAAATCCAGAGGGGGGAAATATACAGTTTTGCAATTTGTCATTTTGGAAAGAACTAGGCTTTCACATAATTTGTTTCTTAGTCTAAAGTTTAAAATATTGTAATTATTTTAGAGAAGCCTTAGAGCTGCGTAGCGTCGCTTTAGCACCATGCTAACATGTTCTTTAAAGCGCAATTCTCTGTCGAATAGAAGACCCAATTTACGTGCACAAGAAACAACTGCTAGATCTCTTTTATTTTTAGGACAAAACAGCATTGCTACACTTTTTGTTGCATTCAGTTTTAAATTATTCCTTTCCGTGTATTGTGTAACAGACGCTAAGTCCTGATTTAGGATTTTCAGCAGTATCAACAGATTGTAGTGAGAAAGGAATGAACAGTTAGGTGTCGTCAGCATAACTTTGCACACTAAAATATTTACTATTTTTAAACAGGTCGGCTGTGTAAATAGAGAAAATAATAACAACAATATTGCTCCTTGAGTACTCCTGATGTTACTTCGACTCGCTCGGATACGTCCCCCCCCCAAAATTACTTTCTGTGTTCGTTCAAATAAAAAGTGATAGAAAAAGCTTAGGGACACCTCATCGAAACCATAATACTGCAATTTTGCGCACAGAAGTGCGAGATCAATGGTATCGAAAACCTAGGAAAAGTCCAGTAGAATCAAGGCACTTGCATTGTCGCGCTTATCGAACGATGTTATTATGTTATCACAAACGCTCATCAAAACCTTAGCTGTACCATGACCCTAAAACCTGACTGCAAAGGAGAAATTATGTTGTTTTTGGTGGCAAAATCATTAAGTTGAACAATTATTATTTTTTCGAGAATTTTTGAGAGGGTGGGGAGAATGCTTATGGGTCGCAGATCTGAAAACGTTTCAGGAGAGGTTTTCTTCGGCAGGGGACAAACGAGAGCTGTTTTCCATGAGTCAAGAAAGTACCCCGTTTCCAAGCAGCAGTTGATAATACGTGTGATATGTTTATATACATTATTGCAGCAAAGCTTCAACATTTTGGCATTTATTTCATCAGTTCCCGTGGCATTTGATTGCAGAGAGTAGATGCATCTTTTAACATCATCGAATTTTGCCAGCGTTAGCTGAAAGCAAATATCATAATTATATTGTTTTGTTCGGAACTCATTTGTAACTTGTTGACAACTATTTCGGGGGCTAAATACGGTTGAAAAATATGTATTGATGTCATTTGGCTTGTTCAGATGTTCTGGAATAGACGTATTAAAATTTTCTTTGATGCCCATATCTTTCACAGTTCGCCAGAGATTTTTGCAATCACCACTTTGTTGCTGATAAGAAATAAATATGTATATAGCTGTTGTAATCGAAAATGTTTTTGACTGCTTATTTCTCGATAATGCTTTATCGCGATCCTTCATAAGTTGTTTAACTGCATTTGTTAGCCACGGCGCATACGGCTTTGAGATCCGCGAAGTTTTGTATGGAGCATGTTTGTTAAAAATCGAGAGAATAATTCCGCTCAAAAATTTTATTTTATCTTCTATATTATCAATGTAAAAGATATGATCCCATTGCACGCAACCCAGATCACGCAAAACAGATTTTCGCAAAAGAATCTGTAATCCCGATATGTTATAGTCTTAGGTCTAGGCCTATTGAATGAAATAGATAAATCGCAGAATATGGCTCTGAGATCAGAGATTAAATCTGCATTTATTGTACCTTTATTCAGAGCCAAGATTTTTTGTGATGTTGAGTTTATTCGAGTAGGGTCTGTAATAATTTAATAGAGATCGTATGATTCTAAGCATTCCTTAAGAGGATTGTTAAATATATGATTGGGGTTTACATCACCTAAAATTGATTATGTTCTCATATTGTGGCGGAATGAAAGATAAAAAATTATCCAAATGCTGGATACAATTAATCAAATTGTTTGATGAAGTTCTATATATGGTACACAATTTTATATAAGTGCTCAACACCGTCGAAAATCTTTATTGTCTATTTTATCTGTAATCATCAAACTCACTAATAAGGCTCTTTCTAATATCTGGTATCGGTGGAGCACTACTGGATTTTGGTGCTTCTGGTAGTATTAGTTGTTAAATTCCTTCCGTCTTTTTCATAGCCTATAATTGAGCCACTGTAAAAGATTCATCGTGTATAAAAAGTTTCTGTCCGTTTATTTTTGCCGTTAGATTTTTGGCCCAGCTAATTTAAGATGCTCTACGAGAACTTTGTGCTCTTGACGGTCTTCATAGCATAAATCTTGACCTACAGAAAATTTTTGTATTTTTCAGTTTAAATTAATTTGTGAGTACCTACTATCTTTTGTGGTAGCTTACAAACTCAATTTTAATTGGTTGTGGTTTGTAATCTCGATTACTTGGTAATTTAAATGTGTTGTTAATGTCTGATTCTGATATGTTTACTTTCAGATGATCCTTAAACAAGCCTATTACGAAAGCCAGGAGGCTGTGTGCTTCAGCTGGAGCTTGAACTCCGAAAACTAAAAGATTGTTTCGTCTAAAGCGTTGTTCGCTTTCCAGGAATTTGGTCTCAAGCCTATGGTATTTTTGTTCTACTGCGTCTAGTCTCTTTGATTGATGTTCAAATTTTTTCAGTATGATGTCATGTTTTTCTTGAATATCCTGTGTAATTGAGGATTGCGTGGATTGTGCAGAATTACTGATAGCCTGTATAATATTTTTATACCAGTCGTTTAGCGGCGGCTGTTCAGAGAAGGTACCATGCATTTCTAGTTTCCTACGCTTTGGGGCGGATTAACGATTCTCACTCTCAAAATTTGTTGCTATAAAGATGCAGAATTTATTCTAGGCGAAAATAACCCTTCTTGCTAAACTAATAGCGTTTTGTGGTAATACTTAAGTAAATTTAGTAAATGGACTGCTACTTTTATGGTATGTAATAAACAAGCTGTGTACTTGGATATTTTGCTAAGTTTTATCAACCAGTACTGCCCATATCCAATAGAAAATAACTGAAAACTGGTGCACGTTTTTGTGGACGTTGTGTTCTCTCACACACCCAAACCATTTAGGTTTTTTCTATTTTTACCAACTAACCAGTTTCGGCAAAATGAAATAGATTTAGGTTACTATTTAGTATTCAGTTTTAGCTTAATATTTAATATTTTGTTAGTTTTGCATAAGTTTTTTGTTAAAGCAGTGGCGGATCAATATTTTACGTGAAAACAAAAATGCTCAAAAATAGAAAATCAAAAAAATCTATAAATTCTGCGTATTTACTAAATAGTTTGCGAGAATTTTCTGAATTTTAGATATGTTGAGGACTAAAGCTGGTTTATAGAAAAAATGTGGTGACTAAAAGAAAACATGATAATGAACAACCCTGGTGGTCTTGAATATTGCAACATAAGTAGGTAGGAACTCATTATGAAAATACATACGCTAATGAATGTTTTACAAGGGAAGTATTTTCATACATATTTATAGACAATACTAAATGTAATATACTTAGGCAATTAAAAAGTAAATTGTCCGGTTAATTTTTAAATTACTACATTCTATAGAAACTTTACTTAGTAAACAAAACATGTTTAAAAATTGGGATTTTTATAAGTTAAACTTCTTTTATAGGATTTATCAGCTTGAGTTCCTTCATTTTATTTTTCTTATACTTATATCTCTTCATTTTTTGTTGAATTTAGAACCTTATAACTTTTCACTTTCCTTGTACGAACACAGTCTCTAATTTTAGTCCTAGTAATATACATCATTGGACAGCTTTTACAGCCGAAGTCAATTGAAGATATTGGGCGTTCAACTCGGCTTTTGATAGATATTACAATAATCCCAGACCTCAATTTTACTTTTTATATAGATAATATTGCGCAATATTTCAGCAATTAGCATTCGCACAATCTTTAATACGGGCAAAAAAATTCGGCAATGCTTAGGTCGCCGAAGATGTAATACCTTTGCAATATAAAGGAGCTTATAAAATTCTTTGGTCCTGCGCTGAATTAAATAGGTGAGTGGTCTGTGTCTACTATACTTAGAAAATACAAAAGAAAATTTAAAAACCATTTGTTTAATCTGCTGTCACTGGACATCTGTGCTCAATGGGGCAAATTACTAATACCGTTGATTGAAGGAAAAAGGAAGATGCGCAACCTTATGGACGAATTCGTGGCAGTGCTGATTTCATTCCACTTATGTTTTTGCTGCTGTACGGTGGAGCCGCTCTACGGCAAAAGTATGAAACACCCATTCGCAGTTGTTCGGCTCTCTCTGTGCTGACCGTCGGCTGCGGTGTTGATCGGAAAACGATGAGATTCGTGGAAGACGGTGCCGCGCAATATTACTATGCTGTATTGATCACTCAACGTTATTATTTAATCTAACAAAAATTCTATCGCTTTAGCTGTTAACAGGGTCATAGCAATTATAGGTCTTGACAATAGGAAAAAAACTTGTTGTTATTTTATGATAAAAAATAAAGGAGATTATTTTAAATCTACGTTTAAATCTAAATTTTAATTTACAAAGTATTGTTACTTACCTTTTTTTAAGACAAAATTTATTTTTTACATTATTCTGAACTAATAAAGAGAGTGTCCAAAAATTGAGCATTTTTCCAATGTTTGTGACAAATAAAACCCTTCATCAGTGCTTCTTCATGATGAGGAACAAAAAATCGGGTCAAAAATCTAACCACGTCATATTGTCGACGAAAAGAAATGGCAATGAGAATGAATTTTTAAATAACTTCCGGAGTAGAACAGAAAAGTGAAATATTTTGGAATTAGGTAATTCTTTTCTGATTCTAATAAAAGAAGTAGATATAAATAAATTTTACATTTCTGCTTCCACATTTTTGGCTTGAAGATAACACAAATAATTGAATTTTTGACCCGACGCGGGCTTTCCGTTCCTCGGCAATCATTATTAACTAGCATTGATGTTATTTTTTTAGTCCGAAATATCGAAAAAGTGTGATACGCTGTTGGATTTAGAATTAAAATTACTGTTTATTAAGAAGAACTCAACATTTTTGACTATTTAAAATGCATAGTTTATGATGCTCGTTCGGAGATGAATCGTCGTAAACTTAATAACATATTTTGGTAGAGGGAATACGGTGGCTGTATGATGTGACACTTATTTGAAAATATCTTTTTAAAAAAATTCGGTAAAAAATTAAAACTATTTTCAAAAATTTCTTTTTTTCCGGATATTTTCGGAAGTACTACAAATATCCTCAATTTCAAAACGGCATTTGATTGAGCACAATTTGCGCAACTTTGCCACCATTTAAACCTTTCTATATCTCGTATAGCTTCTCCCAATTGTCACCTTGGAAATTGGCATACCCTGTAAACCATGTCAGCGATTTTTCGTGTAAAATAGCTTTTTTTTAATAAAAAAATTAGACAATATTGCTTATAAAAGATTTTAATTTTTTTTTTACAATGACTAGAGCATAGATAAGTAAAAGCAAAGTTGAAATATAGTGACTATTTCAAAATTGTCAAACAAAACGTAATTTAGAAAACACATTCAAAACAAAAGATAAATAAATATGCAATGTTTGCATTAAAAAGATAATGGAAATTTAGAAAAGATGTTAAAATCAACTTACATTTAACTACTAAATAGGTACTATCCATAAATATTGAATGCATACAATTTACGCAACTGGTGTAAAACGAGGGAAGTATTCTAATCGTGAAAAACTCACTCTACCAGATTTTTTCTGATCTTCACGTAGGGCCCTAGATGACGAAAAAAAAGGTTTTCTCAATTTCGTGGGTCTGTGTGTCTGCTCGCGGCGCCGGCGTAGCTAAAAAACTACTTATTCGATTGACTTCAAATTTTGGTCAAAAATCAAGAGTCATATGGGGATGACCTGGTAACATTTTGGTAAAAATCAAATTTGGCGAAACAAAATGGCAGCCTAGTGAATTGTTAAAAAAAATTAATATTAAAAAACTACTCATCCAATGTATTTCAAATGTTGCAAAAACATTAAGTATTATGTTGGAATCAAGTGGTAACATTTTGGTACGAATGTAAGATGGCGGAACAAAATTGCGGCTTAATGAAATATTTAAAAATTTAGCCTGACAAACTGCTTAATGGTTTGATTTCAAAATGTGTGTCATAACTACATGTGTTATTAGTAAAATTCTGGTACTAATTCAAGGTGGCCGAACAAAATGGCGGCCAAATAAAAAGTATGTTATCGTGAAAAAATCACTCTCTCAGGTTTTACACGTCTCCACGTTTTAGCGTCCCTAGATGCCAAAAAAAATATGTTTTATCGATTCCGTTGGTCGGTCTGTCGATACGTCTGTCTGTCAAGTTCGCGGCATAGATGAAAGACTACTTACCCGATTGATTTAAAATACTTATCAAAAATTAAGGGTCATATGGGTATGACTTAGTAATACTTTGATAAAAATCCAAAATATCGAAACAAAATGGCGGCCTAGTGAAATTTTAAAAAAATTATTATGAAAAAACTGCTTATCCAATGTATTTCAAATTTTTGTCATAAACATCAAGTACTATGTTGGAATCAACTGAATTTTGGTACAAATCCAAGATGGCGGAACCAAATGGCTGTATAATAAAATATTTAAAAATTCAACCAGAAAATAGTATAGGGCTCAACTAGTGAAAATGTGTTACTAATTCAAGATGGCGACACAAAATTGCGGCCAAATAAAAGATCAACCTCTCAGGATTTACATATCTCTACGTTTTAGCGACCCTAGATGCCAAAAAAACATGATTTATCAATTCCGTCGGTCCGTCTGTCAGTGTATCTGTTCGCGACATAGCTTAAATACTACTTACCCGACTGAATTCAAATTTTGACCAAAAATTAAGGGTCATATGGGGATGGCATGATAATATTTTGGTTAAAATCGAATATAGCGGAACAATGTTAAAAAATGTTTGTTAGAGTGGTGTATTATTTGTGGTTAGGATCCAGTAAAAAAAAGTTTTTTTTTTAAATTGTCAACGTTTCGCAACTTAATCGTTGCATCCCCAGGACACATATATAGATCTTATATCCTGCATGAAACCTATATTATCAGAACTTTTACTCCGTTGTTCTGCATATATTTCCCAGATATTAAGTTTCTAAATGGTTTTCGTTAACAATCCTCTTGTTTTTATGTTAGAGTCGTGTATTATTTGAAGTTAGGATTTAGTAAAAAAAAACAAAAGTCTATGTTTAAATTGTCTACGTTTCGCAACTTTATTGTTGCATCCTCAGGACACATAAATGTTATGTCCCGCATGATACCTCTATTATCAGTCTTTACCTACTGCGTTGGTTCGCAGATATTTTCCAGAGAAACTTCCTAATGGTTTTCGTTATCGATTTTCTTGTTGTTATGTTAGAGTGGTGTATTGTTTGGGGTTAGGAAGTATCTGCGGACCCATGGTGTAGATAAAGACTAATATGGGTTTCATGTATGATAGAAAATCTATGTGTCCTGAGGATGCAACAATAAATTGGCAAAACGTCAGCAATTTAAAAAAGGGCCTTTGTTTTTTTACTGGATCTTAACCTCAAATAATACACCACTCTAACATAAGAACAAGAGAATTGTTAATGAAAACCATTCTGAAACTTAATATCTGGAATATCTGCTGACGAAGTGGGTAAAAACTGATAATATGGAGATCAATTTAAAATGGGGAAACAAAAAAAATTTCCTTTCTACCTATGACACACATAGGTAGAAAGGAAATGGTAAACATATTGGTAGGAATCTAAAATGACGGAACAAAATGGCGTCCAATAAAAATGAAGAGTCAGTATATGTAACAGATATTCACTATGACTATGTACTGAACTTATTTGGATCACACTTCACTCTTCCTAATAAATGTACTAATTCATAATGAGGCAAGTTCCGGGTCAAGGAATTTACCGATTTTTTTATATACTATTACTACTACTACAACATGAATTATATTTAGTTATTATAGATTTTTAGATTACTTTTTCATTTTCTCCGTAAATATAGGAAAAAACCTTGTGCTACTTTATTTTTACAAAATAAAGCAAATTGTTTTAGGTCTATGTTTAAATCGAAATTTTAATTTACAAATTACTGTTACTTACTAAATAAATATGCAGTGTTTGCATTAAAAATAAAATAAAAATTTAGAAAAACGTGAAAATAAACTTACCTTTAACTACTAAATACGTACTATCCATACATTTTGAATACATACAATTTACGCAACTGGTGTTGTTTTTTACATACTACAATATGAAAGTTCTATTTAGTTATTTAATTATAAATTTTAGCGCGAGCTATACCTGTAGATTTTGTATATATTTTTGTTAATGCCATTTTGCTGCTATAACTTAAATAATTATGCGAAATGTGCAAATTTCCGCTTGAGACATTTTTTCCTTAAATTATTTTCGTGAATTAAACACATGCTAACGAGTACCCGCGATTTCGTTCGCGTATAACGCTAACGAAAGGGATATAAATTGGTACTTAGATCACCTTATTTTTTTTATAAATTTTAGAAACTACGTTGTTGCTTTTTCGTTCAATTTTTGTCAACAGGGGCTTGAGAGATTTTTGTTTATAAATTATTTTCGATTTTTTGGAACACCCTGTATACATTTAAAAAATAAAATGACATATACCTGATCAAACGCTGTTTTGAAAAATTAACGGTTCTTTAAATAAAAAATATTGCATTATTTAAGGGGCGGTTTCATACCCCTGAAATTTGATTTTTGAAAAAAACTCTTCTTATTGGACCTCCCAACCTTACAATCAACTTGTATGCTAAAATTCAGCTTTTTACGTCAAGCAGTTTGATCATAATCGTGATTAGTCAGTGGCCCGATTTTCTGAAACACCCTGTATACATTTTTAGGAAAACTTAAAATATGTTAAATAACCAAATAAAATACACGAGCTTAAGCGTTTTTCCGAAAAACAAACCGTTTTGTTAAATAAAAAAATTCCTTCTTATCCAACCTCTACATTCTACTATACCAACCTGTGTGCCAAAATGCGTCTTTTTACGTCAAGCAGTTTGAGAAGAATCGTGATCAATTAGTGACCCGATTTTTTGAAACACCCTGTATACAATACAAAAAGTAGTGTTAAAAGGTCTCGGTTACCAGACGATCATTTAAATAATCATATAAATGGGTTTTAAATATATAGATTTAACAACAAATATTAAAAAGCACTAACACGTTTTTTTAAATAACAAACCAAACGTAAATTGTTTCACAGGATTGAAATAATAAGCATTACATTTACCATCACGGTCAGGAAAGGAAACTGAAAAAATAATTTTTATAAAATCTATCTAATTTTATATTTTATATTTTCTGAAACTTCCCTCAAAATTGTCTGTGCATTTTAATTAGAGCAAGTACTTTTTAATTGCAAAAAATGTCTTAAATTTTCTGATAATTATGTTATTAGAGAGCCCTGAAGAAGAAATGATTATTTCGAAATTGGAAAAAATGTACTATAAACTTTTTGACCGTTATTTCTTTGTACTGTTGGTAGTATACGGCCGTTACCTACAAGCACATTATATATATATATATATATATATATATATATATATATATATATATATATATATATATTTATCAGGCGCCATAAAGTCATGACCCATTTAATTTATTTTAAAAAGAGTATTAATCAAGAGAAGAAAGTTCCAATACTCAGAGATTCAAAAAACATCAAAAGATTATTAGGACCCTGCATAGTTTATTTTTTATTTGAATTTAATTTTAGCAAGGACATTCGAAAAATAAGATACAAAACAAAAAACACTTACCTTTTCAAAATATAGGAACGGCATTTTTCTTCAGTAATTGTCTTTCGCCACTTGAATACATATCGTGTTTAGAAAAATGGTTTTCACATAAACGTTTATTTATCAGAGAAGTTTCGTCCATTAAAAATATTTCAACATTGCTACAGTTTTGTATCCATTGACAAAGAATGTCGGGCCTCGTCACGGGGACTTTAAAAAAGCTCACCAAATTATTTTTTCTTTTTTCTTTTATTTTTGCATCCAACATACACACATTGTATTTTTCTGGCAGACATAATTGCTTTAATTAACAGTTTCACAAGAATGAAACCTACTCCAGTTTCGTAGAGTTAAAAATTCACGAGTTTGACTCGAAAACGAGCAAAAACAATAACCACTATGATGTAAACAATACAGGTAAGCAATTCGTACTTCACCGACTATCCGATCTATCCGCTGTTTCGCTCTAAACGACTGGCAGCGCGCGGTGCCAAGGAAATCTCGGACACCTTTCCTGGCGGCGACGATGTCGCCAGCTACATCTCGGACACCTTTTGTGCCACGAATTCGCCCATAAGGTTGCGCATCTTCCTTTTTCCTTCAATCAACGCTAATACCAATATTCTTGATTCAGTCTCGGTATCTTACAAAAGGAAAATTATAGATAGTTTTGAAATCATAAAGCATTCTAAACATTTTAATAGAGGGTGGGTTACGTGCTATCATTACAGTGAATGACGCATCGGAGAGCACAGTTCGAGTGTAGATACCTGCACTCTGCTCACCGGAGATCATGAAATATCTCTTGCAATCATAGGAAATATGTCAAAAAGATATTCTAATTTTGCACGGTCTAAACCCGAGGCGTATTATTTCTTAATTGTAAGGCACTTTTGCAAAAAAACGCATTTAATTCTTGTTGTGCAGCAGCATAAGTGCAGAAATTAAGTCCTTCGCCCTGCAAATTAGCTAGCGTTTTTTTCTTCTAGTTGTTTACTCTGGAATTTTTTGTTTATATTAGCTGCGCTTTTGGGCTCTCAAATCCCTAGACACTGTGATTATCTAGAAACCAGGTTTAATTCTAGCGAGTTGCTCGTACTTTGCTGGGGAAAAATTGGTTCGTGGCTACCTAAAAACTTAAATAACGAAAAAATGTTTGCTAAAAATCTTACAATATTTGAAATTAAACATATTTGCAGCTCTAGCATTAATTCAGGATTATTTAGCAAATTGCGTGTTTTGAATATGAAGATCTGTAAAGTGTTTCCTTATTCTGTACCTATAATACCTATGTGTTGAACTTAGTTCACAGGTTTAATACCTGTGAACTAATATTTTTAAACACAACTTCCGTTTAGAGGAATGTAATATACCGAAACTTTAAATAATGTGTCTTATATAAGCATTCAAATTCTTTACAAAAATTTAACCTCTTTCATTTTACGTGAAAAGAAACGATTTATCTGAATTCAAATTTACGCGCTCTACATAATGAAAAATTATGTTCGAACTTTCGGAAATTGCAGGCGCTTTTATGAATGTTCACTGAAAATTTTCTCTATACCGCGATAACAAACACGAACAAAGTTTCTTTAGTTCACACTTAGCAAGGAATATTTTTCATATCGTTATCTAGGGAAGATTCTGGATAAAATAGGGCAAACACCCAAGCCCTTGCGTCTTTTTAGAAAATCAGGTATGATAGTTAATGCCATGCACGAAAATTATTTATTATACTAGAAAAGGGGTCAATAAAAATGATAAAAACGGATTTTTATAATTGAAAAAAAACTAAGGTCTCTTCGGATCAAACTTAGAAATATTTTTCAATATACAGTGTGACCCGTTTAAAAGTGAAACATCCACATGAAATATTTGTTGGCAGATTTTATTAAATTTTTAAAATCTAATTTAATTTTCGTTTTAAATAAAATAGCATGATTCTCATTTTATTAAAAAATGAAAAGAATTGTTTAATTAATAAATAATTTTTAGTGCAATTTTGAAGGGAATAAGAAAAGCTACACTTTAAAAAATATAACATTCAATTTGATTTTTTTTCAAAAACCTACAGATCGTGGTTGCCTTCAGTCGAGAGGGGAAAAGTTTATTGATGCGCAATCCAAAGACTTGCAGATTGGGAGAAGAGAGAAAGCATTTTACTGACAATAGATTACATAATCGGAATGTTCTAAGAATTAATGAGCAAACAAAAAGGGAGTCGTAACAGTTTAAAAATGAAGGATTACATGCAGGTCAATGCTCATCAATCTGGCAGATGTCTTCTTTGGCAAATTCAAGAACGGTAGTGATTAAATAGAGGCTCCATATATGAGAACACTACTCAAGACTGGGTGTGATTTCAATTTTTGTTGTATATATTATTATCTACTTTTCTCGAGCCTGGTTGCCAAGAGGTTGCGGTCAAATCAGAAAAGGGCAAACCAGACTTTTCAAGTTCTTTACTTATGTCTCTTTGAAATGAAATTCAACTTACCTTATAACCAAGTGAACGAAATTGTTTAAAACAAATTAATTAGTTAAATTTTAAGTACAAGTATTTGCAGTCATATTTTGTTAACCAACTCTGCAGAAATGTATTTTATATTAAAAAATAGATGAGTGTAGTAATCATGCAGTCGGATCTCCTATTATTCAGCAGCAGTAGCTGTGCTAGCACATGTGTTGTTTTCAAAAAATAATTTGTTCCTTATATTCTTTTCAGTAGTTAAATAACCCATATTTTTAAGGTGAATCAAAAAATTGGAATAACTGTAAAGATAATTTAAAAAGAGGTACTAATTAATCTCCTTTCGAAATTTTCAAAAATGGTCAGATTTGATTTAAATAAACCTAAGTTCACTGTGTAAAAAGTTGCAAATATTAATGATTGACAATTCTCTTTCATTCGATTGATACTATTCGGTTGTTCCTAGCAAAGAAGTTTACTTTTAAAACAACAGCTCCCTAATCAAAACTTTAGCCTAGATAAAACTGTTGTCTAACTTGTCTAACCATCAAAGTAAAACCGATGCACGAGTGTGCTAACTTTGTTGGGAAACTCTTTTATTAAATTTTATTGTTAGACGCGGCATAAGCTGTCCGCGTAAATTGCGGGTACGAAGTAGTATAGTGGTTATTTGTATTTATTTGAAGTTTGGGAATATTTAATGAAAGATTTGTTTAGTTCAACACAATTGTTTAGGGAAAATATTGTAATACCTATTTTAGCCTGCAGGGCATCGGATATTCCGACGTAGGTAGTTTAAAGATTTCATATTTACTATATTTAATTTAAGAGATAAATTTAAAAAAATTACAGAATATTGAAAAATGTAAAATAACAACGTTAAGTAATTATGACGAATCAAAACTATAATAGTTTAGAATGAAAATAAATAATATTTAATGAAGAATTGAGAAGTAAAATACGTCAAAGGGTAGAGGGGTTCCTCCTGGCGTCACACAGTGGAGTATTTTTTATATTCAGAGAATTAACACTCATAGGTTGCATTTATGCTTCGTTGTTAGGTTCCAACGATAACATCGGTATGTATTAATTCAATGTCCTGTCAAGACAAGTCACAAAATTAGAGCAGCAAATTGTGTATCGAATTTTTATGTGTCATTTCACTATTCTCAACTAAAAATGCCGTAGTGGTATTAAGGTTTGCTTTTCTTTGTATTTCAAGTAAGTGCACATTATTTTAAAGATATAGTCTGTACTTTAGTATAGACTTATTTGTTGTATTGATATTGTTTTCTGTAAAATACAGCGCGTATTGCATTGAAATTTTTGCTGCGCGATTTTTAGTTTTCTATTCAAAACTGTAGTAGCCAAAAACTGAGATTCGACTGGAATCGGGCTGATTTAATTTTTTTCTTATTAAACAGTCCTTCTAGATTCTTTTTCATTAAAATTTAACTGTCAAGAAGTGCCAGTGGCTAACATATGGGATTATTTAGGTACCATGTCTCTGCGAAAGAGAACTTTTTAATGTTGGGTACCACGAAAAAGATGTCAAAACGAAAAATTTGGCTGGTTCTCAGTATTTTGTCAAAAAATTAATATAGAAAAAAAAAAGAATAGAAAATCCTCATATACAGGAAATATTAAAAAAAGTAGTCAAACTATTCACAAGCAAAGTAAACGAAAAGTGGCATAACTGCAATTGCACTTTAAAAGTGTTTATTGCGCGCTATCCTCAATAGGTTGATTAAGAAATAGATGTTTTTCCTATTCAGTGTGGTGCAAAGGTGGTTCCAGCAAATAGCGGTAGTCCACAGAAATATTTTTCAGAAATTGGTGTTCAATCAAAACGGCAAAAAGTGTCATCTTTACTTGAGAACTATTCCACTTGCCCTTAGTACCAATACTTATGAAAATCTGAGAAACGAGATGCTGCTAAAATTGTTCAATCTGTCTGACCATTTCCTTAATGCAACCGAAATAAAAAAGTTAATAAATTATTCACATACTTCACCCATAAAGTATGTACACCCCAGAAGCATTCGTCTTGTATGTAGATGGGCGTTATACTAAAAACTCGTATATTCTCATGCAATCTGGTGCAAAATTCGGAATGCCGATATTTACCCTGCTTACAACTTGTTAAGAATAGCGAAAAAAAATTGTTACCCCGATGAACAGGACGACAATATCGGAGATATATGCTGTTGGCTACTCACACAGCTACTGTGACTAGTATTAGTTCAACAAGAAGTATTTGAACAGAACTTAACGGAAATACAAGAAGGTGCTACATTATTGTATAGATGGGGCTGTGGTCGATCCTCAGGTCTTAGAAACAGAAATGGAAACTCTCGCACGGATTCACATTCATTTGCAGTATGTATTATCCCTCTTCGGCTCCTAACAACAAGCATCAAGATTGTATAGAATAATCCTCGTTCTTCATGGAATAGGTATTGCAGACCGATAAAAATTACTTTTGAATAGGAAACTAACGAACTGTCGAAAAGAGAAATAGGAAATCAAATTAAAAATATTACACCGACAAAAATTATGATTTTTGATAAGGAAATTGGGTCAATCATTGTTTTAGTTTAACTATGATAGATCGAAAAATGTTTAAAGTAATAACTCAATCGTCTGGGGGGCAACTACCAAGAACATGACTAATTTAAATGGCATTTGGAAGCGTGCTCCAAATACAGAATATTTGAAGTTTGAAGTCTCTACTCTGCACGATTGGATAAGATGTCTAAAGGCTTTACTCTACATAGCTTAAGTATCTCAATTTAGATGTGGCAAATCAGAGATAGAAATAGTACAAAATCATGAAGAAGAAATAAGATCACGTCTGAGATCAGAAATGGGATTAAATAATAGATATTCCCAAACCTGGCTTTGGTACTACGAATGACAGTAATACAGCCAGACTTTTTTTAGCGGCCTTCCTTTATTGCGACTATTACTGGCTTAGACGCAGAATTAGTAGAACACGTTTCTGTAATTCTATTCTAGAACTATGTCATCTGATTACTCAGGCAAGGTACAAGCATTCAAAAAATACACAAAAAAAAACTGCAGAGAAATATGTCAAATGCTATTCGTGGTACTATATGCCGTCCAGTATTTATGAAATCCTTATTCATAGTGTCGATATTATTGAAACAGCTGTACTTCCAATTGGTGTATTTTCAGAGGAAGCTTTGGAATCCAGAAATAATGGCTTTAAGAAATATAGGTAATTTAATACAAGAAAGTCTTCTCGAGAAAAACCAATGAGGGATCTATTTAATTGTTTATTAGTTTCCTTTGATCCACTGATATCTACCTATCTAAGTCACTTGATAGCAGGGTTATTGAATTATTATCGGATCCTGCGACACCTAGTATATTAGATAATAGTACTAACATTAACGATAGCTCTGATTCTGAAGACTCAGATGAGTAACATATCTGTAGTATTTAAATTAATGTGCTTCATTTAAGTTACAGTCAGATTCGTAATTATCTTTATTGTTATAATAATCTCCAATATTAATGTTTTCACATAAATATTAATTTTATTTCCCTTTTGGTCTAGCCAGTTTCACTATAGTTTCACTCATCCAAGATTAGGTGCTAGGTTAGATGATTTAAAGAAATTTAATATTTTTGTTTAATTATTATTTCTGACAGAGATCAGCCCTAGAAATATATTTTTAGATTAGTTTTATTGGACGCACGCCATGTTAAGTAGTATCTTTCTAAAAGATCAATAAAACATTTTTACGAAAGTCACCTGTAATGAAACACTCTATACATAATGCGGTATTTAATCTAATAAATACTTCCTTTATGCAATAGGGTACATACGTTGTTAGAGACAAGAAGTTAATCAAGAATTTATGTTGATTATACATTTTTGTTTGATACATTTTACGTTTTACCCACTGTGTGTCACCCAGAACAACTGGACATTTCGGGATGAAACAGGACCTTGCACGGGATACACTAACTAAGATTAATTCACTTAATGTTTTTAGGTTAGTTTAATCATTTTTTTAAGTTCACATAAAGAAGGTAGTAATTAAAATATAACTTCGAGTTTATTAGGCTTGCTTGTTGTTGCCGGTACCAAGATCAGATGCCGCCAGCTGGTAACACAAAGGAGTAGCTCTAAACTACCTTCAAAAAGCTAGCAGGTTTCAAAAGTTAGCTGTTATCAAAAAAGTCCAAAAACGTTCCAAAAAAGGTAGGTTTTTTGCTGGTACCAAAAAAGTACAATTTGGTTAGCCCGTCCCAAAAACCCTATGAAATCAAAATATTTTCTAGAATTTTAAATAACCTTTCGAAAATAATGGGGTAAAATGTGAAGCCAATTTATGACAATATTTTTCTTTTAATTCTATTTAATCAATAATAAATTTATTTTTTTTTACAAATGTTACCCCCAACCCAGTGAAATCAGAATTTCAAGCAATTCCCACAGTTAATGAAGAATTAACTTTACTCTAACAGAGAAATTTGTAATTAATTACTTTTTAAAAAAAGTTGTATTATCAATCAAGGCAAAATATCACAAACTACAATAGTAGATGCATAGTAGACAGACATTATTCTGGGTTTAAGAATTAATATACGAGAACTTTAATGCGAACAGTGTTGAAATAATAGCCATTTATGATACTGGTGTGAAAAATGCAATTTGTTAAGTTCATCTCCAGGGTGAAGTCGGAACATAATGATTAAAAATAAAATAAGACCAAATCTTCAAAAAAATGTATTTATTTAGGCTGGATGCGTTTCGGTTAAACAACCATTTTCAAGAGCATGTAAACATATAAAAAAATTTACGGGAGTCAGAAATAAAATAATATAAAATAAATCACTTACATGACGTTAACACAGGATCAACATTAGATCAACTCTTAAAAGACCAACGTTTCAAACACCTACATACATTAAAAACTAATTATTATGTAGTGATTTTTGCTTTTTGAGCGTTGAGATGTTCTTGAATTCTCAGTTTGAAGCTCCTACCTGTTTCATCAATGTAAGAAAAACTGCAATTGCTAGAATCAAGTTGATAAACTCCACTTTTCTTAAGACTGTCTATTTTATCTTTGGTATGTGACAAAATTCTACTCAAATTCCTTACAGAACTATAAACTATTCGTACATTTTGTAAAACATTTTTAAATATATTTCGGATTCTAACTGATACTGGACCAATGTAACTAATTTTCAGAATTTTTGGTGGTTGCCAAGGCCGAATTTGGTTATCCATTTGACTATTACATAACCCCCTACGGGCTTGCAAAAACTTTTTGTTAATTAGTTTGTCAATTAAAGTTTTGAAATAGCCATTGTTTATTGCTATTTGGTATGTAATATTTCATTCGCTTATAAAATCAACATGTAAAAGAGGTACATAAAAAATCCTAGGGATTAAGGAATGGAAAGCTGCTAGTTTATGTTAACATTGATGATTAGAGCCGATAGGGATGGTATGATCGGTTTGTATAGGTTTTCTGTAAATAGAGTAGAAAAGTTTGTTATTTTTCTTAGTAATAGAGAGATCTAAAAAATTTAAAGTTTTATTACTTTGGACTTCCATAGTAAACCGTATATTATATTAGATTGTAGCATATTTAAAAAATGATAAAGGAATCACTCTGGAACCTGTCCAAATGACAAATGTGTCGTCAACGGACCTGCGCTAGAAAAAAACATTTTTTAGAAGGAGTTTTATTAACTTAAACAGAATATTCACGTCAAATTTCGAAACTAATATTCTTCTTAAAAATGTTTTCTTCTGACGCAGGTACTTTGTCGATACTTTTGTCATTTGGGAAGATCTCAAAGTGGAACTTGATTCTATTCTCAATTTTTTAAATACGCTACATTCTAATATACGGTTTACTATGGAAGTTGAAAGTAATAACAATTTAAATTTTTTAGATCTCTCTGTTACTAAAAAAAATAACAAACTTTTCTACTCTATTTACAGAAAACCTACTCAAACCGATCATACCATCCCTGTCGACCCTAATCATCAATTTTCACATAAACTAGCAGCTTTTCGTTTCTTAATCCATAAGCTTTTTTATGTACATCTTTTACCTGTTGATTTAAAAAACGAACGAAATATTATATATCAAATAGCAATAAACAATGGCTATTCCAAAGCCCTAATTGACAAACTAATTAACAAAGAGTTTTTGCTAGTCCGTAGGGAGTTATGTAATAGTCAAGTATAACTCAATTCCGTCTTGGCAACCACCAAAATTTCTGAAAATTATTTACATTGGTCCAGTATCAGTTAGAATAGAAATAATAGAAAATGTACGAATAGTTTATAGTTCTGTATGGAATTTGGGTAGAATTTTGTCACATACCAAAGATAAAATAGGCAATCTTAAGAAAAGTGGGAGTTATCAACTTTATTTGAGTTTGTAGAGTTGACTTGTAGTTCTTCTTACATTGGTAAAACAGGTAGGAGCTTCAAACTGAAAATTCAAGAACACCTCTGCGCTCAAAAATCTCCAAATGATAATAAATCAGCATTTTTTTAGATACTTACATGCTCTTGAAAATGGTTGTTTAATTAAAACGCGTCTAGCCTAAATAAACACATTTTTGCGAAGATTTGGTCTTAGTGCCTTAGATGCAATTTTCACACGAATATCTATTTTTTCTACGAACGTGCGAAAAGTGACATTTTTCAGTGTGAGCCACTAGCCACTGCCAGGGCACTTTAAAGCATTAGTGCGAGATGTAAAACACTTTTCGCACTAGTTCCTTAAAGAAATATTTTTCATACATTGAAAAGAATTTGAAAAATATCACATTTTGGACGCTCGTAAAAAATTAATTCAAATAGCAATTTTTGTATTGGGTAATTTATTTACCATTTCTCCAATGAAATAATATAAATGTTCTTATTATTTTGCAATTAAATAGAGTTATATTAGTTTTAGGGAATTTAATAGCGTAGACAATACTTATATAATCAAATTCAGCATATAATAGAGTTTAAAACAATATGACAATGTAGAGAAAACATTTAAAAAACATTTACTGAAATCAATCTAAATTATTAAATATACAATAAAATTGACAGAAAAGGACCACAGATATATATAGTGTTCGAGCTACAAATCAAAAATTGGGAAGGTATGTGACCCTTAAACAAGAAAGTAAACAGTGTTTGTGTATTGTCGAAATGGCTGTATAAAAATAAAGACTCCTAGTTAAATAATGATTTTTGTATATTTTAGCGCCAACAAGAAGCACGATTTAGACAATAGTACAATGCCAAATTACAATAACGTAATGGAGGAAAACTTGCATAAGAGAGCAGGTTATATTGTTGTATTTTACGTTGTTTATTTAATTCGTAATATAATATAAAAGGAATAAATCTGCTTCATACTCATTGTGCATTTTTTACCCAAGATATCTTAACCATTTAAAATTCAAAATATAACAAATTTAGTTTACAAGTGTATGATTTGGTGAATACACCACAATTGACCAGAAGGGAATATCAAAAAATATTACGAAAATAAAACTGGCTAGATTTAGATTACAACATAATAACTTAATGTAATACGGAATTAATTAATATTAAAATATCGATTAGAATCAGTTTATTAAATAATAGAAATATACTTAATAATAAAGTGTTGCAATGTATAGAAACTCTGGTTTCTACAGATCTTTTTAAAATGACTTCGCAGAATTCTTATGGAAATTGGCTTTCCGTCAAATTAGCTGAATTTTTCGGAAAATGCAGGTAAAGTCATTGTGATTATTCTCATGGGCACCACTTAATGCTCTGACTGGTTTTTAGATACAAGGATTAATAGTGATGGATTATCACTTTTAGATTTCTTATTTTTTGTTTAAAATGAAAAACAAAAAGTTATTCATTCTATAATTATGTTCCTTTATTTTCGGTTGTAGCTCTTGCTGTAGTAAATATTAAAAAAAACCTATTTATGTCAAAATATTAAGCCATAGAAGCTCTAATCTATTATATGGCAATTATTTATAAGGATGCACCATATTTTTGTTGCATGGCAATATTTTGTAAATGCTATTTTGCGCAGTCAGATTTTATTAATGTTTAGTTCAGATCTACATCTGATCATAAAAATATCTTATGAGTTTTGCACTTTTAAATAAATATGCAAATTATTCGGAATCAGCAAAATATAACACATCTGTTATTAATTCTGTGATTTATAGAAAAAAGATTAAGAAACATTGTGCTTAAATATATTTAATACATACGGTGGGTTTTTTGAAATATGGAATGGAATTAAAAAAACTGACGGGTTTCAGCGATTATTCAAAAATGTAGCATATTTAAGTTTTTAATTATTTTCACTTTAAAATCCACAATGTGTAAATTTTCACAGGGTTATACGCTTTTTATTTAATAAACTTTTCAAACATTCAAATCTAAGGGCCCCCTAAAGCTAACATACTTTTTATTGCAAAATTCAGTTTTCATGTACCGATATGGTAACATTGGTATTTTTCATTTAAATGATCATCGGAAATCTTATTAAAAAACAACACTATCAAGCATTTTTAGACAAAAACAAATTTTAAATCAAATTAAAAAAATAACCATTGCAGTTAAAAATCATTTGTTTACGGCATCTCGTGCTTTTTTGATATTTTTAGTCGAAAATAAATATGAATTTGTTTATTGTTTTATTGACTGTTAGTGTAATTAGTAGTATATAGCATTTAATAGATACAAGATATCTAATATAAATAGAATTCAATGTTATGTATCTAAAGTAAGTTTAATACCAAGCGATGATACAGAAAGGTTGTGTAAAACATATAAAAACAAGAAAAAGCCAAATTAACCTAACAATACGTTAACGAAAAAGAAACAACCGCACAAAATTGAATTGAAATTGATATAGGCGAATGCAATAACTGCAATATATTTCTTGTGTGTGAAATAGGAACAATAACATAATAATAGCATTCTAGTGAAGCTTGATATTTTAAATAAAACATTAATTAAATTAAACCGAATGAACTGCTTTTATTTTTTTTCTGAGTAAACTAGCATTTATATAAATAATTGTCATAATTGATTAGAGCTTTTATCGCTTAACATTTTGACATACGTATTTTTTTATATTACAAATAGAGCTACAACCGTACAAAGAGAGCTACAACCGAAAATTAAGAGGGAAATAAAATCGAAAACTTAAAATTTCTTTTAAACCCTCGTATCTGAAAAATTAGTCATATAATTGTTGTGCTCATAAGATAATTTTTTTCGGCCTTGCGAGCTAGCGTTTTGGCCACGGCAAATATTAAATATAAAAACGATGAGTTGTAAATAAATGTTATATAGTAATGTCGTCTTATTATTTTAGATTATTTAATCGGTAGGACTTTACTTGTATTTTTCCATAGTTTCAACCAATTTAACCGAAATCGATTCTCACAAGGATTCTGCATGGTCCTAAGGATATGGTATTTTGGCGTTCAAGGGAAGCAACTTTTAAATGGGACATCTTTTTGTACGAATGAAATGGTAAGCCAAAAAACTAAGTAATTGTTTAAAATAGTAGAATATTTTTTTAATTTTTAGCCATAAACATAGTATTCTAGGTCTTGTACAGTATCCGGCAAAGGCAACATATACAGAGGCTATATATTTTATTTTTTGATTTCCAGCTTCGGCAAACTGCATACATTTTGTCATTTTTTGCTTGCAGAAATTTCCGTAATTCTATAGACTTGCTGTCGTGTGGTTTTTCACATTCATGTCTCCAAATTGACGTGAGTCATATCTCTTACTTTGGTAGTTTTGTTTGTTACTTGGCATTTTTGTGAGAATCAGTTTTAAAACCGTTGACGAATTTCTTGTTGACATTTTTCGTTGTTTTAATTAGATCAGAATTCTGTGTTGTTTAAAAATATAATGTGGCTTAAAAAAAATACGACCTGTAACTAAGAAATAATATTTCAAAATCTTTCACAGTTACCTACTAATACTGGTTGCAATACTTTCATAGACATCCGCTCTATAAGCAGATAGAAGCAGATAGCTCTGCATAATCTAAATGAATTCTCAAAAAAAAATTAGATTACCGGTTGCTATTGTATGTGTGTATACGATCACAATTTCTCTCTCCTCTCTTTACAGCTCATCAGACTTCCATAGACTAACGAGCCCTCAAAGATGGCAAAGACACAAAACAAGAACACAAGGATCCTTACCTGGAATGTACGTCGTCATTATACATACATTTAGTGACTATTATATATTGTTGTCTTTAGAAGATATACTAAATTATGTATAATTATATAGGGTGTTCCATCTAAAATAAGTAAGTCGGTACCTGGCCAGATTAATATAAACTCCCTGTCTACATAAAAATCATATAATTTAAAAAATCAAATTAAATCAAGAAACTTTTTTATTTAACTTTTTTTTTTACCTCTGAGATAAGGTAGTAAGTCATCCGACGTGGATAGCTGGTACAACCAATATTTACTGCCACTTAATTTTATCTTAATTTATAGAACTTTAGATATTTCGTTTCACTGTAATCTCAGTTTGCCTGGATAATAAATATTTTTTGCTTTCTGATCCCGTTATAATGTTAAAAAGATACTAATAAACCTACAACATTAAATTTTAATTAGCTTTTAGTAACACTCATTATTACCTCTAGAAAAATACATCATCAAAATATAATGTATGCGAGCTATCCAATGAGTGATACAGAGGAAATTTGTTAATATTTGTATACTTTGATCTCAGAGAGTGATCCAATTATCGTGTCGACAAAGTACAATGAAATTTTGCAAATTAGTGAATTCATTTAGGCATGTAATATTAATCCACATTCCAAGCAGAATAATATTTCATCAAGAATTTATTGATTTCTGCTATCCTTTGTACACGTTTGGGGTAAAGAATTTGAAATGCACGGACTCATATGAACCAATAAACTGGCGATATGAAGGGACCTTATAAAACAAATAGTGTAAAAGTAGATACATGGATGACAGATAAATTGAAAATACTGCCCTTACATATAAATTGTAGTGTAAATTTAAACTAAAATGTACAACGTGTTAATTTGTTAGCAAATTAGAGGCTGGTTTTAAACGTTCATGAGCCCTTAGCTGCAAATTTTGATGAATCCCATGCTATGGTAAAAACGTTGTCAAGTTAATGGTAAAAAAAGATAATCGTATTCGAAAAAATATTTATATATTTCACATGTAAATATTATTATTTAAAACAGAGCTATCCAATTTTAGACAGCTGGCTGGCAATCCTAAAAAAATATTATAGGTTTAGGGCTGAGGCCCTAAACCTATAATATTTTATAAAAAGGGAAATTAAACGAGTAACACAAGCTCCCAGTAAATGTTTTGATATACAAAGGTTGTAGTTTACCGTTTTTTTTAATTGACTCTAAAATGTCGAAAAACCCAATATATATTTTTCAAACATTTTTGTTTAATCTATGTAGCTCATATAGTATATTAATAATGCATATATACAAGGAAGTAGACATTTAAAATTAATGCATACGCCTCACAAAAAAATTGCAAGAGCCGCGGGTTGTTGTTTCAACTCTGGTTTAAAGCGTAAGCATGTAGTTATTAAAAAAATTACGTATGATATTTTAAAAATAAAAGATATATTTTGAACAACATAACTACATTAGATAGGGAATAAAGAAGTTGCAAATTGCAAACAATGATCAAAAGTTTTTCGATAATTTTTTTTTTTGCAAATTGATTAATAATTTTATTACAGTCCAACTCTGCAAGTCTTCTACATTACGCAATATAGAAAGAAATTCGTTAACGCACGGCCCCTTTTTCGCTTACACGGCTTAATGGATAAAACAGGACTATATTGTATAAATATGTCTACAAGAATACTCATTAGGTTGTCAAAAACTTTTTTTTTAATTTCTTTATTTTAATTCCACTTTCTCGTGGAATACTAAAAATCGAAAACCTTTTAGGTATCAGATGTAGGCTAATTTTTGAAAATAATATCCACCTTTTTAGTTTAGGAGATTTCTGTATTTCCGTTGTAATAGATAATTGTAGTAAAACAGTACAATTACTGTATTTTTTTATCTCTGAGCAGACAATGAAGGCCGAAGGCCTAAGCATTAGATACCGTTAGGTGGAGATCAGGAACGTTTACTGATTTATGATTTAAAGACTTGTAGATTAGGAGAAGAGGGCCTTGGCTGGCAATATATTTGGTCTTTGAAGATAGACGGTGAAGGGTCGCATGTGCGTCTATGCTCGTGTCTCCCTGGCACGAATAGCTAAGGAAGTTATTCATAAGAACAGAGTCCGTGATAGTATCTGTAAAACAGAGATAGATCGCCCACAATTCGACGATGCTCCAATGATGCACGCTTTCTTGTAATGTTTGGATCATTAATCAGCCAAATAGCTCTTCTTTGGACAAAGTTAGAGATGTTAAAGACTAAATGGGGGTCTAAGTCTGATTTGTGAAGTGTAAAGGGTATACAAGTTGGTAGAGGAAAAGTATTTTCGCGGCTGCTATGGCAATTGGAGTGATATGATCACGTCATTGAAAATCTTTCTGAAAAGGCATACCAATTAGGCTAAAGGAATCTTGGGCTTCGAGCATTTAATTACTCATTTGAATTGTATAGATATTGGAAGATAATTTGTGAGACAGTAAAAATGATCGTGTTTTTTTGTTGAAGTGGAGTGTACAATCGTCAACATAGCTATTATTAGGATTGCTGGTAGATAATTTCGTGCATATTGTATGTCAAATCTGGTACTGATGGAAAGTGGAAGGGGAGAGGGGGTATTAAAGTAAAATTTTCTAAAGTAAAAAATTCCTTTACTTTAGACTTGGAGACGATTTCATCACAAGAAGTTATTGGTGGAAAGGAGCTTTATGCAGCTTGGGTAAAAGCGTAGTTGGTTGTTTAGTATTATTTAATTTTTTAGCGTTTTAAGAATGTAGCTTCGCCTCTCAGGTTTTTACTTCTTAGGATCTCTATATGCCATAAAGTATGTTTTCTCAGTTACATCGATCTGTCGGTCGGTCTGGCAGTCTCCGTGTCCACGGGATAAATAAAAGCTATTTATCCGATTGACAAATTTTAGTTAAAAATAAAGGGTTATATGAGCTATATGGTGACCAAGAGAAATGTTAAAAAAATATTACTAAAAAACTACTTATCCAATTTACCTGAAATTTTGCATAAAAATCAAGTAATATGCAGAAATTAACTGGTAAAATCTTGGTACGAATCCAAGATGGTAAAACAAGTAAAATATTTAAAAAATCAGAGTGAAAAACTACTTATTAGATTCATTTCAAGTTTAGTGCAAGAATTACATATGATAAAGAGTTGAACTGGTAAAATAGTGGTACGAATTCAAGATAGTGGATCTAAATAGCGGCGAAATGGTTGTAATCGTGAAAAGATCACCCTCGAAGAAAGTGTCCATACCTCTAAGAGACCAGAGTAAAGTTAAAAACGTTATCAACTAAAATCTCTCAACTAGGTCTCAAATATATTTGATTAGACTAAGTCTAGTATGTCTAAGGTGTCATGTTTGGCCCAACGGGCATCATCAGACCTAAAAAGAACTAATTTTAAACACGAAAATAATAAGGTATACAAATATTTATACGAATTTTGGGCAAGCCCTATTATAGAAGTGGAGTTTTAGGATTCATAAAGAAAATAAGCATATCTGTGGTTTCTTTCGTTCATTTTCCATGTTATAACGTATCTTCTTGGCTTAACAATGTATTTAGAACAAAGACAGAATTTAAGAGCACATATGTTGAATGTGCAAATTATTTTAAAACCATATATATATAAAAATGTTTATATATATATAAACAAATGAGTATCCAATTTTGTACAAAAATGAATTGTTACATAGAAATGAACTAGTAACATTTCGGATCAATCGAGAATGGCGGCCTAATAAAATATTTTAAAAAAATCAGCCTGGAAAAGCTACTTATTAGAATAATTTTAAACTTTGTGCAAATATTAGGTATTAGAGATAAACTAGTAAAATTGTAACGTAAAAATTTTCTTGTTCAATTGATATCAAATTTTGCGCAAAAATTAAATGCGTCGGTTTGTCTTTAGGTCGTCTGTCAGTTTGCTGGATAGTTTAAAAATTACTTACCCGATTGATTTAAAATGTTAGTCCAAAATTCAGCTTCATATGGAGAAGATCGAAGTTTTGAAAAGAAAATGGCGGCCTAAAAACATTTAAAAAAATCATTCTGTAAAAACTAATTATTAGATTAATATAAAATTTTTTGCGAGCATTAAGTGTGATATAGAGATAAACTGGTAAGGTTGTAGTACGAATTCAAAATGGCGAACACAGATGAATATTCCTGTAAGTATATTGTGTTTTTCTCATAACCTTTGGACAAGCTAAATATTAAAATAAGAAATTGCTGTTTTCCTGCAAAACTATTTATTACGTATGTATTGTGAAACCATATCTTTTTATGTATTTCTTTGATGCACTAATAAATCGGTATATTGTTTTCAATTTTTATATTTTCTTTTAGAATATTTACACCAAAATAATAAAACAGAAAAATTTTTAATCTCTACATACGCACATCTCAAATATATTGCCAAGTGCAAATATTAATGCTTCATCGGGTCGTCTACATGCTAATCAGTCATTTGATATTTACGATGACAAGTCTCTAATTAGGATATTTATGACAAACAACAAAAATCAAACTAAAACAATACACATTAAATTTGTTTTATATACGCTTTGATTCTCCAGAAATAAATCAAATTATAAAACAGGTCGAAATTATAGACTCCGCTTAACCATTAATAAATTTTAACAAAATCCGGTTGAATTAATAAATATAGAATTACGGACCGATGATCAATATTTAAAATTTTAGAACTTTATATTTTTCAATAATATATCGGGGAAGTTATGGATTTCAAAATTTTATTATTTGCAGTACAATGTGACATTTATTAACTTTTAAATTGCTCAGAAGTATAGAATGTTTCATTCTCTAATTTCAATAACTTTAATTTACCCATTCTGAATTCAAAATTAGAGAATATAACTACAAAAAGTCTTTAAGTAGTAGTTAACCTCCGGTTTGTATCCCTTGATTTCAATTCTGATTTTTCGTGTTTTTCATCCTTTTCATCCAATTAATTTATAGTCTCTATACTTAAGAGGTAATATAAAAATAAATAAAGTGATTATACGGCTGTGGGTAAAGAACTTTACTTAAAGAAAATTATACAAATAGGTCAAGTGGGAGCTGCTGGCGAAACATCAGAAAAAAACGCTTTGTTATATAGTACGAATGCTTTTGTGATCTCGTGTAGTGAAGATTCCTGAAAAAAACCGGCCTATTTTTATTCGTATAGTCCTTTTTTATTGTTTCATATAAAATAGTAACGGCACTTAAGGAATAATTGGTACTTGTTACCTATTAAGTTGCCTTTAATTTACCCTCTAGTTTTGAGATATATCTACATACATATGTATTGATTTTTTGGGTAAATAAAACGCAATTAAATGAGACTGAGATATCTCATATATTACGTAAAAGTTGGTTTGCAGATAGATTGCTCTTCTCATTTTTTTACATTGAAACACCCCTTCACTTAGAGTTCGTAAGAAGTTTACACAATTTGGCGAGTCAGTAAAACACCAATAAATTACGTCTACATCTTTTTATTCAAATAAGTACATATGAAAAATTTAAGTCAAACATCTAATATTGTTGTTTTTTTTTTGTTGAAGTAATCATGTCTAAAATAACCTTAATTAATTATTCTAATTAACATTGTCATACTCTTTTTTATCATGTTTTTACATATAATTCCTAGACAGTTTGTATAAAAAAAGTGGAGCTAAATAAGTTCGGTTGGCTAGAATAAGTTCGGGATATTTATATTGCAAGAATAACGGCAAATACATTTTTTTTCTTTACAAGCAAAACTGTTAAACAAAACAGCTCTAGCAGTCTTATAGACAATTTGTGCTTCTAACCATAGCAAAGAAAGGAAAACAACCTAATAATTCCAATCTTTAACTGTTAAAAGGAGTATTTTTATTATAATTGATCTTGTTACCCACATTGGTATCGTTCCAATGTTTCTATAATTGCGTCGAGATCCAAATAAAACAGTTCTGATAAATTTGGTTGAGCAGTCCAGAAGTCAATTGGCCAGTAATGGGAATCAGTATCGACTATTACTATGGAACAAATCGTATGGCGACAATAAAAATTTAAGGTCGACTAGCAATCGTCTCTGACATTTTCAGTCGAAAGCCAATTGGCCTGCTGTGAGAATTACTCTTAACTACTAAACGTACTTTTCTTTTTCCAACGAGTAAACTTAACGTTAGTGATTCCCATAATATATCTACATAAATAATTCAACACAATCTACTTTGTCAGAGCGCTAAAATGTTACTCCTTATTTCAATCAAAGATTACAATTAGTCTTCTAACATCTTCCCAACATAATGTATATCACCGAACCGCACTCAAGTAATTTCCTTTTTTTACGAAATATACCTAAATAATAGGAAACCTTCGAAATCGGCCCCGCTATAATCCACATCTGTTATAAATGACCTTTGATTTATTATTCTATTCTACCTTTAATACCTGTAAGTTGCAGATAAATTTATAAACAAATAAAATATGTCGAATTGCCGTCACCAAATAAAATTAAATAATTAGTTTTTTTTTAATAAAATAATTTTAAAATAATCATAATAATAATAATACTAATAATAACCACGCCACTACAAACAAGAACAGTGGGCTCAAATCGCATTGCACATCCGACATTACAATGACTTGAATCAGCCACACATAGATAAGGAAGCATCCAACAGGTGGCTGAAGGATGGACAACTATTCCCAGAGACAGAAGGATTTGTGATGGCAATACATGACCAAATTATTAACACACGAAATTCATCATCAAAGACCTATACAGCATATAATATCTGGCTGCACTTCCCTAGCAAACACGCACTACCTCCAGCGACATAACCAGGTGTGCAACATCATACACCAGAAGCTTGCCAATAAATACGGACTCCTGAACACCATTGTGCCCTATTATAAATACCAACCAAGTTCAGTGCTTGAAAATAATGCCTTCAAACTGTACTACGACCGGGCAATTATTACCGACAGACGGATGACTAAAAATCGGCTTGATGTGGTATTGTTAAATAACGAAACAAAGACAGCTTATTTGGTAGATGTCGCTGTACACAACAATGACAACGTGTAGGATAACTAACAAGAGAAAAAGGCCAAATATGCGGAACTGGTTATCTAGATACAGCAGATGTGGCAACTGAATGAGGTTCATGTGATACCAATCATCGTATCATCAACTGGACTAGTTCCAAAAACACAAGAACAGAGTCTGAAAAGGACTGGATACTAACACCTTCATCGACATCTAAAAGGCGGTCCTGCTCAGTACTTGCCACATAGTGAGAAAATTCTTACTGGACAACACATAGAACTAATAGAAACCGGCCCACTCCTTTTGATATATGCATCAGGGATGGGCTTGTAACCCAACATTTATTGAGAAATTGATTGTCAATTTCGACAATAATAATAATAATAATACTAGGATAAGTCTGACCGTCTAGGTACTGCATCCAGCAGTCCGCTGTCCTAAACACCTAGTATCCTTACCTTCCCCACACCATAGCCACCCTAAACCCCTCCTAAACTTTGAAACCGCACGGAGCAACTAACCTCGGTTAAGTTGCGTGAGGAGTGACGCCCCCATGGACCCGAGTTGCCAAGGCCACCAGGGTCAAATGGTGGTAGACCCATGAAAATGGAGAAAGCATCGAGCCGCTGCCTAGGCACTTTTGGAACCACTGCTAAAGGTGACAGCATGCGGTGGCGCCGAAAGGCTGAACAGTGGGGCCTTTGCCGAAAAAACTGCTACAGTCGAACCTATTCCCAAGAATTTGATCATAGCCGACATTGTTGGAGGCGGAAGTTGTCTGTTCCGATCAGTCAGCTTGCACATATACGGCCATCAAAACAATCATGCCAAACTTCTAGAAGACGCATTGAAATACATACAACAAAACTGGTCGGAACTTCAGATATTTTCGTTATTTCACGACGACGACTTGAAGTACTTCAACAACTATTATAAGTTCGTGAGCAAAACCACTACATATGGAATGAGCCTAGAAATGTTTGCTCTTTCGGAAAGCCAGAAGCACATCTTCCATATTTTCTCAAAACCAAGAACAACAGGAACAAAACAGATGTGCATTAAAGATAGACCAACAATAATAGGCAAACAAACACACAATAAAATCATCTACCTTATATTAACAGGCGGTCCAATGTCGGGACACTTTGAGCTTCTAACACCACAAAAGATCAACCCAAACAACAAAGCATCGGGCGAGCAGCGTAACGGTCGAGGATGCTGCGGGAAAAGACAGCTCGACCGAAACGATCACGACCAAGCAAAGGAAAATAGACCCAACAAAAGTGTTTTGCCGGCTAAGCCGGCACCCACTAAGACGGGAAAGGCAGGCCCAAATGTATATACAAATACATCTGACATAGATTCTAGCCAAACACAACAACTTGCGCCCATTACAACAGCAGATATATCGTAACGACTACCTCAACTAACAAGGTAGGTAAACCAAGTAAGAGGTTAAAATTGATAGATGAAATTAATCGAACGGTGATGCAGTCCTACCAAACTTGAGACAATCTCATCAGGATACGGACATAAACTGCATACACTTTTCCTAGCACAATATCCAGAATACAAATCACTTATTACCGAACAGAGAGTAATAGATCAAAAAAGAGTCATCACTAAGACAAGTAAGCTCACCCCACTCGCATTGCAAAACATGAAAACTATGGTAGCTGCTGAACTAAACATGCATCAACCAAACATTGAGGACAGTGGGGCAGATGCCGAACCTATCCCACATACAAACCAGCCCAAGTTTGCGCAAGAGGATTTGCAACCTCACTCAATGCTCAGTAGGGGCGAAGCTCCCAGCAACAACCCACGATAGATGACAAGCACCATACACACAGGTACACCTCGGACCGTCTCTTACACTAGCAATGAAAGCAGAAATGGAGTTATATCTAAACAAATGGTCAGGCTCCGATCCTACCACAACAGATCCTATTCCTCGTGTAATCTTCAAACGGGACACACATAAAATCCTCAAAACCATCAACGAATACATAATTCCCGAGTACATAACGAATGCGAGCACAATTGAAATGAGGACATTCATACAGTGATCTACGCAGCAGCTATAGCCACTATAACACAGAACAATCAGAAACTCCCGCCACGACACAGAAATACCAACAGCATAAAACCAAAATTCAAATGGCAGATAAGGATCAAAAACAAAATTAACAAAATTAGAAAAGAATTGTGACATCTTACCCAATTCACGAACGGTAACAAATCAAAACGTATCACACAAAGTGTAGAGAAAATCAAATTTGCATCTCCTGATCACAAGCTTACATAAATCCTTGACACTCTGAAATCAAACGAAAGAAAGAACGCTAACAACCTGTTCCGAAGAAGCGAAAAACAGTTCTACCAAAAAATCATGAGCAATGAGGAGTAATAGAACCATCGACCTAACCAGAGAGCACAAAATACTGGAAAGGCATTTGGGCAAAACCGAAAATACACAATAATAATGCTTCATGGATTAAAGCGGGAGAAGATAGACACAAGTGCTTTGAGGAACAAGAGGATTTTGCAATGACAACACACAAGTTGCAGAAGCAATCAAATACACGCATAACTGGAGATGTTCTGGAATAGATAACATTCATAACTTCTGGTACAAACAGTTTACCTCCACACATGAAGCTCTCACTCGCCAAATTAATGAAATTATTTTAAAACCTAGCACAACCAGTGTTCTCGCCCAAGGAATAACATACCTTAAACCCAAAAACTCAGACAATAAGGACCGGTCAAATTACCGACCTATTACGTGCCTTCTAATCCTATATAAGATCATCACACCCACAATTACAAGGAGCAGCTAATTATAGACAGCGTGATCATGGAACAAACCAGGAAAAATTATAGAAACCATCATACTGGTTATATAGATTATGAAGAAGCCTTTGATTCGAAACCCCACAGTTCGCTAATCAGAGTGCTAGAATTATAAAAAGATTATAAAAAGTCAATAAAAACATCAGGCAATATCTTACGCAAATCAAGTACGTGGAAAATTAAAATCAACCTGAGAACACAAAAAGAACACATCGAAACAGAAGAGGGAGATTCACTCAGCGCATTGTGGTTCTGTCTCTGTCTCAATCCACTTTCAAACACAGTGAATAACACAAACTTCGGATTCCAAATTAAACACCAAAAAGATAATTAACACAAAATAAACTATCTCTTGTACATGGATGACTTAAAATTATACGCAAGCACAAAGGCACAGCTAAAGGAACTCCTTAAAATCACAGAAACGTTTTCCCAGGATATCAACATGGAATTTGGTATAAGTAAATGCAAGCTACTTCATATCAACAAAGGACACGGAAAGACCACTCTACGATGGAAACAATCAACAATAAAACCATAGATAACATGTTCAAAGAAGAAACATACAGATACCTAGGCTTCCATCAAAGCACCAAAATTAACCACATTCATATCAAATCAGAGCTCAAGACGGCATTTAAAATCAGACTCACAAAACTACTAAAAACAAAACTGAACAAACTCGAACTAGAAAACATTCACATTCTCATATGCTCTGAATTCGCTAAACAAAGGAAGTTACATCCCAACGCATGCAAGTAAAGAGTCACCATCGAGAGAAAAGAAGGAGGAAGGGGAATTATAGATATACAATCGCTAAATAAAAATCAAATTGACGTACTCAGAAAATTCTTCCACAACAAACAAACCTCCACAAGGCAATAGTGAAGGCAGACAAGAATTATACACCCCTGTATACAAACTTCAAACACAATTTTGTAGTTTTTGTCTCTTCATTATTTTTTCTTATTGTTTCAACAAAACTAATTTTTGAAAAATGACGAAAAAAATTATAAAAGAAAATTTAAAAATTATTTGTTTTAAACACGCTGCGATAATCGAAATTTACTTAAAACCTAATTCGAATTTTTTCTTCTAACTAAGCTAAGCTAAGCTAAGCTTTTTCAGAATTTTTTTTGTCGGAAAAATATTAAAAAATTAAAAAAACATATACTCCCCAAACTTTGATTCTTTTCTGTTTCATATAGGATTCGAAAGACCTCGACCGCAGAGAAACGTTTTCTGAGAATATCAAACTAATATTTCATTTTTTTTTTTCGATTTTTTTCCATAATAAAATAAAAATAACTAATTTTCAGTAACATATCCGAAACCGTGTCCGAGATATAGCTACACGACGACAACCACACGACCAATTTTTGATCAATAAAATCTGAACCATTGAACACGTGACCGTCGTGACACCTGTGGTAGTTTGTTACGTACCTTTGGCGTGAAAAATATTTTTAGAGTAGTACTGACTGATAATGACTAGGTAGACCCTAAAAATATTTTTGACTAGGTGCAATTTTTTATATATATAAAAGACTCCATTTTCCCAAAAACTGCCAAAAATAGCTTAGCACATCATTATTTGTGGGAATAAGAATGGTAATAACCGAGGTTATAACCGAAAAGTGCAGCGTATGTATTTTGATTTGTATCCATGCGCAGGCAAACACTAAAAGTTAATTTTTATCCACAAATAAAGGCAAATTTTAAAAATTAAGGTTTGAAGAGTATCTTAGAATCAAAACCACAAAAAAGAACGGTTTTGTTTTTAAGATAATACGGAAAAAACTTCCTTATTTTCATTTACTCAACCACTGTCAATTTCAAAATCATTTATGGAGTATGTAAATTTCGTGTCTGTTCCTGCGCGTGAGAGTTTAGAAAGATTCCGCTAGTTTTATTTTAAAATGGCTTCACCATTTTTATACGGACATTACTATACACAAGCTATATTCCCTCTCACAAATGTATGGTGGTAATATACGTTCTGTTATTAATTTTGTTTTGTAGATTCCAATTTTGACAAATATACAGGGTATTTCATTTAAAACGTCTCAAACGAGCCACGCAGCAGACGCATACAATCACATCCAATCACGACTAGAAAAGATGAACAGCTGGTCTGAAAAAACACTTCACGGAAGACACAGATACCACATAAAACAAGAGCACATACATGAAAAGCTTTGATATACGTGATTACAAGAAGGGCAGCTGTTTTCCGAAACAGAAGGCTTCCCCTATTGCTATCCAGGACAAAGTCATAGCAACCAGAAACTACCGAAAGCACATCATCAAGGACACAACCATTGACAACGACAGCTGTAGGAGATGTCACCAGCAGATAGAAACGATCGATGACAACGAGTGGATGTAGAATAATGGCTGGAACTGAATACACCGCGAGACACAACTCAGCAGCGAAGGTCGTTCATCAGGCATTAGCCACAACAGACAAACGAACGGAGAACACAGACCCTTTCTACCATTATACAACATCATCAATTCTTGAAAGCGAAGACTACAAGCTCTACTGGATCATTGACATCCACACAGATAAAACCATCCCCGCAAATATATCCGATATAACCTTTCAATCTAAAAAAGAGAAGATCACTTATTTATTTGACATGGCTGTCCCCAACGAAGAGAACATCCAAGCGAAATACAGTGAGAAGATCGTCAACTACACCAACTTGGCAATGGAAGTAAATAGGCTGTGGAAACAGGAAAAAGTCATCTTTGTTCCTCTCATCATATCAGTAACAGATCTCACCCCAACAACGTTTACACCGCATTTGGCTCAATTAGGAGCTAATACAGATGTTCACAGGAACATCCAGTAATCGGTCATTTTGAAAACCTGTTGCATCGTTAGATCATTTCTTAGTACACAATAGTTGTTTTTTTTTTCCTTTTTTTATTATTTTTTTTGTACTGACGTGGTATAATCCCGTCAGTATAAAATACAACCACAGGAATACTGTAAGACAACAAGTCGAGATAATAATACTAATAATAATTTCGGTGTCCTAACAAAAATAAAAAGTTCGATTTAAGATTTTCTATTTTGATATTAGAGCTAGTACTACAAAAAGGTATGTATTTAGTTTTAACATTCCCTCTAATCCTAAAGAATAGCGTGGACATTTTCTCGGCTTAGGCTTTATCTTCCTAATTTAAAAAGAAAAAAAAACGAGAAATAGAAGTTAAGAAAAAGTGAAATTAGTATCCATCGGGTAGACCGCTGGGGACAAAAGAGTTTTTTTTTGCCGAATATATACCGTTGAAGCTGATTCTGGTTGCAAATTTAACGGTCTTTCCCGATAATTAAACCATTGGGAAGGCAGAGTCAGATCCTGATTGTAGAAAAAGTGCAATTAGTCTCCCCCGGAGAGACCGCTGAAGTTAAAAATTGCTTTCCCCTGGACATACCGGTAAAGCTAATTGCGGTTCTGAATTTAGTGGGCTCCGTTTCGAGAAGGCAGACTCAGATCGTGAATGATTTTGCGGAGGTTTCGAGCTCTATTTATGTGAAAACGCACCCGCGCCGCAAGAATTTTCAACATTTTCCAACAGAGCCGTTCAATTGTTTAAGCATTTGTTGCACGGTATCTTTCACTGTAGCATACATACATTCTAATAACACTGTTTTCTAACCACTTTTCAACAAAATAGTCATTCAAATCTTGTATTGCACTAATTTCTGGCATTTTTCCATTTCAATGTTTAACCAGCCTTCTTCCAAAGCATATGGTTGAAGCGCCAAAGCAGCAAACTTTAGAACGTGCTATTTAAGCTCAGGATTGTCAGGATACTATTTTGCCAAGCTAAGCGATCGCACTTTCCTGGTTACAATGGAAGGTACAGTCGTCTAATATAAAATGAGTAAAAATACTGCGAAATTATTTATGGTCGAAATCTCAAAATCGATTTTGAATCTGTGTAAATTCCCTGCAATCCCTTTTAAACATTCCATCGCCAAAGAAAGCGTCTGTTTGTTGCATTTTTCCTTTTGCATTTTCACTAGCGAAAGCTAAAATTCTTCTTCACCTATGTGATCCAATGTCAGAAAGTCCTCTATTAACTTATGAGGAAGTACTATATGCCCCAGTACTTTACGGCGTTCCCTATAGAGAGATGATTTTTTGGATACAAACGATAGTACTTCAGGAACGAACTCAAATCCTGAGTCTTTTATTGAAGCCAAACATTTATCAAAAATGTTTGGAACTCAAGTTAATTCTTCCCTAACTCGCTTCTTGTACTGAAGTATTCATTTTTCTACTCCAACACTAGCATAGTCAGAAGCACAGAAGTGCAGTCTTTGGCACAAAGCCTCTAAACAGTGAGATCTTAAGTAACCACTACTCTTCCGAACAATGCACCTCCACGTTACAGTAGTATCTTTGTTGTTGCTTAAATGGGTATAGTTATATGCTAACTTTAAACTACTTTTTTGTGTTTCCACGAACTCCTTTACTTTACAATATTGCGACGTTCACAGCACAATATGTAAAATTAGACTAATGTAAAAACAACCCCTTAAGTAACGCCACTAAAACAATTTTAAACTCATTATTCATAAATATTGAGAGGAGTGGGTGCAGTGCATTTTTCGTTTTTGCCTAATACATTTATTTTCCAATTACCTGTATTATTGCCTGCTTGATTAGGGAAAAGGTTAGAGATTGACAGTGGCATGGCAAATATGGATTTAAGCAGGTAAATATAAAAATCACATGACCAGCTGTCACTAAACTAGGTAAAAATTTCTTGTGTGATGGATTGATAAATAGCAAGTTGAGAAAATACCGTATTCACCTAATCTATCTGTAGGGAAACTCGCAATCTAAGAGTATATATTACAAAAAGATAAAAGGATAGCGCGGCAAACTACCGTAAAAGTAGAAAAAATTTAAAAAATTAGTATGACCACCTAAATAATAAAAATTTGTAATCGTATCCGCGTGTTTCTGTCTAAAGGGCTTCATAAGTACAGTCAACTAATTGAGAGCTTTAAAAAAAAGCCAAACCATAGTGACAAACAAGAGCAGATAATATTTTGCATTTTTCAACATTCGCGAGTAATGTCGAACATGATAATCCTCTTCTTATAACGGAGTATCAGAAAACATCTGTGGTAAAATTCGTACCCAAGAGTATACATTAAAATGATGAAAGCATAGCGGGAAATAGTAAAAAAAGCTAATTAACTGAAGTAAAAAAAAAACGTTTCAATGAGCGCTAAAACAATAGAAGTTTGGCCATCTGTATACATCTACTGCTGACTAAATTTTGTCATGCGTACAGGGTTGTTTTTGTTGTTGCGGTTTTCGCGACATAGTGCTACTTTTTTGTGAAACGAAAGATGACCTAAACAAATTTTTCACTGTTAAGCCCGTGCATCCATCAATCTTGAAAAGTATCATTAATTGAATAAAATGAACATGTTAATAGTTCTACCTCGAATACCTCTAAAAACTAAGAACAACAACAAAAAAAAATTATCCTACCACTAAAGATCACTAAAATAAACAGAAAACTAAATCTATACCCTAAACATATTGCTCGAAATGATGTCCATTTTGCCTTACACAAAGCCTACATAATTTCCGTATTCTTCTTAAGGCATTGAAAATACTCGTCGTTGTTGCATTTCATTGAATGCCCTTCTTGTGGCGTTTTTTAAATCGGCTAAGGTATCATGTCTTGTCCTATATATTTTGTTTTCTAAAGTACCCCACAGGAGGTTATCCAAAACCGAGAAATCTGGCAATCTCTCCGGCCATCTTACAGGACCGTTGGTCCCTATCCATTTTTCAAGAAAATAATTTTCCAAATACTGCCTTATTCTACCGGAATTAATAGCAGGTGCTCCGTACTGTTATATACGATACATTATTTTTGAACCGAATTTGAAACAAGAAATAATAAACCCAAACCTACTCTGTCGTTTGCGAGCAAATATTCGATGCTGGTTTTCTTGCGAACAGTATCTAGAATTATGCCTATTTAATACTCCTGCCCTACTTATATATGTCTCATCGGATCATATTACTTTCCTATAAAAGTCGGGGTCATTATCACATTTTTCTAGATATCTAGAAAATCATACGACGCTGCGCGTCGCCCGTATGCAAGTGTTGTACTAATTTGAATTTAAATAGTTTATAACCTTGTTTTCTTAAAATTTTTTGTACCCAGCTTTTTTGAACTCCAACATTCTGATAGATTTTTCTGCAAGATTTTCTAATCTATCTCTAAAAAAATGCAAATTACTGTGCTCATTCGAATAGAAAAGTATATAGTATTATATATTTTCAAGAAACTTGTTGTGAACTGAATAATATAAAATAAATATATCCTTCCAAGTCCCATTTACAAAAATTACAAGTTTGTGTTATATCTCAAAAACGACAGCTCACGTAAAAAATCTGACTACGTGAAAAACTGTATAAGAGCCAGTTTTACCTTTTGGATAAGTTAAACAACAACCGAAATACGAGGGGGGCCCAAAAATGCAATACTTTCAATTTCTCACTGTATCTTAAAAACGAAGAAGGCTATGAAAATGTTGCTTAAGTCATCTTTAGTTTCACTAGAAAGTACCACCATGTCGCGAAGACCTGAACTCTCTATCTTTGCGAATAAGAGAGATACCCACATAAACAACGAAAACAGGACATCCGTACAGTCAGTTGCAATCGTCTCCATAAAACAGCCAGCACAAGCCACCTTTGGTGTATTTCTGACAAGAGGTCTTGATCAGTAGAATTCTTTAATTGAGATATTAGTGCAACTAGTACCAACAAAAGAAAACAACAAAACCAAACTAGAGTGACCAACAGGAGCATACAGCTGACATTTGTAGTTTCCAAAAGAACCTCCGAGAACATTGTCGGATTTGGTGCTCCTTTCAAAATATATAGTTTTTGTTTTTAAATGATATTTCTTTCAGTTATGCTACCAGTTAAGCCTAAATTCTCTGTCGTAGTCCGATTCCGAACGTGTGACCTTTCTTGTAGTCATGTATCACGACTATCTCCTGGGTACATTTTAAAAATTACGTGACTACCTATTTTTCTATGGCCAACACAAATTTATCTAGCTCAGTTATTGTACTAAAAGTATGTTGGACATATTAATAAAATAAATTAAATGTACAAAGAGTCTTCAAGAAACCTTATGAAGACTTTTTACTATTTCTTATGGAAACAAGCTCCCATTAAAACGGGCCACCATATCCATAGCGTTATGATCGAGAAGGATAGCGCCAAGTTGATGGAACCAAACTGTTAAAATAGCGCATATAAATATTATCCAGAATCAGTATTTGCTCTCAAGGTGGAATTCAGTACAAATATTTTCTGTTCTTTTATCTTACTGAATTATTCAACAATATAACTAATGACTATCTCAGTTTCCTTTTTGTAATTACAGGTGTACCTTATTCTATACAAAATTAAGTATATTGCTTTATTCGCAAATAACATTCATTAAAACGATTCTGGCGTGAAATTAGTCTTTTTTGTAAATAGTTTTAATTTGAATTTTAGCTTGTCCTTGTCAAATAGAGCTTTCGTTGACAGTTGAAATTTCGGATTTTACAGAACGATTTCTGTTATTGTAAGGAATGAAGAAGTTAAATGAGAAAATTTTAGCAAGCTTAACGGCGTCTGTCCACGGTTTCTATTTATTTACAATTTTAAGACATTTAGAACAAAATCAAATAATGAATGTTTGAAATATAATACAGTAATATAAGATTTTGAGGTGTAGTTTGATTTTCAATCTGTCATTTCGTAATCGGGGGCAGTCGTTAACTTATTTTTTTATTATTTTTATTATTTATTAATATGAGTCACTACAAGAATTTTAAAATACTGTCCAAAACTTGCCCTATACATAAAACATATATTTTTATATTGTATAATAAGCGAGATTCGAGATTTCCATACAAAGACTCGAATTCTGGACTCACTGTATCTATGAAAACTGTTACTTACGTCTTGATTCATAGGATTTCATAAGAGGTATACCATAAAAATATTTTTTAAAAACCCAGGTGTCCCAAAAAATATATAATAAATTAAATGTACTTTTCTAAATAGGACACCCTGTATATTTTCGCCATCTTATAAATCTAAGTGCCGCGTTGACACGCAATTGATGTTTTATTGATATTTTGGGAGTTACATATAAAATTAAGTGTCGCTTACATCTCCCATAACATGCCTGGTGTAATTGTTTCTTTGAAATACTTCTCTAACTCGATGATGCATATTTTGTCTTATTGAAGGAAAAGTCTTCTAAACATTTTTTTCCGATAAAAAGACATCGAGTTTGGTTAGGTTGGGAAATCTTGCTCGCCAACCCAATAGACCACCTCTACCAATCCAGTGTTCCTTAAAACAAAGAATTAAAAAATACTTCACTGGGAAAAATTTAATTTTTTCATTCATGAAATTTTTTCATAAAATGCTAAAAATGGAAAAAGTTTAATTACTCAGACTAAAGCTAGTCTCTAACATATTCAAAATTTAGGAAAAAATCGTTGTTTGTTTAGTGAATATGCAGAAATTATGGATTTTTTCTTTTTAGACATTTTTGTATTCACCGAAATTTGTTCCACCACTGCATTAAGGGAGAACTGCACGCAAAAAGTGAAAAACCAGCGACAAGGTTTAGTCGAGTTGAAAGTAAGATGAAAAGGTACCTACGCATTAAAAAAAACTTCCTGCACGTCCGACTTCAGAAAAATGTGTTTTTGTATAGGTAATTTAAATTACATTTCGGTTAAAAATGGGTTCAAAAGGGCTCACGCGCTGCAGAAATACCAAGACATGAGTACGATTTAACATTTCAAAATTTACAGTTACGTAGGCAAAGGATCAATGTAAGGCGGTAAAGAGCCATTTTGTGGAAAAAAAATTATATACGAAGGTATGTGCGTCACAAAATGGTCAAAAAATGGTCGAAAATGGACAAATCTACTTTTATTTTATAACTCTAGATTTAATTTTTTCATAAAAATTCGCCTTTAGCGCCCAACTATACATATTTCCCTATTAAAATCACATTGAAGCTAATACATATCTCTTATAGTTTTAACATAATATTGCAGCGGCGGAAGGCTTGCAAATGATCTATATTACTGCGTGCAGTTCCCCCTTAACAAAGAACTATTGCAAAACCTTTTTATACTTAACAACATACTAAATATTATCCTAATACCTAGAAAATTTCATTTAGCCAAAACCGGTTAATTGCTAACAATCCGAAGGACGAGTTGAATGTGCAGCTATGTTCAGTCGTATTTGACGAGAGAATATAAAGAATGGAGAAATCTCAAAAACTGAGAATATTGACGCCGTTGGCTTTGTTTATTAATAATTGTACCTATTCATCACACTTTGCAATAAGTTTATTAATTTCACCCTCATCGATTAGAATTTATTATTTTTCTTCGAAATTATAAAACAACACCGAATAAATCTATATTTGTCAAAGATGACAATTCTCTACTTCGCTTAACAACGGACCGAACAAGGTGATAAAAATATTGCCACTGTAATGAAATGTTATAAATTATTAATTTTTATTGGATCACATTGAGTCACGTGATATATAAATTATATTCTCTAGTATCATATAACAAGTGATAGGATTATTATCGTTGATATTTACGAGTAAAATCGATCTACAGATTTCACGAACCATATCCTCCTCGATAGTTATTCGCATCACGAGTTAAATTCGGCGAGAGAATATAAAGAATGAAGAAATTTCAAATATCACCCTCATCAACGTCTCATCAGCGATTACAATTCATTATTTTACTTGCAAATTATAAAATCACAACGAATAAAATTATATTTGTCAGAGTTGACAAATCTCTACTTCGCTTCGCAACGGACCACAATGATAAAAATATTGCCGCTGTAATAAAATGTAACTTACGAAATGATTCATCTTTATTGGATCAGATTCAGTCACGCTACATATAAATTATATTCCTCAAAAAATAATAAAAATTTATTTTTTTTTAAAGGATTTATAGTGAAGAATTTTTAGTTTTAAAAAAATTACATCTTAATACTTTCTCCTGAAGAAAAACATTCATGCCCAACTAATCCCAACCAACATGATTGAGTCATGTAAATTAACACAAAATATCTATAGATTATTTTTATACTAAGATAATAAGTGTAAACCAAATTATGCTTTGATTGATTAAATAACCTTTTTGTTTTTGAAACTGGACGAAAAATAGACAATTGTTGTTGTAATTCATATTAAAGATGTTTCAAGTACCTTTCAAATTAATTTGCAAATATTAAATAACAAGTTAAAGTAAAGGAATATTCAAGAAAAGTTAGTTTATAAACATCATACATTCCTTTCCTCTTATAGTCAACCTGTAAATATTTTTAAAGAACCCGACAATACCTACACTTTTAAGTCACTTAAAAATGTAGCATATAAAAAATATCCGCCTAAGAAGTTATAAGTGGTGGACCCTGTACATAGTCTACATAAAAAATAATTCATCAACAGACCAATAGTTTAATTTATATATTACATAAGGATTGTGAAACAATCTAATTTTGACTATTAATTAAAAGCAAAATTTTATGTGTGATACACGGAACAAAATATTTTATAAGTTAAATGCACCAGATTTGCAGGAATACCAGTTTCTATATTTAACAGAAAACGTGAAAAGCTATTTTGATTATAAGCAAATATGTTCACTGGAGAGAGGAAGGTAATTAAAACTTTGCAATATTGAAAACAAAACTTTTGTTTTAATAAAGTTCAGCTAATTAAATTTTCTCCTAGATTTATATTACAGATGGTTAAGAAAAGTTTTTGGCTGGATTTTCTTAGAGATGAGCTTTAATTTTCTGTTTTATATTCTTATAACCAGTTGAGACGGGGCTGTGATTAACGAGGTGTGTCTTTCGTTTTCTTATTTCAGATGAATTATTGAAACTCTCAATATAAAGTTTATTAAAAATCTATCGTCAAATCTTTGGATGATATTTTTCAGATTAATTATTAGATGCACAGATCCGATTAGGTGACTAACGTATTAATGATATATCAAAGATTCAAATTCAAAGAAAAACCCCGCACTTGAAGTTCTGAATACTATTTTTACTTTTGTAGGTAATTTGTTAATGTCTTTCAATTTATATGTGTGTGAGAGACTTTTACTAGTAGAAGTAAAAAAAACTACTCCAGAGACAAAAATTATTTTCTTAATGTCCGACTAGTTTATTATTGAAAAATAATAAAATTATGTCACAGTCAATCAAATAAGAAATAACGTCTTAGGTCATTATAAACAATAATTAAATAGGAAATAACACCATAGGTCATAATTATAAAAAAATAACGCCCTAAGGCATTAAACATTAATTTGCCACACCCAAAATGGCTGTTTTTTTAACCTTTTTATGATGTTAGTTAATTATCCATAGCTTCGGAGCGTTTTTTCATACTTATGGGAACTAATATTTATAAGATTTTAAATCAATTTTTTGTTCTTAATTTGTTTTATTATTATCAAAAATAGATTTTTCTCAGAAAAAATATATTTTACTTACTCGGACATTAAATATTGAAAACACCACGGATATTATAAGGGATTGCCTGGGCAACACTGTGTCGAACTCAAGTGTTATTAGTCTTATAATACCTTTGACACCTTATTAACATTAAAATCAGTAATTTGGGTGGACATTAAGTACGTAATATTTAGATTTACATACATAAACAGGAAGATAACGGTACTTTATTACTTTTCATTTTATTAAATTTAGTAATTGTAGCAAATGTTTATATTTATTTTTCTCTTCAGGTGTCTTGAAAGTAAAATGATTTTTGTAGGTAAAGTATAGTTGAAATATACATAAAGAAATTATTTTATTAAATGATTCTTACAGTAAAATGGCCATACCTGGGACGCCGGTCTTAGATCTTTTCGACAGGTACTCAAATTTCGTACATGTTTAATTAATATAGATATGTATATGTACCTGAATAAATAAAGTAGTATAAAATTTCGAAAAGAATAGACCTATCAATATGAATTTTGAAAATATGTTATATTTTGTAGAGAGCACAACATTCTTTTGTTGCTTGATACTTGATAAATACCCTGTTTTTTTATTTTTTATCAAGAAACTGCAACTGCAAACTTGGGGCAAATATCCTATGTTTGGGGATGGGATTTAGACAACATGAATTTGAGAAAATCAGGCAGGGGAGCATTATCAATATTCAGAGATACTCTATTGTTCCTATATTGTAAGCAATATTTTGTTATACGATCACCGAAAATATAGCTAAACGCAGTAGCTATATTTTCTGTGATACCACGCTGACGTTTAAATGAACAAACGTACCTGCATCAAAATAATATTTTTTTATGTACAAAAATATACATTACAAAAAGCCCACGTTTTAAAAGTATTCTTTTTGTCCCAAGTTATTGTCTAGCATCCAAGCGTGGGTCGTACTTGTTTTAATACTAAAATTTAACGGGTATTTCGTTTAAGTCCCAACTCTTATTTGAGACAGAGCACAGAAATATTATATACTATTGTTTATTGCAATATATTTTACTGAATTACTCAAATTGGAGTTCCCATTGTAAATCAGGTAAATGATATTACCAGTTAAAATTGTCCGAATTATGAGCATTTGTACTCATTTTCAGAATTATAAATTTATGTGTAAGAGTAAAGTATTTACATAGTCGTGAATTCCTCAAACTACGATTTTTACTAATAGTGTGAATTGAATATTTAAACATTGAAGTTCTTTTTCTAGATAGCTGAGGTTAATAAACCTACATGTGCGTACAATCGATTGACTAATTAGGACCTGAAAATGAAATTTTTTTTGGTAATAATTATATTTAGTTAAGTTTCGTCTTAATGTCCATATTTCAAAAGCTTCAAGTTTATTTATCGAGGCTGCCTTCAGACTCCATGTCTCAACTCCGTACAAGAGAACACACCAGGCATTGCTTTTTTATATTAACACCTCTGTAATATTTAAATTAACCGCCAAAAAATAAAATCTTAATATAATCTAAATACTCTAATACTATGATTCGTAGAGTGTAGACTCTTGCAATTTAGGTCAGTGTTTTTAGGAATAGCTGTAATGTATCTCGAATTTCAATAAACGATCGAACGTGATGATTTGATATGGCAACAATCGACTTTAAGATTTCGATCGACAAATTGTCGACTTTTAGTGGTTTGCCAGCAGGTCCGCGCATTTCACACTATAAGGTGTGCTTTGCTATTTTGACGGTTACCAATATTGGTGTGTTAAAAGGCGCCAGAGCCAAAAGAGTTCGCAAATCAAAGGAAAACAATAGATTATGTTCTGACTACTTAAGTGGTACTCTATAATTTATAAAGAAAACACTTTATTTCATAGCTGCCAGCTAATGTTGTTTTCCTTTAAAAAAAATGTATTATAGCTACAAATATAAAGATATAAAAAATCAATATATTCTGTGGCAAATATGAACATTTTCTCCTATAGAATTGAGAATTATTATAATATTAATTAACACATATAACCTGTATTAAAAGTTTACCCTGATAAAAAATGTATACATTAATTTATCAGTAGAATACGATTTTATGAAACTTTTATTTATATTTATTGAAATAATAAATATCAAAAGTATACCAGATAATGCTGTCCACCCAGAAATCGTTGTATTAAGAAAACTCGTTTGGGTTTCTGATTGATAGTTGTTATTTTTTAACAGCTGATCTATAATCATTACCATGTAATTTAGACGGGTATAGTGTAGTGAAACGTACTATTATTAGTTAAATAGTTCAGAAAATTTCGGAATTGGTTTCTGGCCACTACACCAAATCACTCAAATGAGCGAAAAAAACGCGAAAAAAAATTATTTATCTTTTCTCAACCAAAATTATGGAAACAGTTCTCGTAACGGCATCACACCCTGTAGACTACGTCTAGCCCAAAGTAGAAACTGCAATACCAATCTGGAACAAGCCACACAGAAGACATCCAACAAAACAAAAAAAGTACACGGTGGTAAATCTAAGGACTTCTTACTCCAGAAGCTAAGAAAATTCATTAGTAAAGTCAATTAAATCAAAGCGTTTCCAGGCGCTCAGGAGAGAATCAACAGTTGACATTTACTGCATATTATTGAATTTGGTAGCAACTATGAAATTAAAATTAATAGGGGCCTTAGTAAAAATTTAATAGTAGCCCCAAACAAAATGGGGACCATCAACCTATGTTTACATAAAACACGTTACATACAGTATTTGTAAACTAACAAAATTAAATAATTTACCAGGTATTATATGGCTCATTAAACTCTTTGACCCATTACTGCTATGATATTTATTGAGTTTTAATCCAGCATCTTGGCTACTAAGTTAAAAAATTAACTAAAAATCTATGAGAGACAAATACCACAAGATGTTTTGACGAAGTATATATCTTTTTTAAATTTGGCGGTACTTCCCGAACCTTCGACTTTCCAGTCTAGACTAACATCGTGTGTGGTCGGAAACTGAGAGATTCCGATTCCGCTTCAATTGCTACATACTGTACCATTTTTTTCTCTATTTTTCGTAGACCATAACTGTAGGGCTATGATTTGAATAGCACTTGACATTATCTGAATTTGTATGGTTTATACATATTTTATTAACGTACTGCTAAAAACGCGATAAAAATATTTGCTGGACTGGCAAGTTTATTTGGTAACTGAACCGCTGGACAGATGAACTTATACTGACAAAATTTTAAGTTTTTATATTTTGGAAAAGATCTAAGATATTGAGTTGTTGTTTTCGGTCTTGTCTAGAAATAAGTAACTACTTCCCTTGTATAATATATTAAACGCTTTACGACTTATCTGAGCGGCACAATAAAGAATTTCCTATTTCCAGTTACACTCTCTATGTTAAACATATATTAACTAAAAAGCACACACAATTTAGAAAATCTAAACCCGTATACTGAACACCTGCCAGAATATTAAAAATCCCGGCCTATATACTGAAAAATGTATCGATCCCCCGTATCCAATTACACGCAAGCATTTCTCCAATCCAAAAAAAGGTAATCGAGTAACGCTTCTATCAAACGAATCCGACATTACTCATATGTTGAAAATGACAGCATATTTTCTTACAGATATTTGACAAAATTGAAGAAAGTATTGCACCCCAAATTGTGGCTGCGTTCCTAAAAATATCTAAATTTTACCAAATATACCCATAAAAAACGTTTTTGAGGCTATACAATTAAATAAAATTTACCCAAATATATACTCATTAGTTTTGACACCGGCTATAACCACGCTGTATTTGACTGAATTTCAAGGCAACTTGACGTTATGCCCTTGTGGTTGTCCCCACACGTTTTTCAAATTACAAGAACAATGTGCGGAAATATATGCAGACTTTTTTTTAAGCTAGATTTTCGAGCATTTACGTACATCCTAGATGCAAATAAAAAAATTGAAAGTTATACAAAATAGATTGAAGTTTCTGAATTTGCTATGCTTTTTTATGAAAAAACTAAATAACTTTAATTATATTCAGCTTCAAGTTTTTTACGATATTGTCAGATTTTTGGCAGGACCTCGAGGGATCGAGCAATGCTTTTAGAAAAAAAATACCCCAAAACTTCAAGAGGTTGAGCTGATTTATAATAAATTTTTTTGTTAGTCAGTGCAGATAAAAAGCCACCAAACGGCAAAAAACATGCAATGCTGTGCATGCAAGTAGTTTTTTTTCTAAAACATTTAGCTGCATACCGGAAACGCAGTTTTGTATCTTTTATCTTTCTCATTAATTTTGTTTTCTGGCAATTTTCAATAAAACTAATCTTTAACAAGCTACAGCAAAAAACATCAGAAAAAAATTAAGATAATGGAATTGTTTAAGAGATGCGGCTATAAATGTAATTTGCTTTCACTTTTTTGAAGATACCGGTCTACCAGATTTTTTCCATGCTCTTTCAGAATTTTTTTTGTTTTTGTTGAAAACTTAAACTGGTTTTTGACCAAAAACCGAGGTGTGAAAATAAAAAAAAAACTTCCCAAACTTCGATCCCCATCATTTTCAATGGGGTTCATGAGACCATAAAAAAGAATGTTTCTTAAAAGTTTCAAATCGATATTTAAATTTTTTCGACAGTTGTGTTTCATTATCAATTCTAGAAACTCGAAAACATTTTTTATTTCATTAATAGATGAAAAAAATGATACGAAGATCCGTTTGGTACCGTTCGAGAACCACAAGGGTGCTTTAAAAATGAACCGAATTTCAAAAGTTCGGAATCGTCTCCAAGTTATAGCGACCGAATGGCAAGAATAAGGAATTTTGTAAAAAATGGCGACTCGAGTATTATAACAAGATCCATTCTATGCCAAACTTTGTAAAAACTAGAAAAAGATTTTTACATGTTTTGTAGAATTTAAATTTATTTTTGTTAATAAGATTATTTAAATTATATTGCTTTGATAATAGCCTTCTAGAGAAAGCGAACGAAAATCGGTTAAAACTTTAAATAATTGCTAGTTTTGATATTAAAAGAAATTTGGGACTAATATATATTTTTGAAAAGCCAAAATCAGAGGAACATATGTCTTACAAATATACAGGGTGACCCGTTAAAAACCCAATTTTGGATTCTAGCTAAAAGATAACAGCTCAGCAAAAATTTGACTAGCAACTGTAGTCTGCGTAAAAAAACCTTATAAAAGTCAGTTTTTACCTTTCCGGTTCCGATAAGTGAAAGGATGATTGAAACATCCAATATTTTCAATTTTGTCATGTATACTATCTGAAGAATGAATCATGTTATATGTGTTATATAATTATTGGTTACGACAGCATCGTAAGTTTTGTGAAGTGTCAGGAAATTCCCAACTCTCAATATTTTATTAACTAAGATTGAACAACTTGTGTGGGCTACATTTCCAATAATTGTTTTTTAAGACGTTCATACATATTACATATTGTTACATAAGTTATTTGTGAAACTATATTTAAAATTACCAAAGGAGCAAGGAATAAATGACTACAGTGGAAAAAAAGAGCAGATAAAACATTGGTAGCTAGCAAATTTACAAGGAGTTTTTTTGTTACTAACCAACATAAAAAAAATTTGTTTAGCAATTAAAAAACACGTCAATTTGTGTGATGGCTGATATTTTTCGGCATGAAATACCTTTGTGAATTTGTATAATTGATTCTACTTTTTAATGAATATTCATTGTAACGCCCCTCAAAGCATTCGAGGAAATAATCTCAACTTTCTGAATACCTGGAAAAGTGATAATTTTCTTGAAAAATTAAATAATTTTCTTGAAAAAAACTAATATGCTGATAAAACAGTGGTTGTAAGCGAATGTACAAGGAGTCTTTTTGTTACTGACCAAAATAAAATAACTTGTTTAGTAACTAAAAAACACGCCAATTTGTGTCGTGGCTGATATTTTTTTCGATATATGCATTAGTCCCTCGTAATAAGCTAGGGCAGGATTAAGCTTTGATCGTTAGTGAATTGAGAATTCAATAATCATTCTGTAAGCTAATCAGTGAGATTTTTTTTTACTTTTACTGTGCAAGCGAGAAAAATTAAATAATGCTTTTTATACGTAAATCTGATGAATCTAGAAGAAAATGAGTATATTCTTATTTATTTAGAGCGGCTCAACTGAGTGAGAACAGAAAAGTACATACTGACGATGGATTGTCATTTCTAAAACCTCTCATGAACCTACTTTTCTTTACTGAATTTAACTAAAACTTCAATATCAATGTACAGATGACAGAGGCAAAAACTCGTTTATGTTTCACACAAACACTATCGCTAATGAAAATAACTTTTATAAGGAACTTTATGCTTCATATAATTTAATATTAATTGTAAAGTAACTTTTGTATAATATCTTCTTTACTTTGCTTCATTTAGTAATTTTTCTTATCATTAGAATATAGATTTTACACTAAAAACAAGTCAATAAATCATATCCTTAGAAACTGTCGAAATTTATTTTTGAAAAACATGTTCCTACAATATTTACAAATTATACTTTTCAATAAAAATCACTTAATTTTAATATACCAGTTTTTTAAATGATACAGTTTAAATAAACAGGTTCGTAGTATTTTTGTTTTCGTAATATGGGCACAATTTATCGCTTTACAGCCGATTTCACACAATGGTCGCAAAACAACTAAATTCAGAATAATAGGCCTTGTATTGTGATTTTATCGGTTACAGGCTCTAAACAAAAATTCCAACGTTCCGATATCATTTGCAAAACCTCAAAACATTCCAAAACGATGGGCCTTTCACATTAAATTTTCGATTAACGAGTTTAGTTTTAGATATGGCTAGAGGAAATTAATTTTTATTGCCATGTGTTCAGTTTTTAGTTTACCTATTTTAAAATATTGTTTATCTTCGCTATATCCTTTGGCCTAAAATTTTTATTCGAAATGGTACTAACCTATCTATGCCAGAAAAAAGTGCAAAAATCTCTTATTTCATACTATCTAGTAAATCTACTTACCCTGCACTGATTTGCGGCCGGTAAATCGAACATTACAGTATCTGATACCGTTGTATATTGCTTAGCAACACTACTATATTATGGTTATTAGGCAGCAGTTATTTGTCAGCAGTTATTTGTCAGCTTTGGCATTTTCTCACTTAGAAATCTAAGAAATATAATATTTGGTTTTATTTATTTGACAGTGTTATAATGACTATAACATCGTCAAAGTGATACGATTGCCCTCTAATATTTCTTAAATTTTAATAAACACATCCTTTTATTCTATTTAAAGATGATTATGAAGATGTAAGTATAAAATAAAATATTATACGATATACATCCGTTAGGTGTTACAGTACAGTACTCGTTTATATTCAAAACAACTCTCACTGTAATAAGTCACCTACCGTACTTATAACGTAAATTACTATTATGACATGCTATAAGAAAAATGGACAGTGTGGATGGTTTAAGTGCTTCTAAATATTTCAAATTCAAACATAATTGGGTAAAATATATAAATATTTGTGCCCAAAAAAATTTTTTTTTCTAAACTAAAATAAGTAAGTCTTTAGAGTAAGAATTAAACAAGGATAAGTCCCATAAAAAAAGCTTATTCTGGAAGTTGTAGGTATTTAAAAAGCCTATCTTTTGAGATGTGTCCGGTGAAAAAGAGTATTGATTAGTTTGCGAGAAAATGGTGAAAAACCCTTAAAAATTAGCTTCTCTACAAATTTTTGCAGTTTGTAACGTATAATAAATACGAGTGCAAAATATCAAGGCTGCAACATTATTTGTTACCGAGTTACGGTTTGTTTATCCCGTGAGCCATTGTTTAAACAATAGTTCAACTGCAAACCAGAGCAGATAAAGACCTCTACGAGAGTTAAGTTTTTTCTTCCTGACTGACACTATAATTCACAATTATTTAAGGTGGGGAAATTTGCGAAATAAAACTTGAAAAATGTGGCTAAAAATATATTATTTTGTCTATAATTTCAACGGTTAATCGTTTTTAAATATTTGATATCTGTTATATTTTTATATACCCCGTTTAATGAAAAAATTAAATTGAAACTAGGTTCTCTTGATTTTTTTTTCTGCACAGGAGTGCTTTTACCCCTTGTATTAATATAATACAAGAAACCATTTTGTATACTAAAATCACTATGTAATCCCAGTAAAATATAAAACGCTAATGGCATGTTTGACACGCCTCATTTATTATTTAACATTAAAATAGCGTTAAGTTTAGTACAAAATTCGGCACACAGTACCTCCAAGAACTTTACAAAATTTGAACATAATCCATAAAAATGTATTCTACTTTTTAATAAATATCCTTTGTAACACCTCTTAAAGCATTCGAGGAACTAATTTTAACTTTCTGGATCCATGAAAAAGTGAAAATTTTCTTGAAAAATGAAGAAATTGGATTTTTACTCAATTTTTAGACCCTGAACCTAAAAAAATTTAAATTGGCGTCTAGTAGGAAAAATATAAAGCTTTTTATCTCGCTAATCGGTTTTGTCCCAGGTGGTACCGAGACTCGCACACTCCATTTCAAAAGTTTCCTAACTCAGCTTTAACCCAGGTCGACTGGGAGTCCAAGAGCTCGTGAACCATCTGGGTAACAGTCTTACTGTAAGGCTAGACATTTTTTAGAGTGATGAGTAGTAGCTAAAAAAAACATGCTGCTGTAAGCTTAAAATTTTAATATGATTTAGTTAATTTATTTTCAAGTAAAAAAAAATTGATAGGCGATTTCGTCAAGCAAGAGTACCTGACAGATGAATCGAAAGGTGCACAGTATACGAGGTAAAATAAACTTTGTTATGTTAACTTGAAATTTATATATATTTTGAAGTAAATGATTTAGAAAATATGGGTAGAATCAAGCGAGGGAAAAGATGCAGCATTGTAACAACGATTTATCCTTGTGAAGTCGGTTATACAATAACAAATATACTATATTTCTAGAAATTAGTACCTATTATGTCATGAATTATTTTAAAGTCTAAAATTTAATTTATACCGGGTTGTTCAAAAGAAACGCACAACATTCATATCTTCTGTAAGAGTAATTTTCCACAAAAACGCTGGAACACGTAAAGTGGTTTTAATGGTTGTTGGTCTTTTTGTAATATTTTCAGCCTTCTCCCTCCAACCTTTAAGTCTGTAGACATTCCAACTTTTTTTTTAAATGGCAACATAGGTCATGTGGGGGCTTCGTGAGAAGGTCTTCTAAAACTGAATCCGATACTAGCAACCAATTAGGGGTCTGTTTATTTCGTTACAATAAAACGAGTCCACATAATTTTTTTATTTAAAATTAATATTCGAGGGGATCCTTACCACTCATTTGATTCGGCTGAAATAACAAATGCTGAAAGTGATCTCCACTTTCTACTGGACATGCACCGAGTGTGAGGTAAATATTTTCAACCGCACTTGGAATACTTTTGGTTGGTAAATTAATTACCTCCATGCTTATTTTATCTTGTAGGTACTGAACGCTGTTTGGTCTATATTTAAACACTTAATTTGCGAATACTCCCATAGAAAGAAATCCACTGCTGTAAGGTCCGGACCTTGGAAGGTATTAGTTGAAGAATGTGGACTTTCTTGTATTGATAAATATCAAAATTTTTGTCTTCAGTTAAAGTGGGATTTATCCATAACTGTCCCATGTTCTTCAGATTTGTAAAATAACCTACTCACTCTCGACCGCGTAATTGTATTCGCGGGATACTTTTCATTGAACAACACAAACACTTGATCCTGGCTCTGTACTTTGTGTCTACAACCCAAGAATATCAAAATTTCAGTACGCTGGCTTTCTGAGAGCACTATAATTCAAAAATGTCAAAGTTCCAAAATACTAGGTAGGTATGTAGGTAAATTATAAATAAATATCATTATCGTTTAATCAATCTTTCTCTCAAGATAATTCAATGAAATTTTCCCAAGTCACTGGATTGGTCGATGGGGTTTGATAGTTAATTTTAATTAAAAACGTATGTGGTCTCGTTGTTGGAGTGCCTACAATCTAAGGGGTTGCAGGTAAGGGGCTCGAAATATTACAGAAATACGAACAATCATTTAAACCACCCCACGTGTTCGAGCGTTTTTGTGAAAAAATGCTCATACAGAAGATATGAATGTGCGTTTCTTTTAAACAACCCTGTATATTGCAATACTCTTTGTACAGTGCAATCAATTTATTTTGATAGCATTTAAAAAGTTAAAAATCAAATTGGAAGGTTACATAAAAAGTTTTTTTTATTTATTAGAACAAGAAAAGACAATCAATTGTACAAAATATCACCATAAGTTGCATTTTTATAAATGGAACACCCTTTGTACTATATGTTCATAAAATATACCTGGTTTGATACCTTTGTTTTTTATAACATCCTCGAAATTTGAAAGAAACCCTGCCATGAATGTCAATGTATTAACTCCACTATGTAATAGAGGGTTTTCCCTCTCTCTATAACACGCTGTCTCTTATAGTAGAGTTTTTCTCAAATTCCTCCAGTGTATTTAAAGATAAAGATATCAAACCTGGTATATTTATAATCAGCAAGAAAAGGCTCATTTTATGAACATATAATATACATACAATAAGTTAAAAAGTAAAAAAAAATATTATTGTTTAAAATGCTGTCAAGATAGACTGATCGCACTGTACTCCGTTTTCTATTATATTTTGCACTTTAGATTGTAAAATATTAGAGATAGAAAAAAACTTTAAATAGGAAAGTTGTAGGATTTTACCTGTATTATCTTCCAAGAATGTCAAAAATGTTTAAAAATTGTGAAAAAGTTGAAAATTACACCCTGTATTTTATTATTTCATTGAAATGTGTCTTATTTTACCGTAAGAAAACACATCGGATTTGGTATCTTTGTCTTTAAAGACAACCGTAAAAATTGACAAAAACCGTGCCAGAAGAGGCAATGTATTCCTATTGATTCCACACTTAGAAGAGAACATCACCTTTCTCTCTATCGCATTGAGTCTTATGACAGGGTTTTTGTTAATTGTCTCGGTTGTCTTTAAAGATAAAGGTATCAAATATTTCTGTTTAATATATCATTTATAATCGGTAAGATGAGACCCACTGAATGAAATAAAAATATACAGTGTCCCATTTAAAAAAATATCGGTTATGCACAGTGGCGGCTCGTGTTAGTTAGAGAAAAGTAGGACATTTGTTGCAAATATCCACTGCTACACAGCCACTTAAATTCAGAAAACCAAGAATTTTTGAAATGAATATTGTGGGATTTACCAAAATTTTTAATGTCTTTTTTAGCACTAATTTTCAGCACACTTGTTTGTAGACCCATAATTAAAAGGTCCTTTATGTCATCTTCTTTCCAACGGAAAAATAGAGTTTCTAACAAACTACAAATAATGTCACTAACGGCCCCAAACGAATTCATTTTCAACCACCCACACGCTCCACTCCTCCAAAGAATAAAATACCGAATAAAGCGCGATCGCCTCGATCTACTTTACATACAATACGAACGGAAACGTTAAACTGTGGCTCTTCCCTAGAGGCGCGGTGTTCGTACATGCCATACTCTCGTCGCCATAGCAAAGTTTACTGAATAAAAATATATTCTTATTAGAAAACTTTGGCCTTAGCTTGCATTATTTTTAGGCATTGTTTTCGTTTCTCACCGGAAGATTTTTACCGAGCTCGCACGTGGCTCTTCTGTTGGTGGATCGACACAAAAGAGTTTGCTGCAGGTGCAGTGGGCGCACATACGCATTTGCTTAATACGCGCAAGTATATCATTTCGTTTTGTGTTTGCCTCTAGGTTTCTGATGAGAGGCAATATTACGAATGCATTAAATTTAACATTGCAATTATTGACAATGTTTAATGAAATGAATTAGATTTGATGTTGAAAAGATTTAATATTGAAAATTAGTATATTGTATTGATTTTTAAAGTGTGTTAAAAATCATTTGCCAGGTTTTTTTTGGGGAAGAGGCACTTTCCCTACTTCCTCCGAATACCCGCCACTGGTTATGCATAATTTCCAACTTTTTAATGACTTTTAAAAGTTTTTGATATTCTTAAAAGATAATACCGGTAAAATCCTACAACTTCTTAATTGAAAGTTTTTTTCTACCTGTTATGTTTAACCCAGTAAATGGAAGGCGAAATATAATAGCGCCGTACATTGTTATATTTTATATACATTTTTAGTCAAATGTGTGCAGGATGGAATCGGAACGCGATGTTTGTGTGATTTGTAGCAAAAAAAACTGATGACAAAACTGTAAAATTCAATGACATATATTTGCCGCACGAGGTTAGTAGCGCAAATACTAGTTACCATATGAAGGGTTCACTTTAACTAAAGAACAAAAAAGGGTCAACCACATGGATCGTTGTAGCGTTAATGACAACCATAAATTTCGTAGAATAGAGATTATGAGCTTTGTAAAAAAATGGCTAGGCCAAAAACAAAATTTATCATAATAATCAGCGTCCAAAAATACCTCTGATACCTTTTCTTTTTAGAAAATCAAAATAATATATTACTTTAGTTATTACAAAAAATTGCGAGAAAAAAATAGTTTCCAGAACAATTGGAAATGGGAAAACTATTCACTCAAACTAAGAAACCACAAAGGGTCCGCCACATATGTAATCGAGGGGGTTAATGGAATTTATAAATCTCGTAAAATATAGATTATAAGCTAATTAGTGTTGCCAGACGGATTTTTCACTCAACAGTAGAACAAGACAAAAATAGTACATTGGCCGGTCTGAGCAGTAGATTTTTAATTAACGCGTTTTTTTTCATAAAATAAACAAATATACTGAAAAACAAGAAAACAGGGACTTCTGAAACATAAGTCATAACCCAGCCCCTTAAACTTATTTTTGAGAGACGCGAAATAAGAATATTATTTTACGAAATTGATTTTTCAGATTTATGTCAGAATCGATACATTGATCAACCAGAATAACTCCGCAACAAAAAACTCGTGTTTCGTAGCTGTCAGGACTAGATTACCTGCTCATCTTTAGCTAAATTGCGAAGAAAACAACAAAACAACTACTAAAACACACGCACTAGAACGCGCTATATTCTATCTATACGGGAATACCCGTCTAAAAAATAAAGCATTCACGTAGGCGCCAGACAGTAGAGGATTCCCCGGCGGCGTATTTCCAAAATAAGGCGTGGACAAGTCGTTTTAACGGCAACTAGAGTTGCACGTTTTTTGATTTTTATAAAACGTCGATACATCAACTGAAAATATCGATATTTTTATATTGATGTTTTACAAGTTTTATGTTTAGTACATCAATACTTTTTTTAAAGATATTTTTCATGGATTTAAATCGACAATAAAAAGCAGAGCGAACATTTTTGGATTTTCAGTGTGCATAGATAGCAAAATTGGGGTCGCTAGCGCTTTTTTTTCGTTGTACTAAAGAGTTTCAACAGGAGATTTAAACGTGAAAACAGTAGAACAGTAGGTGGAAGATAAAAACTGTAGACCTACTGTTAAAATAGTAGGTGTAGTAACACTGATGAGCTTCGGAAGAAATGCTCAGGGTTAAAAACAAATTTGCAAGGTCAACATTTTCGGATAGAATTTATTGCGTATTTGTTCCGTCACTGCAGCAACGCCGACGGAAATAAATCGCCGATGTAACTATCCTGTGTGGATATTTAAGGATTTCACACGATCTGATTAAAAAATGACACATACAATCAATTTGACATTTCTATAAAAATTACTTCTAGTTTTAAGAATTGATACTAAAAGCAAATCCGTTCGGCATTTCTCTAAAAAAAAAAGGAGTTATAATACGCACTAATCGGGATTGGCGTTAATTTGCAGGAATAGGAGATGTTATCCCCTTTAAGGGGTTACCCACAATCAAATGATGTTGGGGTTATGGAAGCTTTTCATCAGGCTTGAATCTTTAATTGGAATCATAACTTTTATTGGGAGAAAGACAGATTTGTTATCATGTAGTAAAGAATCACTGTCCATGTATGGGAATGGTGTAAAAAAACTTACACAGCAATGTGGAAGCTGAACTGGCTAAAATACCTATAACTGTAGGGAAGCTTTCCTGTAGAGATAAAATGGGCACAATTATAAGAATTTACAAAGATACTAGACTTTTGTTGGATTAAATAACCCTGGTAATAAAGCAAACTAGCATGAGAAGAAGGGGTAAACAGTGTCAACTGCAGGCAAATATATATTGATGGTAATAGAATGGAAATGACAGAATATTTAGTTATATCTAGGGCAAAAACTAACAGTAGAACAATCGACATAAACAGCTGGATGGGGTGAAAAGGAGAATTAAACTTGCTTAAGTAGCTTTTAAAAGCCTAAGAACGTTTTAAACAAAGCTTTGAAACTAGAAATTTTAAAAATTCTATTATTCACCTTATGTTGTCGACACTTGGGTTCTTACAAAAACTCACTTGGAATAATAAGAGTCATAAGCAGTAGAAACATTTAACTATTGATGTTAGATGTAATCTGATAGAAAAATCAAAGCAGCAGTGTAGATAAGAAGACAGGAAAACGAGCCGCATGATGAGCCGACATCGATGCAACAACTAGCCAAATCTGGATGAGAAAAACTATTTGGAAGTATAAAAGTAGCTATTGGAGGCTTAGATCCAATTATGGCGTGGATTTCACTGCCGAGTATGATAATTATGGAAAAATAATGGCATAAAATGTATCAAGTGCTCAACAATCGATACCCCAGTTATTTTTGGAAGTTTAAGAGGTTCTCATTTGTTCTAGGATATTACCTAGTTTTATCAAAATGATGGATTTTACCACCACATATATGTATATTCTAAGTCTGTCTTATTTTGTAGCTATATTCTTATTTTAATTTAATTAGGAAAGGCTATTTTATTTAGAAAAAACTACTGCTCAATTACTTGATATTGTTTTTGACGCACATGTTCAATCACTCAGATAAGTCACCAAACATTTTTGAAATTTTAAGTCCCTCACATTTCTTCTAGGAGTTAATTATAATTTTATCGAAACAATGCATTTAACTATCGTGTCTTTGTACGATTTTACGACAATTTGGTAGAAAAAAAGCTTTTTTGTATGGGATGTCAATAAATTTAAATTATTATTCAGTGACCTGCTTACAAGTTAAATATAAGAAAATGATATGTTTCTGGTATTTTTAAGATTAGCTAAAAATAATAGCTCAACCACCCATGATTTTTTTCTGAACAATTGTGACATTTAGAAACATTATTTGTTCAATTGCTGTTTATGTCACTTTAAACCTATATCTGTCAAGTTAGACACGATCTAAATTTCAAGATATTGATATACGTCTAAGATATTGCCATATAAGTTGAAATAAACTTCGATACAAATTAATATGCGGTATACAGGGTTTTATCCAAGTAAATTGAATGCATTACCTAGACGCTATAAAAACTTGGTATTACGCACATCTCTGTTGTAGGCTGAAAGAAAACTAATAAAACTGTCTTATGCTTGTCTCACTCCTACCAACATGACAGTAGCTAGAAGAATTTTTAAGATACCTAAAAAATAAAGTAAAAAATATGTTTAGCAACTTGTACTTTGAAAATTAATCATTCGAAGGCTTATGTTCACATATCTTTTTTGTTTTATTTCTCAAAGCACGATTCGCGTCCGAAACATTCAAAGTTGTTGTGTGTTAAAAGTAAACAATTCCTTCAGTTTTTTTTATTTAAACAACTTACCAATAGGAAATACAGAGTCCAGCAAAATCTCAATTTCTCAACAAATTAAAGGAAAGCTAAAAGTTACAAAAACCCAGGGATAAAACGCATCATCGCGATAAAATAAGATTATCATCTTAAAGAAATAATCCAACAAAATTTCGAAAAATGATCTTAGTGGGTTAAAAAGGAGAACCAAGAAAAAAACAAGTAGGTAGGCGAAATTTTGATTATTAATCAGAATCCTATTTCCTTAATTTAAACACTTAAGGACGCTCTTGGCTAATAACAGATAACACTGAATGAAAATGATCAGTTCCCTTTTTTTTATTAAAGGGGCATCATGTGGCAACTAAAAAGTAAGACAGAATTAGAAGATACAAAGACAGTATAAAATATTCAAAAAAAAAAAATAGAATCGACTTTAAAAAGAAGGCTAAAAAGTAAGAAATTTATTATTTGTTCCTTAAATATAGACATTCTGAAGTCGACGCCCAAAGTAGTCTCACCCAGCTATTATAAAATATAGTTGATGTATTTTATATTACATTACATATAAGCCAAATATGTAGCTAGCCTCATATATTTTCAAAACTGATGCCCGAGTGACTTGCTTTCAGGGCTCCTTTGCGTAAACTGGTATTTCCTTCCAATCGCTGAGCCCAAAGACAAATGGCAATATTCACTTCCTATAGGACGTTTATAAATGTCCAAACAGACCAGTAACGAATTCTTATTTCGAGACATTGGCAAACATATTTTGGTGGCCTTGCAACTGTTAGCTAGGTTAGTGCATGAATATTTAATTGACGGCCGTGTTATTGAAGATACACCTAGGTAAACTAAATGTAAACTATAAAACAACTCCAGCCTCAGCAGCGATCAAATTTATTCGGTAGTTCGACTTCAAAATAGTGACGTGACCCTCCCTGAATAACATATTTAAATGAAAATCTGTATTAGGTTAGTAAGTTTAAGGTTACTAGTGAGTATCGGTAATAGGTTTATGTATTTTTTTTATATATATTTTTACACATTAGTCATTATTTGGGCGCCGACTTCAAAATATCTATATTTAAGGAATAAATAAAATATTATTTTTTACTTTATAGAGTTTTTTTTGAGGTCGGTTCTATTTTTTTTTATTTTATTTTTCACTTTTTGGTGTTTTTTTATAAGTTATATTTTTAAGAATAGAATAGATTTATAGTATATGTATATCCAATTGTATATAATGTATATAACCTAATACAAAAAGTGACGAATAGAGAAGTAAACGACACTATTAAAATTAGATTTCGTATAAATATTTAAGAAAAATAAATAAAAGTAAATTTTTTTGACAGCTATTTTTTTGAGTTAAACAATACTTTCGAGGTATTTTAGTTTTTATTAACTATTATTTCTTTATTTATTTATTGCGTTATTGTTACAAAGTAGCATATAATAATTACAATATTATATTAAAACATAAAATGTTACCACTATCTATAACAAAGGCAGAGTTCGCATTCACCGCTTTCACGGAGAGCAGCGCTCTTCCACTCAACTTACTGCGACGTAAAGATCCATTCGATATCCTGTTGCTCCCAAAGGTTAATCACGAACACTACCTGACAAATGTGGAAAGTAAATGGAATATGATGGACTGCGCATAGATCTTTACTCGTGATAAGATAAAGACTGAAATGCACTAAACAACACCCTAGAAGCTCTTTACCTTTATATAACATATAAAACTACGTGTAAACTTAATGTAAATAGAATAATGTACAATTTATACAGTAAAAAGCAATGAATGTAAAAGAAAGCAGGAGAAAAAATACAATATCAGATACCAGCAAAAAGCGAGAAAAGTATAATAAAAATCTATAAACAATTGTTTAACCAGTCCTTGAGACGTTTCTTAAAAACAATTAGCGAAAGGTGATGAGCGTGATCTCTGCCTCTAAGACCGCAAATGAGCCGGACACAAGCGTTCGGAATTAGTTTTACTCGCCGAGCGTCTGCCTGAATTTTGTTAGGTTTGTAAACAACATCGCCATAGTTCAGATGCGAGACCTTTGCAGATAATTAGGCGATGTTTCTTATTCAGTAACCCCCGTATTCTTTAAAAAGGTTTAAGAGTTAAACCAGTCTAGTTGCCGTGGTACTTAAAACTCTCTAAGTTCGCCAATTATGTTTTTTATTTGGAAAAGATTATTTGTACAATTGTTAAAAATGTCATTTTAAACCAACTGTCAATTTTTAGACCAATTTTTAGACCTGGTCTAAATTTAAATTTCTTTAGTGAACACGAGTGTAAATGTCTATTAACGTACATCATTTTAAGGTTCATAAACGCTCTTCTGATAACAGCAGGGACGTTTCCGAAAATCTTATTCTGCAGTCTAAAACCGAACCCAGGTTTATTTAACTCTCCTTCAAGGAACGATGTACTCCATTCATCGAAACGTCGATGCTGGGTAGGCATCTTGAGCGGGCAGCAGATCCTCCAAACAGCATCATGCATGACTTAGAGGCATTCAAAGTCAAGCAGTATTTTCGAGAGATGTAACAAAAAGATGACGGTTCCTGTTTAATTTTACTGCATGCTTCAGTCAAGGTGTCTTCAGAAAATGAAAAATGGACCTGCGTGTCATCGCCATACATATGATATTTTCAAAATCGAAGAACTTTAGGAAACTGAGAGGTATAAAGAGAAAAGAGCAAAGGACCGAGTATGGTACCCTGAGGTACCCCACAAGTTGTGTAGGAGGGTTCAGATATTTTTCCACAGAGCTTAACTGATTGAAATTTGTTCTGTAAGTGTGAATTTAAAAGATCTGATGAACCCCTCGAGAAACCCAGATAGTTTAAAAGAGCCACAATCAAGCTGTGATTTATGCGATCAAACGCTTTCGAATAATCAAGTAGGATTAATAATGTCAGTCTGCCACTATCTGATTCAATCTGGATTTTTCTATTCCTCTTTGACCTTAGTTAATGCCGAAATACAGCTGTGATTATTGCGAAATCCTGATTGAAACTCATGGAATTTGGAGTTTTCCTCCACGAATGTCCTGATTTGAGGGTCCCAAATTTTTTCTAGTACTTCAGAGAACACTCATAATAAACTAGTGGATCTCAGGTCTTGAAAGTCCTTAGGATCGGTTATTTTAGCTAGAGGAAAAACGTGTGTTGACTTCCAAGGCACCGAAAACGTGTTATGAGCTGTGCAAAATTTAAATATGTGTTCAATCACTGGGAGGATACGAGGGCAACAGTAAAGGAGCGTATTCATACTTATATCATCTGGTATAAACATCTGGACTTTATTGAGAGTAAAGTGCGATACATTTCTAGTTCACTTGTCGGTTCAAATGAAAATTGATTTTCTATTAACTTGTTATTTGCCAGATAATCCACTGTCTGCATCCGGATTCAGGTTGTAAAGGGCACTCCAAAAAATATTTATTTATCTTCTGTGGATGAGACAGATGCTCATGATAATGATAATAATATATATACCTAAACCTAATTTAACTCGTACTCACCAAATACTAAAAAAAAAGTTTAAATCAAGCTGTTAAAATAGCACAAGGGTCAGTTCAGTCACATACCACTTTGCTTTTCGAAACGATTCTATGATGTCCAATTTTACGCACCCCCTATAAATACGTACACCTTAGAACCAAATAAAGTTCTTAGCAGTCCTCATGATAAGAGAGCACTTGTAAGATATATTTAATAATGAGATCTTGCCTCTAAACTACTTAGTACATAAAATAATTTAAATATTAATATCATAGCTGTTTACTTAGTTAATTTGTTTATAGTGTCATTTCATATATATATGACTGTCACATATTTCTTTTATCACCACTTGTACATATACAAAAAAATTATAATGGGGATAGTCGTTTAATAACTTTTCATTCATACCGAATGTTCGTTTTTCGAAAATGTCAAGGAAAATACTAGATTTTGAGTTTGCACATTTTCGGGGTCACCCGGTATTCATAAAATTACATTACGGGTCAGAAAAAGAGATACCTTTTAGCAAATGGGGTTGTATGTCTATTACACACCTCAATGCTTTATTTGAAAAGAGTATTTAAAAATTAAAATTTAAATATAAAACTTGTTGCCTTTATCGCCTTTATACCTGCGTTTTCTTATTATTATTACAAAAAAACGAGTGAATGGGATCATCAGAGAAACGTTCCCAGAATTTGGCGTTCGACTCATCAAAATCGGACAAGCCATTTAGACAATATTCGAGATCAAACATACATACATACATACAAAATACATACAGGTCGAATTGAGGACCTCCTCATTTTTTGAAGTCGATTAAAAATAAATAATTTTGAAAAATGAGGTTATAAGCAAGAATTGAAAAAATCTCAGCACCAATAACCTCTGGGCGGAATAACTTTGTTAGTTAAAAAGTTGTGCCAAGGAAATTGGTTATGTAGAAGAGCTGTTGGTGTTGGCCAAATCTTGACTATGAAGCAAAATCTTATGTTTGTTACCTTTATTGGCAATTATTATCAGTAGACTTTCTTAAATCAAGTTGTAGTAAGTTTGGTCATCACTAGGTTTTCTATCAATTTGACCCCTCCTCACAATCTCAAATAAAATTTTTGAAATGTCCCTGTTCAACCAGGTACAAATAAGTCTAGCAAATTAGACATGGCTAGGTGTAGTAGAAGTATGTAGTGTGACTGTGGGTAGACAATCGTACCTTTCATTTTTTATAGTGCTCTTAAAAATTGCAAACACTTAGTAGTTTAGTTAATGCCATCGTTTTATTTTTCTTCCATTGTGTCAGGTCTAATTATATTATATATAAATTAATTAGATTTTATATAAATTGAAGTTTTGCGTAGCTTAATGCTATACAGTCATAATTCACAATATAATTTATATTTTATAAGGCGTGTCAACAAATAAATTATATGCATTATTATAACCCAGTTTATTTCTAAGGGAAACTTAGTATTTTGCATTTATACTAATTGCAATGAGTGCCGTAAATAATTAAATTATCATCGGTCATCAAAAACCGCGGTGCACTGAAGTGCTCTAAATTGTTTAATTAAATCATGTAAATTTAATGTAATTAAATCACAAATTTATTAATATGCAGCAAGCTGGCAGATTTATTATGATATACAGGATCGAACTGACGTATAACAAAGATGGGTTTTTAAACAGTCACTTTTTGTTTCAGTGAATTTTAAATTAAATTTAGTTGGAAAAGAATTTCGATACAGTTGGTTGAGCATGTATAATGATTTAATTAAAAATTGTTCATTCCATCTTAGTGGAAATACCGATAATATTTAAATGTTCGAAAATAGTAACATTTTGGCTGAATTACAAATTTTTGATTGCTTTTTTATTGAAACAATACTTTTGGGACTTTTTAGCGGATATAATAAATATGTATGTTTATGAATGTGTTTTTGTGATAACATATGGAACAAAAAAAAATGAGAGAAGGTTTCAATTGAATTTGTACTAATAATTCAAGTCTGTTGCCATGAATATGCTAATCAAGTATGGTATTGGTTTCAATATAACTTGCCATAATTGTCCAGTTTTGTTCATAAAAAATGTCATACTAACACGATATTCGCAAAAGTGTTTACAGCTTGGTTTGGCGTTTATTAAAACGTGACATTGTCGTATTTATAAATCAAAATGTCAGTCCATCAATTATTTATCGAGCCATATGACATTGCGAGGAAGGTAAACTTTGTATGAATCTGCGAAAAGGTGAACGACCTCAAGTTTGAGTCAAATTTGGGTTGACAAACTTATGTAAAGTGCTATAAACAGAACAGGGATTTCTTTACATAAATTGGGTCGTCGTTTCGGGGCCCCACAAACAACGGTGTACCGTGAAAACTTAAAATATCGAAAAAAGCAAAAATGTCCTAAGTGTACTCAGGCAAAATTTCGATAGAATACCCAGTTATTGGAGGGCTTCAAGGCGAAATCATTTCATAAGAAATCGTGTTATTATCATGCATGACAAAAAATATTTTATTGAATTCCGAAATGAAAGGCAACGATGGTTTGGCCACTTCTGACTATCAAAACAGTTCAGATGAAGTAAAATTTAAAGCAAGAACTAAACTTGCTATCCTCGTCTGAAAATTTCCGACCTTACGTTGGGCAAGTTCGAAGCGAAGCTGTAAATGCTGACCTGTAGACTGGCAGATGATTACCATAATTGATTGAATTCACTAATACTTATCATTATAATGATAAAATCATCTTCTTATCAGATTTAACTTTATCTCATTATGCCAAGGCTACCCAAAATTGGTTAGGATAATCATCCTAAGCTTCCTTAAATGCGAGCCATCGACGAATTTTGATCGTATCTCAGTAGAAATGTGTATGACAATGGCGGGAAGGCCCAAAACGAAAAACAAAATATTTCGCTAGCTACGGAATATGGACATAAACCTCGTCCCGAGAAGCACTTATATGAATTAAGGTTCTAGTTATTGACATATGCAGTATTTTTGTTTTGAAGTTGAAAATTGTAAAGTTAATAAAAACGCTTTTTGAACTTTTTCTTCAAACTTCGGGTTCCTGCGTTATAATTGGTAGTTCTAGTGACGTTACAAGGGGAATCCGAAGAAAATCTTTTAACAATATACTCTAGAGTTTGAAAAATATAACAAACTTCCATTTTTTGATGTTTTGATCACAAAATTGCATAACGGACATTTCCAATACACCGTGTATAGAAAACCAACACGTCAACAGCTGTTTAAATGCAAGATCACATCATCACCCAGCGCAAATTTAAGCAGTGGCGAATATTTTAATATCTAAATCCGTACGATGAAATAAAACACAGACGAGACAAAACGAACTTAATATAATGTCTGGTGCTTTAAAGAAAAATTGTTACACAAATTGCACCACAGAGAGAGCTATTAATGCACAGGGTTCTTGAACAGTGGATAACTAAATTTATGAACCGGGAAGGCAACAAGTAGTCTTACCATATGCAAAAGGAACAACAGACCGGATTGAAAGAGCTCTTAGAAAACACAAACTATAAATAATACACAAGGCACAATCAACCAATTTGGAAACCCAAAAGACAATATCAAATTGGAAAACCGCGGAGTATACAGCATTACGTGTCAGGACTGTGAAAAGTTGCACGTGGCGTAAACTAACAGGCAAATATCAGAAAGAGTAGAAGAGCGCCTAAAGTCATTACCAGAAACAAACTAACAGCCTTGGCCTATTCCTAGATCATCAGAAGACCGGCCACACAATAAGTTTGGATGAGTCTTCGGATATGACCAATATAGAGCATTATAAGACTGGAATAAATTAGAGGAGCCATGGAAAAACATGGTGATTTAAATAAAAGGGACGAATTATTAAAACTACCAACAGTATGGAAGACAATAATCGACAAATGTAAAATCACAAAAAATCAAGTGAAACTAGCGCAACAATAACAGCAACATCCGGAAAATATAAATAACGACGAACGGCCGTTCAATTGAATCTTCGGCTCCGAGTGGGGAAGCTTCCAAATCACTAACACTCCAGTCTCTATTCGGACGCGAGGAAGAAACCTTCTAAAATACCAAATTTGATTTTGGCGAAATCGATGTACACCCTGAATGAAAATACATTCTAAACACTTTTTGTGTTATATTTCCTGTACACGAATTTAACTGTTTTCGAGAAAATTGTCATTTTTGACTCTTTAAAATTCTGTAACTCTCAAGCGACTTAAGCAACGAAATGGATTGTACTCCTACCTTGGTTTTTAGATATCTATTTCTTGACACCAATCTTTACTTTGACAGGAAATGCCATATTTTGACACTTCTTATCAAACTAGAAATTAGTAGGAAAATAGATAATTAAAAACTAGAATAGGAAAGTGAAATCCGTTTTATTGCAGGTTAACTCGTTTTTTTAAACACCATTTTCTCGAAAACAGTTAAATTTAGATATAGGAAACATAACACGAGAAGTGTTTAAAAAATTTAGGACAATACAAAAATGCAATAATATATAGGGTATTTCATTTAGAAAACTGATGTTGCCCCCGGTTTAAGGTAGAAGCGGCAACAACGCACAATTTAAAATATTTTAAAAAGAGAGTTTATGATCATCTATGGATAGAGCCAGATTTTCAAAGTAATCTAAGGTACTTCTAATAGCTCACTAAGTTTGGGGCACCCTGTATTTGTACCTACGAGATATAGCAGAATGCAGTAAAACCTTAACATAAAATCCATTGATAATCACGCTTTTGCGCAGCAGGAAATGAATGGACAGGAAAACATTTTTGGTCTGATTATAAATTGGCAACAAAATATTACCAGTACAAATTTGAAAAGGCTGCTTGCTATTAGGGTTAATGTAACTCTTATTCTTTATTTGCAGAACAATGGAAGCAAATGAGGAACTTGATGGATATACGCTGATGGAGCAGAACTCATCGTAACGCAATAAAGGTAATAATAAAAATGTTGTATCAGTAACTCAATACATGTTATTTGTAGATCCCTGTGTAGTTGTTAGCAGATCTTTGCAATGCGTTATTTTTTAAGTAACAAGCAGTATTTTCTTTGTGTAATAGCGATATTAAGCACCAAAAATTAACAAATTTATTCTTTGATAAATTGAAATTAATAAATAAAAAAATAAATAAATGATGTTTAAGTATTGGCTGAAATTAAAGATTAAGCACTATCTACAACCGATACAACAGTTAGTTTACGATTATCATCTAGTTTTTAAATATATGCAAATAATAAACTCTCACCATGTATCCCGAAAAAAAAAACACAAAAGATAATATTCATGTAAACTCCTTAAAGAGCCCTAAAAGTTTTATTTAAGCGCCTTTTAACCGAACGTAAGATAAAATATTTTTGAAGTATTTGGATAAATTTAGGGTTGCTTAGATGCCACTCTAATATCGTGTCTTCTTCCCCTTTTATTGAACCTGATTTGAAAGCCATAACAAAAGGTTGGCCTCTGAATGTTTGTAGGAAATATTGTGGAGCATATGGATATAATAGGACGATACACAAAACGGTTTCGTTCGTTCATACAATTGAAATTTCCTTTTAAGTATCGCTAAACTTTTGAAAATTCGGCCCTTAATAGAATACACTAAACTATACCGGTTGAATTTTGAATTTATTCATATAACTTAAATGCTACCCAGGGTTTGCAGAAAAAAATTAAATTTAGAACTTAGTTATTCTTTAGTAAAAACTCATGCAAAACTTGAAACTGTTTGAATAAATTCTTAATTTTGGTCTTCTTCTATTTATTTTTAGTTCCATTTATATAATAGTTAATATAAATAATTTGTCTTGACCTATTGAACCATTATTATTTTGAAGGATAATATGGCTCCATCGGCAACAATTTCAAGAGAGTTTTATTTCTGTTGGTTGTCCAGTGATGTCAATTTAGCAGTCTAGATATATTACAAGCCATCAAACGGTTAAATTGCTTTATTAAATGTGTGGTTATTGAATGAAATATTTAAACAAACCTTCTAGAATGTTTAAGTTATTTATCTTAGCTTTTAGTTCGAGAAATTAGATACTTCTTTGAAGGCGGGGAAACTCCTTTAATATATAAAAAAAATCAGATTAAATGAACAATTTGTGTTTTTTTTGAAAATCATTTTTGTTTAAATAAAAAACATGACTACACTATTTGCATTAATTTACGCTTTATAATAACAAATTATTTTTTTCGAAAATCTGGCATATAAGCTTATTTTATATGTAACGTGAATATATCATTATATTTTTCCAAATTACAATTTTAGAATTACGCAAATGTTCAATTCGCCTATTTGTCTTACTTTGCTCAAAAAAAAAACCTTCAAAATGGAATGTTTCATTCTCTTCCATCCTGGAAAAATCTGAGCCATCAGAACACTTTTCTACTTCACAATTAAAACAAAAGAAAATGATTTATAGAGCACGTGGAATTCTGAATTATATAAGGAAAAGTAGTTTGCTACTAATAATATAATAATAAAGCTAATAATGTTAATTAACTTTCAAATACTCGCTGAAATAAAACGGAAAAACCTCTAGCTAACCACAATAGGTGAAAATAAACATATCGAATTTCACGTTAGATAGGCTTGAAAGAAAATCCAAAGACTAACTTTTAATAGTAGCCAACCGCAAATAATGACACGCCAATGAACTAAATAGTATTTTTAGTATTACACTTTTCATAAACATATATTTTATGCATGGAAATTATTGAAATATTATAGTTTATATAACGATTTTAGAAAAAATAAATTACAATTTCGGCTTTATTTTTCAAACCTAGGGGGAGATAATTATAATTTAATCGAAGAACCTTTTGAAACAAAAATCTTTATTCAACTGACTATTTATTCTTTTCACAACTTTCGAGTACCTACATTCAAAAATCTAATAAAATGTAACAAAAACAAACTGGTAATCCTTTATAGCCTTCGCTGCGAAACGTCCATTTATCGCTATATAGTATTTGTCAGTAAATTGAAGGTATCGTCAGAAAAGTAGATACATTATTCTTCAGTCCAAACGTACTAGCCTATTTTGGTCAAGATTACCTAAAAACCGGGAGACAAATTGGGGTCAATTTATAAATGCATTTTTTAAAATATAAATATTTATTATTCTGCATAAAAATGCATTAGAAGGCTTATCAAACAAAAGGCCAGAAGGCATTTTTAAGGCACTAACATCTAGACAGGTATCATAAAGCATTCATTTGTAATCGCGCGCGGTTCACTGATACACTTATGGCCGGTTGCAGAAAGCTCAATTAAAGTTTAGAATCTTTAACCGAATGTCAAATTTGACAGCAGGTTCCTAGATTTCGGTAAGCAGCTTGTCAAATCCGAAGGCTCGGTTAAATATTCTAAACAGCAATTAAGTTTTGTCTCGAAAATTAGGTCGAGACGAGATTGACCAAGGTCGAGATGAGACGAGATTGACCAAAGTCGAGACGAGACGAGATGAAACTTTAATCTCGTCTCATTTTGCGGCATTACTAATTGTTATGTTACGAACGATATTTAGCTCCATTGGCAACAACTTCAAGAAAGTTTTGTTTCTGTTGGTTATCGAGTTATATCAATTTAGCAGTTTAGATTTATTACAAGCCATCAAACAGTTAGATAGCTTTACTAAATGTATATATATTAATTAAATATTTTAAACAAATCGTCTAGAACGCTAAAATTATTTATCCTAGCTATTATTTCGAGGGATAAGATACTTCACTGGAGGCGGGAAACTTCTTTATTATCAAAGAAAAATAGATTAAATGAACAATTTGTGCTTTTTTGTATTGTATTATTTTTTAATAAAATATAAAATAAATATTTTATTCTAATAAATTATACTTTCTGAAAATCTAGCATCCAGGCTTATTTTAGTTATAACGTGTAATCATTAAATTTTTCCGTCTTACAATTTTGGAATATAGCAAACGTTCAACTCGCTTGTTTCTCTTACTTTGCCCAAAAAAAAACTTTCAAAATGGAGTGTTTCACTTTCTTGCATCCTTGAATAATCTGAGCAACAAAAACACTATTTTACTTCACAGCTGAAATATAAGAAAATGATTTATAGAGCACACAGCAATTATACAAGGAAAAGTAGTTTGTTTTCGCTTAAGATACTTGTCTGAAATATATGTATGTGTTACATATTAAGAATGTACTATTTAGTATAATAATATTTTAATACAAACTACATGCACAGGGTGATGATATTTAGACGATGCAGTCTAGTGGATATTTTGTTTTAAAAGTTATATGATTTAAGCTAATCATTCTAATTTTTTTTTCATATAAATAATGTTATATCGCTCAAATAAAACGCAAAAACCTCTAGCTAGCCACAATAGGTGAAAATAAATATATCGAATTTGACATTTAGATCCTTTAAATCACTTGATGTAAAATATACAATTCCAAAGCCTAACTTTCAATAGCTGCAAATAATAAACAAAGACCGCAAATAATAAACCGCCAATAAACTAAATAGTATTTTTAGTTCAATATGACCCCCTTATGTCATTTTATTTAATTATTTTAGTTTTAGATATGAGTGAAATTTTGTATATTTTGTATAACGATTTTAGAAAAAATAAATTACTATTTTTGCTTTAATTTTCAAACAAACAATGCGGGTGATAACCATAATTTAATTGAAGAACAATTCAAAACAAAAATCTTTATTCAACTAACTATTTATTCTTTTCACAATTTTCGGGTACATACAAAAACCTAAGAAAATGCAACAAAAACAAACTAGTAATCATTTATGTCTTCGCTCGAAAACGGTGGTTTATTATTTTGTTGCATTTGTCAGGCAATTGAAAGTATCGACAGAAAAATAAATAAATTATTCTTGTGGTATCAGTCCATACCCACTCTTTGGTATCAGGCTATTTTAGTCAAGATTTTATATACACAGCGAAAGAAATTGGGGTCAATATATAAATGCAATTTTTTAAAATATTTAAATATTTGTTATTCTGCATAAAATGCACCTCCTATATCAAACACTACACTGATAAAGCAAGGAATCCCTAAAGAGTTCAAACTTGTACACACACTTAGCATGGTGTTTAAATAGATATTGTGATTAATGAAACTTCTAAAACAAATGTTAGAAGGCTTACCAAACAAAAGGCTAGAAGACATTTTCAAGGCACTAACATTCAGGCAGGTGCCATAGAGCATTAAATTGTAAACGCGCTCCATAATTTTAACCGGATAGGTTAATATACTTAACATGAGATTTTTCGAGACGAAACGAGACAAGGCCCTGATCTCGACTTTGGTTAATCTCGTCTCGTCTCGTCTTAAAATTTAGGTCGAGACGAGATTGACCAACTTCAAGATGAAGCCTTAATCTCTTCTCGTCTCCCGACATCTCTAATTGTTATTTCGAAGGCTATTTAGTCTTATTGGCAACAACTTCAAGAGAGTTTTGTTTCTGTTAGTTGTCGAGTTATGTCAGTTTAACAGTCTACATATGTTACAAGACATCAAACTGTTAAATAGCTTTACTAAATGTATAGATATTAAATGAACAAATCTTCTTGAACGCTTAAATTATTTATCCTAGCTATTATTTCGAGAGATTAGATACACGATTGAAGGCGAGAAACTCCTTAATTATCAAAGAAAAAACAGATCCAATGAACAATTTGTTTTTTGCATTGTATTAAAACAAAATATGATTGCAGTGTTTGCATTGATTTACGTTTTTTCACAGCAAATTATACTTTCCGAAAATCTCGCATACAAGCTTATTTTAGTTGTAACGTAAATATAACATTAAATTTGTCAATCCTACAATTTTGGTATATGGCAAAGGTCGCGTGTTTCTCTTAGTTTACCCTAGAAAATACTTTCAAAATGGAATGTTTCAGTATCTTCCATTCTTGAGTAATCTTAGCAATAAAGACACTATTCTATTTCACTATCTATGATTTATAGACCTCGTGATAACCCAGCCTCTAGGAATTCTGAATTATACAAGGATTATATTAAAAATTACAAAAAAAAAAATTAGCACGGATCGAAAAGATTTCATATGAATGCTAATATTAATTTCCATTTTATTTTTATTAACTAGCCCGATAGTGGTAATTTATGTAACAAATGCACTAAGAAGTTTTGAAATTTTGAAAGTTAATGTATGAGTTACCTGTAACATTTTGTCTACAATCATGTTATTTACAAAAAAATGTATAATAACTTTGGATAAATTTTATCCGGGGTGGTATCATCGCATACAGAGGTATCATCGCATACAGTGGACAATTTTTTACGAAGACAATCAATCAAATACGTCGAAAATATGCTAGATACTTTTTAGTTTTGCAGTAGTGTTGCTTATGAATGCATTTATCTTGTAACACGTTTGCCATATAAGCAAAATTTCAGATACAATTGGAAATTTATATTTAGGTGTATATTTAATTTTAAATATTTCCGCAAAACTTTCTACACTAAAAATGCATCTAAAACCACACTGTTAGATCAGGGAGTCCCGGAAGAGTTCAAACTTGTACACACCCTCGGCAAGATGTTTGATAGAAAGGCTGTAAAGACAGCCTTGTTATAATGTTCCATATAAAATTACGATTATTTTTATTTAAATTATTAAAATTATTTAAATTAAATATTGTGACTAATCAAACTTCTCAAACAAAAGGTTAGACGGCTTATCATACAAAAGTCTAGAAGACATTTTCAAGGCACTAACATCCAGGCAGGTGCGATAGAGCATTAATTTGTAAAATCACGCTGTTCACTGGTACACTGTGAGCGTTTATAGCTAAAATTTCATCTTCACTGAACAAGATAATGCTCTGATCTCGACTTTGGTCAATCTCGTCTCGAAGTTTAGGGCGAGAAGATATTATCCAAATTGGAGACGTGACGAGATGAAGCCTTAATTTAGTCTCGTCTCGTCTCTCGGCAACAGTAATTGTTATTTCGAAGGATATTTAGCCCCATTAGCAACAACTTCAAGAGAGTTTTATTTCTGTTATGTCAATTAGCAGTCTAGATATATTATAAAGTCACAAATTCATACATTTAGTAAAGCGTTTTTACTAAATGTATGAATTTTAAATTAGACATTTTAAACCAATCTTCTAGAACGCTTGAATTATCTATCCTAGTTATTATTTTGAAAAATTAGATCAGAGAAAAACAGATTAAATGAACAATTTGTGTTTTTTTGTACTATATTTAAAAAAAATATATGACTGCAGTATTTGCATTGATTTACGCTTTATCCTAACAAATTATACTTTACGAAAATCTGACATCTAAGCTTATTTTAGTTCAAAAGTGAATATATCTTTACATTTTTCTATCCTACAATTTTGGCATATGCCAAACGTTCAATTGGCGTGTTCCTTTTACTGTGCCAAAGAAAAAACTTTCGAAATTGAATGTTTCATTCTCTTTCATCCCTGAATAATCTGAACAATAAAAACACTATTCTACTTCACAGCTGAAACAAAAGAAAATGATTTATAGAGCACGTGATAACCCGGCCTTTAGGAAATTGGAATTACATAAAGAAAGGTAGTTTGTTTTCGCTTAACGATACTTTTCTGAAAAATATGTATATGTAATGGAGACGTTTTCAAATAAAAGTGTAGCTTTTTTGTCAGACAATTACATTTAAACAGTAAAAAAGAAAGATCTAGCTGATATGAAATATTGAACTCTTATAGTTCGTATTATACTGATATAATTATATAAATTACAGGAAATATCCGATTTCAGGACATATTCGTTTAGCTTAGTAAGTATGTAGTAACCTTTCTTTGCTCATGCCGGTTTCTAACCTACTTTTATTAGAGCTCATATTTTTTAGTACGTCGACCCGGTGTTCTTAGTGACCAGAGGCGATTGCTAATGATTTAATAGTCTATTGTTAGATTTTCATGGCCAAAGGGCTACCTACCTTCTGGTATAATAAGTTTTTATGTCACATATCACAATATGTGACTATATGGTGTTTCGTTTGAAAATAATTAAACATATTTTCATTATATTCTGTTTGCTTAATATTTAGGAATTTACAAGCAGTTATAGGAACGATATGTTTCTTGCGAAGTTAACTTGCGAAATACTGAAATCAAATTCGATTGCAAAGACCATTTTTATATAGCGATAAATTTCGAAAAACCAGATAAAGATTTCGGAGTACGATTTTCCATTTCCCATTCCCAAAGTGCTCTGGTAGCATCTTAAACTACTTGATTAATTTTTGGGTGTAAACTCAATCAAAACAAATTTTCTATTAAATTATCTTTTAAATATCTTCAATCTGCATATCCAATAAGTTAATATTCGCCATATTTAAATCATTAAATTAATCTATACACATAAACAACTGTGGAAGCATTCCTTATTTAGAAACATTTTGCCAAATCGTTCGAAATTACTGTTAGCTTTATTCACCCCCTAACTTCATTGGCTTCACGTATAAAGCTATGCAGTTTCACAGAAACAAAGGATAACTTATTCAGGTAACTCTAGAGCTGCAAAGGAATGTTTATCCGGCATTCTCCATATAATTTAAATGATTAAAATTACTTCCAAATGCAAAGTGCTAAAGTTTTCATCTTTAAGATATTAATTTTCCTTTGGCAACATTTTCAAAATATTTTATATAAATATCCATTCTTATTGTTCTTGAATATGCAGAATATATTTTTATGTGCCAAAGGGTTTATAAATACCCAATATTTCAAGAATGTGTCTACTTTATAATACGTTAAGTAATGCTTATATCGATCTCATTTTGTACAGCTGTCTATTTTGTAGTTGATAACGAAAAAACTCAGCTGTTAGTCAAAACGTTGTAGCTTAAAACAATATAAGACACTGTAACTACAACAATAAATAAAATTTAAAACTACATGGTCAATAATCTTGAAGCTCTATGGGTTCATATTTTTATTAATCTGCTTATACAGTTCTTCCATTAATTATAATTCCATGGCTTTTTGTTCTGTCTAACTTTCATAATTTGTCTTGTGTGGATCCCCCATTGTGCCCCCTAGGTTTTTAAGCAATACACGTCATAGAACAAAGATGTTGAGACTTTTTGTTTTCCAGTATGAGTGAGAGTGCCCAGTACGCCTTTTTCGTTTGTTGTTTTCAGTGTTTGTTTTTAGTTTTCCTGTAATAAATAAATAAAGAAAAAATAGTAAAAGACCCTTTTTTTATACCCGGTAATCTCAATGGCGAAATTTATCTGGAATTATTAGAGAATAATATTTATCCAGCCCTCATGCAAGTACTGGATAATGAACATATGCGACTATTTTTAGAGGAAACTTCCTCAAAACTAGATTGGAAGAAGGGGACATATTCAGTGGCCAGCCAGGTCACCTGATCTGAATCCAATGGACTTTTTAATGGGACCGTCTGAAATAAATATGAAGATTTTTGCTACCAAGCACGAATCACTGGACAATTTGCAAAACCGCATAATTTATTAATGGCGCTAAATTACACCCGAAATGTTGCCTAATGTACGGGAGCAACTTATTTTACTGCGTGTAAGTGAATGGTGATCATTTCCAGCGTCATTTTAGCTGTCATTTCGTTATCGATGAAAATTTTGACGGTCAGATAGAATTGGATGATATCTTCAAATTGAGGTATCGCAACACCATTCATCCCTATTCAAAATCAGGGAGTTGTGCTTCCCCCCGTTATGGGGTTAAAGTTACGGGAATGAAAAAAGCAGATAAGTTGTTCCCTCTGAATCAGAAATCGAAGGATCCGAGAGTTCTTCGATTTTTTTCACAAAAACATAAAAAAGAAGTCCAATTTGTATCCAGACCTTTAAATATCTAACAAATTTTAACGAGCTGTCATATCGTTGTAGTTAAAAATAATAGGGCGAAATTGTAGAGTCATAAAAAAGTCGGGGAGATCTTTAAAAAGAGGTAGAGGTAGAGGTCCCCCAACTACGGGGATGAAAAAAACTGAAAAATCCATGGGTAACAGGGTTTACCAAATTTTCGTTTTAAAGCTGGAAAATCGGGGTGTAAAGTTATCGTTGACCCACCCCGTATGAAAAAAAACAAAAGGGAAATAAATTATAAATATCAACTTCGTAATTACAGCTTAAGTTTTTTACTGAAAATTGGCGTATTCTACGTTCATTTACAGATTATTTTCCAAACCATATACGTTATTTTTTTCTGTTTTTCTAGCTATGTTACTTAAGGAATATGTATTTAGTATTTAGCACCATGAAAAATGCGTTTGCAAATTTAAAAAAAAATATGTATTCTGCTGTATATTGGATTGTAGATACAAAAGTTCAAGCCATACGGATTAATATGTAAACGGTGTTACCTTCTTTCACATGAGTGCTGCCAATCAATTATACATAGTATACTAATTTTTCAAGAAGCTATTGTTTTGGTAATATTTGAATAAGTTTACAGAAACATACTTGATGTCTTATCGTCATATTAGAAACTGTTTGGTTATGATTCTAGTTACCCGCTGTAAGAAGTACGTATTATTAAGTTACTTCAATTTTTTTTAACAATTATGAATCAAGTTCGGAAATCTTACTACTGCTTTTTTTGCTGTCTGTTTTTCTAGTTTCCAAACAACTCCATCCAGAAGCCATCAAACCTTTGTAATTACGATATACTCCGTTCCCAGATGTACAACCCTTCAGAGCAGCATGCAATTAACCGCAAATAGGATGTAATTACGTGGAACGTAAAGCTAAGTTATGCCGTCATTATCTTTTCCAGATTAATTGCTGTCTGGCTGACTAGATCTTGCACGAAATCAGTGCGATGGCACGCGAACTATCTTGAAAATAGCCTTTACAACGGAAACATCTCTTCGAAAAGGTGTTTTCGGAAAATTGCATTTCCTTGTTAAATAAACTATAAGATATATGGGATGACCATTCCTTTTTTCTGTAAAGATTTAGTTGGAAATTATTATGCTGCAATTTATAAAAAAATAATACTGCAGAATATAAATGTTCAAAGTTGTGCAATCGAAGGTCTGAGGATAGAGAATAGCAAATACTAATCTAAGGAAACTTAGTAGCAACAGAAATCAAATTTATCAGTAAATATACAAAAATTATTTATATTATTTATAAAAGTCATAAAATTGATGAAATTTTTATTTCTTCAGAGTTTGTATTTGTTATCTACTATATTTTTGGAAATAATGTTTTAGCCACGAGTGAGACGCCGTAAGGACTTGACGGAGGTGAAGTAATCTTTTTTCCCTCCACCTTTGTTTTTTACTTCCCTCTGAAAAAGGTAAGTATTGTAATCGTAAAAAATCACTCTCCGAGATTTGTTTAAATCTTTGCGTTTCAGGGTCTCTAGATGCCGCGGCATAGCTAAAAAATTGCATACCCTATTCACTTCTAATTTTGGTCAAAAATTATGGGGATGACTTGATAAAATTATGGTAAAAATCTAATATGACAAAACTAAATGGAGGCCTAGAGAAATTTAAAAAAATTGTCACTAAAAAACTATACGTAACCAATTTATCTCAAATTTCGCATAAAAATCAAATATTATGAAGAAATCAACTGGTGAAATTTTGGTACGAATCCAACATTGCGGCTTAATAAAATATTTAAAAATCCAGCCTGAAAAACTGCTTATTGGAATGATTTAAAATTATGATTTAAAAAAATGGCGGCCAAATAAAATGTCTGTAGTCGTGAAAAAATCACGTAAAAATTACGTATCTTTAAGTTTTAACGTCCCCAGATGCAAAATATTTTGTTTTATCAATTCCGTCGGTCCGTCTGTCGGTTTGTTTGTCTACCTGCCATTTTGCGGCATAGCTTAAAAAGATTGACTTCAAATTTTAGTCAAAAATTAAGGATCATATGGGGATGACCTGGTAATATTTTGGTAAGAGTCCAATATGCCGGAACAAGAAGGTGGCTGTGAAACGTTAAAAAATAATTACTAAGAAAACTAATTTATAGGAATGAACTGATAACATTTTTAACAAAATGGTAGTCTAATAAAATATTTAAAAAATCAGCCTGAAAAAACTACTACTAAGTACTATTAAATTAATTTTAAATTTTGTGTAAGCATTAAGTGTGATATAAAGATAAACTGGATAAGTTGTGGTTACAACCACATCATTAATCAGAAAGTAAATACATTATTTTATTTTATCATTTTTTGTTTTAACATTTTCTTATGTTGTAACCGGTACCAGTAGCGCCTTCAGGGTGACCGGTTGTTATGGCGCCAACCTTCAAAACCACAAAAACATAAACAACCATTGGCAATTTTGAATTTCTCGTTCGCTTTCACGAAGTTTTGTAATAAAGAAAGCCGAAATGTTGTCAGATAGTGATGATAATGAAGTTTATTTTACCATTGGTAGTCCACCAGAACTTAAAGAAGCTGCAGAAAGACCAGAAGCAAGTTTACTTCCAAAGAAAAGTAGGGGGAGATATGAATAGGCATTGAAGATATATGAAAATTGGTGTGCCCAAAAAAAAGAATATCGCGTCGGAAACAGTCTTGATTGCATATTTTAGGGACATGGCAAGGAATGCATGATACGGATAATGCTATAATTAAGCGAAAAGATTGACTTATGAAAATATAAAAAACTCGTTGCCCTTTTCAAACGCCAGAGTGTAGGATTTAAGCCAAAGGAGTCTAGTATCTTTACCAGGCAGAATATAGACGATTTTCTCAAGAAAGTACTTTAAGAATTCCTTCCTATTAAAGTAAGGCTTTCCTTTTACATATTTTCTTTTTTTGTTTTTAATTACTTCTTTGTTCTATTATTTTAGGTTGCGCTTAAAATAGGTGTGGCTGGCGCATGCCGAAGTGACGAGTGAAAATTACGCATAATGATATTTTAGAAAAGAAAATTTCCATTGAAATTCTAGATACAAAAATACAAAAGCAGATCATTTATGATAACTGACACAAAGAATATTAAAAATGAGAGACTTTTTGTTCAATATCGATTAGGGAAAGCTCAAAATAACCCTTTGGATACAATGCTGTATCTAAATTTCCCTACAAAATTGCTTGCTTTTTAAAACTTCCCAATGGGGAAACGTACACAGGTAATGCTTTCAGACGAACCGCGGCTACAGTGCTGGTTAAAAGCGGAGCAGATATTTTACAACTGAAGCGTGTAGGGGATGAAAGTCTAGTGCAGTTGCTGAAGGTTATGTAGCAAACCAAACTAAAACCGCAAATACTATATCTTCAACGACTTTACCATCGTATTCGTGTAGCATTTCAAACTTTCTACCTTTTCTTCTTGACCTTAGAGGACCTGACACTGGTCAAGAATTAATATTTTTCAGCAGTGAAATCTGAATGAGTGAAACATATCATCAGGGCGGTCCGTTAAGAATATCTATTAAAGCGTACAAAAAGTAAAATTTGACCATTAATTTCAACAATTAAAATGTCGTAGTAAAATCCTTGAGTACTGTTAATTTTTTTGTTTATTCTTGTTGCTATTGCGTTAAAAGAAATGTTTAATAAAGATATTACACATTCATTTTGCTTAATTAAATGACGAGTGAGCGAAACGAATAAGAGAAATAAGAGAAGACAAGTAAGGGAAACGAGTGAGAGAAATGAAATAAATAAGTTAAAAAAGATAATATGAAACTTTCAAAATTTAAAAAAGTCAGTAACTACAATATAGCATATCTGGGAGAATGATTTTTTAACGATTGCAATGCTTCAATTTTACGAGGGAAGTAAACAGAAGTGCTGTGTTATAATATGCAACTCAAGTAAAACTTGTTATTTAACAAAGAATATTCATACCTTTTTCTTCTTTGTGGGTTATATAGGTAATTTGCTTCTTCCGCAGTAGTTTTCGTTCTATTAGAGGCGATGTTTTGAAATTATTTTTACTATACCTTAGGAAAAGAAAAACCACATATAATAAACATGCTTTTATTCCTGAATTAAGTACACAGAGTTGCATGCCGTAAACATACTTACAAATAGGTATGTTACTTGAACACACCAGTTTAAAATTATTTATAACCCACTAGAGCAGAATTTAAATTGTAATCTATGCAGTAAAAACGAAATTTTGCGAGTCCGCCATCCTGCAGAAACTTCCGTTCGTGCGGTTATTTCCAGGTACTTATGTGCTTTTCCATGCTATTCGTGCAAACGCAAGCAAACATCATAGTAATTACTTTGGAAAAGATAATGATGGCATAACTTAACTTGCGTTATTCGTAATTGCATCCTTTTAATAGTCAATTGAAGGCCGGTTTAGAAAGTTTTAGAGCATGGAATATTCCCTAATTATCTGTGCTTTAATGAAAATTCATGTAATAGTTTTGCAAATTTAGTATAAATTTGAAGTAGCACTCTAACGAGGCAAAATCTTTTTAATCTTTATAATTTCGTAATTTTATAACGAAATTATTTGAAAAACAGGGTATACCTATTGTCTATGGGATAAAAACGATTTTTGTGCCTCTTAAGCATGTTGTAAAAATTCACAGAAGGAACTTAATTAATTTAACTTAATAAACCTAGATTAATCTAGAAGTTATAAGCTTACCTATATTTACTCAGAATATAGGGGCAAAATCAACTGATTCTTGAACTGTACTGTTATATTTTGGATCTCCAAACTTAATCCCTAAAGTTAGTTTCCTAAAATTACGAGTGCGACAACCGCCCTATCGAAACTACAGGATATTGAATTGATTAAAGAGCGATAGGTCTCTAACACTCGTATTCATAATATAGCGCCGCATAGTGTTACTAAATGCCCAATTTTTGGAAAAAACGTCTTGCTCCTATATCCTCTTACAACTTTGGATGTTTGGTATCATATTTAATATTTTTTTGATGTTGGATCGATTGCAAATAAATTTTTCATATGTCGTATTTGACAGGTAATATTTTTTGTTTTTTACTATATATGTATTTATATGTGTCTTTATATATCATTTCTACATAATTTGCGCATGAGAAATTTGATATTGATATTTATTTCTCAGTCTTGTTAGTTTGACAGCTGTTAGTGACTTTTGCTTGTAACTTGATACTTTTTTGAACTGAAATTTCAATGGCCTATAGGATCTCATTGATGATAGACGTTCATTTCTCCAGACTTCTAAAGTTTCATCTGTTTATACAGTCAGCTTTAGGGGTACGAGAGAGGTCATAAATAAGTGTGAATCAGAGAACATGGATCATTTTCTCAAAACTTTTGCATGGACTCTGATTGTCCTGCATACATCCCATTTGCTGTGTAGGATAAGTCTCTGGTTTTTGGTGTTTCGAAGTCAATTTCCAAATTAGTTTGAAATATCCGCTTAGTGGTATGGACATGCAAATCTTACAACTTCACTCTTGCTGATATTTCATTTATTTCACTATTTTGGGGGTAACACTTTTTCTTCACATACAATATTTTTTTTAGCTAGGAAAAATATTAAACCCCAGATTTTTAGTGGTTTTTGGAATTATTTCATAATTAGCAACTGTAAGTTTAGTTTGAATTATTAAGGCTAATGCTTCATTCGCGTTAAAGCTCTTTTGATATCTGCAATTGCAGTCATTGAAGGAATCAGCAGCATCAATTAGATCCTATGACAACGATTCTCTAGTATTTTTAATTTTGTAGTTTCTCGCTTTGTATCCGCACTCGTTAAAACTTCTTACAGCCCTCGCACTCGTGTTGTGTTTTATGTGTGTATATGTCATTGGTATGATTATTCGCTAATATTTTTTCATCTTCTTGGCAAGTAGGTAGAATGATAAGAAACTCTTCATTCAACCAATTATTAGCAGTATTTCGCTGAACATTTCGGTTACAAACAAGTAATGCATTTACTTAAATTGGGATTGTCTCGCGTAATCACATCACATAGTGAGCGGTAGGGAATCACTAATAAATATTTATCGCACTCCTCTTATCCTGTTATTTTTATTATTTAACAAATTTAAAACCAACTAACTGAACTTCACAACTTTAGCCTAGAAACACAAAACTGAACTGATTTGCCATTCATTGTTAATTAAGGTTTAAACAAGTTTGAACAAAAAGCGTTGTTTTTTTGCCCTGGTTACGCGATCAACTGTTGGTGGTCGGACGCGGTCGGTTGTGATATTATTACAGGGTCGTCTCTATTGTCTTATCGTCATAAAACAATAAGAAAAGACATATATATCAACAAGTATGTGCGAATCTAACCTTTTCAATGCCTGTGGTCTACGATATTTACCTAGTGTGGTTCTGAAAGTTGGGGCGGGTTAATATATGTTTTTTCATCTATTTGGTATATGTAAAATATAAGGAAAGTTTCAATGTTTTTACTTCACATACGAAAAAATATAGTTTTCAAAGCTAAATTACTTTTTAAATATAATTAAAAAAGATGAACTTTCAGAAGCCCTCCTCCTTCAAAAACATTTTTTTAGAAAGATAATCTTTTTTTACACTCTTTATTGATCAATAATAAGCTCAAATCGCAGGTGACAACGTCGAAATCCAATAATTTCTTTTTGAGGGTTTTCCGCAATATACATTTTGTCTGGCGCATCGCTGGATAACGGAGAAAGGATAAAACTGTTTGTAGTTATGTAGTATATTGTAGTCCAGCTGCCTTTGTCTCTTTATGAAATACCACAAGTATGTTAAACAATAAAAAATATTTTTGATTTTTGGGGGATGTTTAATATCGCTAGGACCACCCTATACTGAGCGGAAATGTATCTGTATACAAAAAAATAAAATACATTTGGCGCAATTCGCAGTTTCTTCCTAATATTGTATTGTCAATATTTTTGAATATATTTATTCAAAAAAAAATGTACTATTCTCAAAACAAATGCAACATGAACAAAAATGAAACCCAATTATGCGTGTTCCACCTTAAAAAAATTACATGTTATTCTTGTTTTTTAGGGATCTTTCTAGACTGGCCCTTATTAAAATATAAATATTTTTGTTTTTGAGGAGCTGTTTTATCACAGTCGGCTGCCAATTGGAGGTTCGCCGAAATTCATAACTGAACGACCACTGGATAACGCATGGTTGCTATGGTCGTATTCACAAACAACTCTCTGGTTAACCGACCTTACGATCAGAGCATATGTTGATTAAACTTTCGACGAATCACTGTATTTGAAAAGGAAGTAATGAAAATGGATAATATTTATGATTTTATGCGAATAAATGCAGAAATTAGTGAAGTTGACAATATAAATGTCTCAGTGAGGTGTGGTGATTTTAAGTGCAACCACTGGTATCTCAAACTTTCTAATATATCTCAGGAAAAAATATATACGTTACATAGAGTGCTTCTTATTCTATTCTATATTCAAACTAATAAAAGAAATACCTATTACATTTTGTAATACCAGGGTATCATTGACGTTCACGACGCATTTTACCGCACCAAACGTCGAGAAAATACAAGATATACGTTTCTAATTGCCATCACAATAATGTTGTTTTTTTTTAAGTAATTCCTTTTCGTAAGGTAAAAAGATGGAATAACCCACGAATTTGTTTTAACATATTTTTAAAATTAAAGGCAAAAAAGAGCTTTATTTCAGAAACGATTAGTACGTTTTTTACTTCCTTCGTGAAATATATAAATTATTTTTACAGCACTTTTAATACAGAGTCGTATATTCACTTTTAATAGCCCATATTGCATCCCAATATGACAGAAATTGATAACCTTTGAGTATGCAAATTACTTTCAAAAATGAAGATATCATTCATATTATACTGGGCGGATTTTAGTAAATGATCTATAGACAATTCGTAAATAATTCAAAAAGACATTAATAAACATTATTTAGGGCTTTGTCACTAATATAGTTAATTGCAAATATCATTTTAATGAAATAATTTAATGTTTTAAATACAGAAAATAAAGACAGAGAACTAAATACTGGAATCTTTCGAATTAAATAAATTTAAAGGAACAGATCTATTGCTCAACGATCAAACTGACCTGAACAATTCGCCTCTTATAAATAATTTTTTGGACATATATTTAGGTAAATATAAAAAACCTAATCAAATATGTAAGATTTTTTTCTTCATTCCAAATGTGCCATACAAAGAATCCACAATCCAGTTTTTAATTAAGTTTTTGATTATGACCGTTCGTCCTTCTGACTATGTTATATTCATTTTCAGGTCATTGTTTTTGCGTTCTAATTAGCATTCTACTACCTGACTTTTTACTTATATTTAAAATAAATATTGTTTACTATTTTCATTTCGCTTATCTAACAAAAAATAGTTGACACACACACTCAAAATAAATTATATTTATATTTATATAGAGTTGATTAGAATAATATATTTTTTATTGTATGATGTGACCTGATTTATTTTATAGCACGAATGCCGGATATGAACACTTTAAAATATACATAAAATGTATTTCGTTTTTATCTGCAAACATAAAGCAAAACTAATAAACAAAACAAGTTTAATTTTTGTCCTGTTAGAATGTAATAAATGAAAAATAAATATTTCGTTACCATTGTAGCCAATAACCAATAGTGTCTATATAACAAAGAGGAAATTAATTTGTAAATGAATAGCACTAATTGAAAATTATACATTTGTTTTACGCTGTATTGTATCTATGATAAATTATTTAACATTTTACAAAATCAGTTAAGTAAGCTACTAAACATTACGGTGCAATAATGTATCCCTTTAAATATATGTTTTATATTTCAAGCCACAAAGATCATGGTTAACACCATGATAAAGCAATAAAAAATACTAGCAAAAAACTTAAATACAGTAATGTATGGATAATATGAATAGAAAGCTGGTAGAACCCATTCGATTTACCAGAACTGCCGGATTATAGAATTCATGATATTTGATATTTATAATTCGAACACGTTCGGTTTATAGATGCTTTTCTTAACCGTACAAATATGTACATTCCTACCACAAAAATATATGTACTCAATTGATATAAAAACCTTTGTTTATGTTGTTCATACATACATACATTCATACATATATGTACATATTTCAAAACAAAAACAAAACTTCTAAGGAAAAAAACCACCGTAGATACATTGCATACGTATATATTGCAATTAAAAAAGATACGGTAAAAGTTTAAATAACAACAATTTCTTGAAAAACCTGTTGAATTCTTCTTAGAAAAAGCACTTCATCCATTGGCAATTCATTTTCCTCCGCGCAACGTAGACATGAATTAAATGAAATGCCCAGTAAAGGGGATTTTCTGAAGAGGTTCGTCTTCATCATCGGGGTTCTGATTTTGTCCTGTGAAATTAGGAATAATCTCATCATCTTCTAGGATCTTTATGTCCAATTTTTTTTCATCACCTCTTGCCCATTTTTCAACTTCTATTTTATCTATCGGATCATCAGCTCGATTCACTCAGTTCATTAACGCTACTAGATCAGATCCTCGATCAAGCCCTTCTTTTCGTAATTCACTCAAAGATATCAAATCTTCTTCATCTCATTCATTCATGTTCCTGGCGGAAAAAAGTTGATACCATGACTTTTTACCAATTTTTCAGGCACTGCTTTGCGGCACAGAAATATTTTCCGATATGTAACTTTCACATTTTTGATCACGTTCTGGTCCATCGGCTGAACCATGGTGGTACAATTAGGTGTTAGAAACAGGAAATATTATTTGAATAATACCATCATGGCTGGCTAGTTTTTGGTCTGGTCTGTAAGCTAAAGTATTATCTAATACCAAAAGAGCTTTCTCTTCAAAATTGCTGTTTCGAAGATGCTTTTTTACGGTTGTTACGAATTTATTGTAGAATCATTCTTTGAAAATAGCTTGATTAACCCACGCACTTTTTTGGTTTTGGTAATAGACAGGTAGCTGGATGTTTTTGAATGATCTTGGACTGTTTGATTTGCCGATCACCAGCAACCGCAATTTGTGTCAGCCACTTGCAATTGCGCGAGGCATAAGTATAATTCTGTCTTTACTGATTTTGCGACCCGGTGCACCCTTTCCGTCTGCGTGTATTAATGTTTTTTTACGAAAGCAGCGCTAGTATAAACCAGATTTGTCCGCGTTGAAGATTTGTTCTGGAGAAAGACCGAATTGTTCAGTTTTTTGTTTGAGTTCAGTACGAAAAGGTTCCACGGCATTTTCGTCACTCGACAGCTTCTTTCTGATAACTTTCAACGAGTGGATTCCAAATCTTTGCTTAAAGCCTTGAAACCATCCTCTACTAGCTTCGAAGTTGACTTCTTCGCCATAATTCATTTGTGTGAAAAATTGGCTATCCTTCTGGAGTATGATTGATTCGGAAATTTGTACATATCGTGCTCGCTGTTATAAAAACAATGTATATAGTGCGTCTTTAACATCAGAAAATTCCGCATTGCACATTGTTTTCCTTGTTCCCGGACCTTTTTCAGTACGTGACACAGCTTCTTTTTCTTGGTGTCGAATATTGTTGAATTCCCGAGAATAAGGCGTACTGCCAGGGAGGTAAATCAATATCCAGACTCCAGCTGACGTAAAATGTCAGCCTATTTTTCAAGGGTTAATGTGACATGCTTCTGTTTAGAAGCCAGCTCGCAGGGACTTGTTTGCGACAAAAAAAAATTCCCGAGTAAAACTATGTCGTTAAGATTATCGGAAAGTCTACAGTTTTTCAATAAAGAGTAATATAAGCTTTTTGTAACAGAGAACTATTAAATATGAGAAAATACTGACTTTCTGATAATTTTGACGAAAAAAACAACATAATTTTACTCAAGTCTTTTTTTTCTTCGACGGTAAATAAAGCTCTGAAAAGTCGACACTTTAACATTAATTCGGTATCCTCTTAAGGAGATTTCAATTGACAGAGTGAGGTCCAAATACCAGAAGATACATGCGGGTAATGTAAGGAGCAATATTTATTTAAAGGGAACACATGTTTAGTAGCAACCAGGCTTGGCGATGCTGTATTCTGAGTTGGCGATGCTGTACCCTGAGGCGGACCCAAATGAATAAAGGTGCATTTGACAAATAATCAATCACAATTTTACTTGCGAAATGTTAAAAGTCGTTACGTCTGTCACGTTCATAGTGATAAGTGGTAGTCATTTAAAGAACTTGAACCGAAAAAAACAACAACAGCAACAATAATCCACTAGATTCCAGTATCAACCCTTAACTTTAAATTGTTAATAATTTTCAAAAGATAGAACGATGACAATGAATTCGTAATATTATGTCGATTCGTTTGAGAGCAACTTTAAATATGAAACTTGTCAATGACACAGATATCCTTCGACTTGTCCCGTATTAAACGACAACCGATAACAAATAGACAAGTGTCGAAGTGGCGAATTTTTCTACAAGTAGACCTTTCACACAAGGTGACATAGCTATTTACAAGTAAAGATTGTTGGTCAAGTACACTACTTGTTCAATTCTGCCTATGTGCGGCGAGTGGCTTGAGTTTTACTGTAACTTCAACGCATATTTTACCTAAAACTATTAAATATGGGTGCAGCGCCTAGAAAAATATCCGCAGACGCATACATTTACGAGCGCCCGTGATATTTTAACTTGCCTTAGCGCATATATTTTAGAAATTATCTGCCATTTTCGATTCACAATATTTTAATTGCCGTAAAATATTAGTAGGCTTCTTAGGATAAATAACTCCGTATCGAACCCTATATTTAAAGTAACAATACAAACGTCAACTTAACTGTATTAACAAAAATATCTTTAATAAAAATCGACCCACTTTTTATACCAGGTTTCTTATCTTGCAATTTGTTTTAAACTTAAATTCATCGGAAATGATAATTATACCTAAACTATTAACTTCTACTGCATATCTATTCAGATATTTGTTCGAAGGCAGTAGAATATGAAGATTATAAAATGTTCATTAAACTTATTCGGTTGGATTTGGCTTGGCTCCAATTTCTCTGATTTCACACCATTTCAAATAGTATTAATATCCAATCATTTTTGAGTGCATGCCTATAGAATTAATAAATATTAAGAAGAAGATAATTTTTATTCATATGTCTCTTCAAACAATGACTTTTCGAGATTTTTTAAATCTTTACGTTTTAAGGTCCGTAGATGTCGAAAAATATGTTCTCGATTCAGCCGGTCTGTCTGTCTGTCTCTCGGTCTCTTTCTATTCACGACATAACTAAAAAACTACTTACCCGATTGACTTCAAATTTTAGTCAAAAATTAACGGTTACGTGGGGTAACATTTTGGTGAAAATGTGTGGTGAAATATATAAGGGCCTAGTGAAATATTAAAAAAATGATACTAAAATGCTACTACCAATTTGCCTGAAATTTTGCACAAACATCAAATATTCCGTAGAAATCAACTGGTAAAATTTTAGTGCGAATCCAAGATGGCTAAACAAAATGGCAAGTTAATCAATAACATCATGAATCAAGATGCCGCAACAAAATGGCGGCCAAATAAAATATTTGTTATCGAGAAAAAAAATCTTCCAAGGTTTTACACAGCTTCAAGTTTTAGCGTTTGTAGATTGGGGCATAGCTAAAAAACTACTTACCCGTTGACTTCAAATTTTGGTTAGAAATTAGGTCTTATGGGGATGACCTGGTAATATTTTGATAAATATCCAGTATGGCGGAACAAAATTCCCGCCTGGTGAAGTATTAAAAAATTATAACTAAGAAACTAATTATCCAAATTACCTTACGGGTCTAATAAATTAGTTAAAAAATCGTTAAAGTAGTAAAGTAGCCTGAAAAATCTGTTTATTAGATTAATTTCAAATTTTATGCAAGAATTAAATTTAATAAAGAGATAAACTAGTAAAATTGTAATACTAATTCAAAATGGCGGTACTAACTCAAAATGGCGAAACAAAATGGAGACCAATAATGTTTATAACGTAAAAAAAAATTCTTGTTCAATTGACGGTTTTAAAAAAATTAGTGTAAAAACGACTTATTCAATTTATTTTTAATTATGTTCAAAAGTCAAATGTGGCGTAGATAGAAACTGGTAAAATATTGGTACGAATCCAATATGGTGGAATAAAATGGCGTCCAATAAAAATATTTGGAAAAATAGTAAATATATTTGTGATACTAAATGACTAGCTGCGGAACTAAATTGGGTTACACTTCGCTATTCTTAAGAAAACAAAATATTTTACTGTGGAAGTTCCATGTAAAGGAAATTTTCTGCTTTTTTATAAAAAGGTACCTGTATTGGTGATTGAAATGATTAACTAGCAATATTTAAATTAAACTTGTCAGTACCGATCGTAAAGTTACCCTCCAAGGTTTTACAGATCTTCACGTTTTAGAGTCTCTAGATGCAAAAAACAAACATATTTTTTGCAATTTCGTCGGTCTATCAGTTTGTTTTCGCTGTATGGCTAAAGAAATACTTCCCCGATTGACTTCAAATTTCGGTAAAAATTAAGGATCATATTGGGATGACTTGGTAACATTTTGGAATAAATCCAGTATGGAGAAATAAAATAGTGGCTTAATGATATGTTAAGAAAATTACTACTTCAACTGGTAAAATGTTGGTACAATTTCAAGATGGCCAAACAAAATTGCGGCTCAGTAAACTATTTGAAAAATCAGCCTGAAAATGTTGCAAGAATTAAGTATGATATAGAGACGAATTGGTAACATCTTTAGATGTCAAAAAACATGTTTTAACAATTATGCCGGTCTGTCTGTCAAATTTTGATAAAAAATTAGGGGTCTTTTCGGGATGACCAGGCAACATGTTGGTAAAAACAAAATGGCGACCTGGTAAAATTATTACTAAAAAACTAACTATCCAGTTTCCCCAAATTCTGCACAAAAATCAAGTGTTACATAGAAATGAACTGGTATGATTTCAAAATGGCGGCCTAATAAAATATTTAAAAAATCAGCCCGAAAAACTACTTATTCCATTATTTTCAAATTTCAAGCATTAAGTGTAATATAGAGATAAACTAACATAAAAAAAATCTTCTAATTTGATAAACTTCAAATTTTGCACAAAAAATAAACATGATATAGGGATAAACTAGTACGAATTCAACATAACCAAACAAAATGACGATCATAAAAAACAGTGTAAAAACTTATTCAACTTATTTTAAATTATGCCCAAAAATCAAGTGAGGCAAAGCTAGGATCTCGTAAAATATTGATACGAATCCAAAATGGTGTAATAAGCTGGTGGAACAAAATGTTTGAAAATACAATATGTGTATACGTGTTGCTGCATGACTATCTGCCAAATTAAATTGGGTCACACTTCACTATTGCTAATAAATGGAAAGATTCACAACAAGGGAAGTTCCGGATTTACCGATTTTTTTAGTTTGCCATCTGTTCTTCTGTCCTTGTATATATTAAGAAATACTAGCATACTAGTAACAAAATATGTTCGTTCAATCATTACCTGAAATTTTAATTTTTGGTATAGATACAAATGTAGAAAAGTAAAAAATATGGTTTTATTACGTTTGGTTTTGTTTAATGCTATTACTACATTAGTTGATACATATTTGATCAAGGGGGCTAATCGCGGGTCAGAGCTGTGCATACTTTCCTGTTTTCGAAGGGGATTAAGATAACAATTTTTTTATATAAGTATCTGTTTCTTAAAATCTTTGAACAAAATAATAATGTAATATATAATAAAAATTGATAAAAAACATATTAAAAAAATAACTAGTATGATAATAATACTGATTAGAGTATGTTAAATTTGTTCCCTAGTTCCTGCTCACAAAGTTGAAAATGGTTACGAGAAAATTGTTATATGCGTCCTTTTAGTTAAATAGAAGTTTTTCTAGGAACTTAAGTTTAATCCCCTTACTAACCACATATAATTTGGAACTTAAAATTAATTTTCTTAAGAAATTCGTGTAGTTTGTTCCAAAACTGATTTAAATGTACAATTCAATAAAATAACGAGCAACTTAAATTTTCAACTCCTTTACGTTCGTATTTATTTCATTGTACACCTATTTCAAAGTTCCACAACTTTATCGAAATAACGGCTGGTTAAACTTAAACAAAAGTGCTGCTCTCAAATATTTTAACTGGGGGTATTTGCTTTTATGTAACTGTGTAATTTAAACTACTTTGTTTGCTATTGCTGTACTTAAAAATAATGCAGACAAAAGAGAAAAATGAATTTAGTTCCAGGTATTGTCTCAAATAGATTTTAAAACATTGTCACTTGGTTAATTATTTTAATTAACTTTTAGATAAAAAATATCATATAACAAACGAAATTTGTAACAGTTCTCTTTGCAATACTGATAACGAAAATTGTGTTGATATATGCTTAAAGCGTTATGTTAGCAAATTGAACTTTTGTTTATAGTAATGGCACCGTATAAACTTTTCTTACCAGATCAATACATTTTTGTGAACATGTTCTACGAAGCGAGATATCTATTCGAATTAACAATAATTCAAAATTGCTTTAATATTAAATAACATTTGTATTTAAGCCACTTTGAAATTTCACTGGGTATTTTTTTTTAGTTTATAGCTTGGATGTATTGATGTAAGGAATGATGTTTCTTGCGTAAAGAACTGTTGAGGAAGATTGCTTTAGGATTACTTGCTCTTAATGAAGGGAGCATTGACTCTGATTGACTGGTATTTGATAACGGTTAAAGTTTTTTGATTTAGATGCTTTAAGATTTTTTGTGAGTAATTATTTTGCTAGAAAATCCCAAAACACATGAGACACCTTACTGTCACCTTACATGTTGAATGTTAAAAATGGATATTAGCTCTATACATTCAAAAGTGTAGGCGAAATTGCATTGCTATGTACTTGACAGAATCAAATTAAAATAACATAAATATTCATGTTTGCCAGGACTTCTTATATTTAAATTAGAGTATTAAACATTTATTACATTAAGTTAGTGATATATATGTCTGGTTAAAATAATTTACTTAATTTATTTAACATATACATATATATATATATATATATATATATATATATATATATATATATATATATATATATATATATATATATATATATATATATATATATATATATATATATATATATATATATATATATATATATATATATATATATATATATATATATATATATATATATATATATATATATATATATATATATATATATATATATATATATATATATATATATATATATATATATATATATATATATATATATATATATATATATATATATATATATATATATATATATATATATATATATATATATATATATATATATATATATATATATATATATATATATATATATATATATATATATATATATATATATATATATATATATATATATATATATATATATATATATATTTAATATATATATATATATATATATATATATATATATATATATATATATCTATATATATCGTATATATATAAATGGTATATATATATATATATATATATATATATATATATATATATATATATATATATATATATATATATATATATATATATATATATATATATATATATATATATATATATATATATATATATATATATATATATATATATATATATATATATATATATATATATATATATATATATATATATATATATATATATATAATTAAGTAAATTATTTTAACCAGACATATATATCACTAACTTATATGTAATAAATGTTTAATACTCTATATATATATAATTTAAATATAAGAAGTATATATATAAACATGAATATTATATGTTATTTTAATATATATATATATATATATATATATATATATAATGCAATTTCGTCTACACGTTTGAATGTATAGAGCTGATATCCATTTTTAACATTCAACATGTAAGGTGACACGTGTTTTGGGATTTTCTAGCAAAATACTCACAAAAAATCTTAAAGCATCTAAATCAAAAAACTTTAACCGTTATCAAATACCAGAGTCAATGCTGTCTTCATTAAGAGCAAGTAATCCTAAAGCAATCTTCCTCAACAGTTCCTTACGCAAGAAACATCATTCCTTACATCAATACATCCAAGCTATAAACTAAAAAAAAATACCCAGTGAAATTTCAAAGTGGCTTAAATACAATATTATTTTAATATTAAAGAAATTCTGAATTATTGTTAATTCGAATAGATATCTCGCTTCGTAGAACATGTTCACAAAAATGTATTGATCTGGTAAGAAAAGTTTATACGGTGCCATTACTATAAACAGAAGTTCAATTTGCTAACATAACGCTTTAAGCATATATCACCACAATTTTCATTATCAGTATTCCAAAGAGAACTGTTACAAATTTCGTTTGTTATATATTTTTTATCTAAAAGTTAATTAAACTAATTAACCAAATGACAATGTTTTAAAATCTATTTGAGACAATACCTGGAACTAAATTCATTTTTCTCTTTCGTCTGCATTATTTTTAGGTACAGCAATAGCAAACAAAGTAGTTTAAATTACACAGTTACATAAAAGCAAATACCCCCAGTTAAAATATTTAAGAGCAGCACTTTTGTTTAAGTTTAACCAACCGTTATTTCGATAAAGTTGTGGAACTTTGAAATAGGTGTACAATGAAATAAATACGAACGTAAAGTAAAGGAGTTGAAAATTTAAGTTGCTCGTTATTTTATTGAATTGTACATTTAAATCAGTTTTGGAACAAACTACACGAATTTCTTAAGAAAATTAATTTTAAGTTCCAAATTATATGTGGTTAGTAGGGGGATTAAACTTAAGTTCCTAGAAAAACTTCTATTTAACTAAAAGGACGCGTATAACAATCTTCTCGTAACCATTTTCAACTTTGTGAGCAGGAACTAGGGAACAAATTTAACATACACTAATCAGTATTATTATCATACTAGTTACTTTTTTAATATGTTTTTTTATCAATTTTTATTATATATTACATTATTATTTTGTTCAAAGATTTTAAGAAACAGATACTTATATAAAAAAATTGTTATCTTAATCCCCTTCGAAAATAGGAAAGTATGCACAGCTCTGACCCGCGATTAGCCCTCTTGATCAAATATGTATCAAATAATGTAGTAATAGCATTAAACAAAACCAAACGTAATAAAACCATATTTTTCATTTTTCTACATTTGTATCTATACCAAAAATTCAAATTTCAGGTAGTGATTGAACGAACATACTTTGTTACCAGTATGCTAGTATTTCTTAACATATACAAGGACAGAAGAACAGATGGCAAACTAAAAAAATCGGTAAATCCGGAACTTCCCTTGTTGTGAATCTTTCCATTTATTAGCAATAAGAAGTGTAACCCAATTTAATTTGGCAGATAGTCATGCAGCAACACGTATACACATATTGTATTTTCAAACATTTTGTTCCACCATCTTATTACACCATTTTGGATTCGTATCAATATTTTACGTGTTCCTAGCTTTGCCTCACTTGATTTTTGGACATAATTTAAAATAAGTTGAATAAGTTTTAACACTGTTTTTTATGATCGTCATTTTGTTTGGTTATGTTGAATTCGTACTAGTTTATCCCTATATCATGTTTATTTTTTGTGCAAAATTTGAAGTTTACCAAATTAGAAGATTTTTTTTTGTTAGTTTATCTCTATATTACACTTAATGCTTGAAATTTGAAAATAATGGAATAAGTAGTTTTTCGGGCTGATGTTTTAAATATTTTATTAGGCCGCCATTTTGAAATCATACCAGTTCATTTCTATGTAACACTTGATTTTTGTGCAAAATTTGAGGAAACTGGATAGTTAGTTTTTAAGTAATAATTTTACCAGGTCGCCATTTTGTTTTTACCAACATGTTGCCTGGTCATCCCGAAAAGACCCCTAATTTTTTATCAAAATTTGAAATCAATTATATACATAGTTTTTTATTTATGCGGCGAGAAGACCGACAAAGAGCCCGACAGACAGACCGGCATAATTGTTAAAACATGTTTTTTGACATCTAAGGATGTTACCAATTCGTCTCTATATCATACTTAATTCTTGCAACATTTTCAGGCTGATTTTTAAATACTTTACTGAGCCGCAATTTTGTTTGGCCATCTTGAAATTGTACCAAAATTTTACCAGTTGAAGTAGTAATTTTCTTAACATTTCATTAAGCCACTATTTTATTTCTCCATACTGTATTTATTCTAAAATGTTACCAAGTCATCCCAATATGATTCTTAATTTTTACCGAAAATTGAAGTCAATGGGGGAAGTATTTCTTTAGCCATAGAGCGAGAACAAACCGACGAAATTGCAAAAAATATGTTTGTTTTTTGCATCTAGAGACTCTAAAACGTGAAGATCTGTAAAACCTTGGAAGGTAACTTTACGATCGCTACTGACAGGTTTAATTTAAATATTGCTAGTTAATCATTTCAATCACCAATACAGGTACCTTTTTATAAAAAAGCAGAAAATTTCCTTTACATGGAACTTCCACAGTAAAATATTTTGTTTTCTTAAGAATAGCGAAGTGTAACCCAATTTAGTTCCGCAGCTAGTCATTTAGTATCACAAATATATTTACTGTTTTTCCAAAGATTTTTATTGGGCGCCATTTTGATCCACCATATTGCATTCGTACCAATATTTTACCAGTTTCTATCTACGCCACATTTGACTTTTGAACATAATTAAAAATAAATTGATTAAGTCGTTTTTGCACTAATTTTTTTAAAACCGTCAATTGAACAAGAATTTTTTTTTACGTTATAAACATTATTGGTCTCCATTTTGTTTCGCTATTTTGAATTAGTGCCGCCATTTTGAATTAGTATCACAATTTTACTAGTTTATCTCCTTATCACATTTAATGCTTGCATAAAATTTGAAATTAATCTAATAAACAGATTTTTCAGGCTACTTTACTACTTTAACGATTTTTTAACTATTTTATTAGACCCGTAAGGTAATTGGGATAATTAGTTCCTTAGTCATAATTTTTTAATACTTCACCAGGCCGGAATTTTGTTCCGCCATACTGGATATTTATCAAAATATTACCAGGTCATCTCCATAAGACCTAATCTCTAACCAAAATTTGAAGTCAACGGGTAAGTAGTTTTTTAGCTATGCCCCAATCTACAAACGCTAAAACTTGAAGCTGTGTAAAACCTTGGAAGATTTTTTTTTCTCGATAACAAAAATTTTATTTGGCCGCCATTTTGTTGCGGCATCTTGATTCATGATGTTATTGATTAACTTGCCATTTTGTTTAGCCATCTTGGATTCGCACTAAAATTTTACCAGTTGATTTCTACGGAATATCTGATGTTTGTGCAAAATTTCAGGCAAATTGGGTAAGTAGCATTTTAGTATCATTTTTTTAATATTTCACTAGGCCCTTATATATTTCACCACACATTTTCACCAAAATGTTACCCCACGTAACCCTTAATTTTTGACTAAAATTTGAAATCAATCGGGTAAGTAGTTTTTTAGTTATGCCGTGAATAGAAAGAGACCGAGAGACAGACAGACAGACCGGCTGAATCGAGAACATATTTTTCGACATCTACGGACCTTAAAACGTAAAGATTTAAAAAAATCTCGAAAAGTCATTGTTTCACGATTACAATACTTCCCTTTTACGAGGGAAGTAAAAATACCTGCGCGTCATTGGAAGAGAAAATTTATTCAGTGCAAGGAACACTTATTCAAGAGCAACTGGAAGATAAATCAATAGCGCCACTTTTCTTGAAGCAAAACCAAACCTTTTGTACTCGAAGAAACATATGAAAAAAATTATCTTTTTCTTAATATTTATTAATTCTATAAGCATGCACTCAAAAATGATTGGAGATAAATACTATTTGAAATGATGTGAAATCAGAGAAATTGAAGCCAAGACAAATCCAACCGAATAAGTTTAATGA